>JALQBC010000031.1:0-516113 GCA_023375675.1 Cytospora piceicola | reverse complement strand
AGTAAGTAAGTAAGTAAGTAAGTAAGTAAGTAAGTAAGTAAGTAAGTAAGTAAGTAAGTAAGTAAGTAAGTAAGTAAGTAAGTAAGTAAGTAAGTAAGTAAGTAAGTAAGTAAGTAATGTCGCAGAGGCGAGTAACCCTTATAAAGGACTAAAAGCTACCGGCCTCGCTACGTTAAGGTTGATTAAGAGTAAGCCCGAAGGCCTACACTCTCGAACAACCGTCGGCTATAGAAATAAAGATAGAGAGATAAAAGGGATAATGTTTAAGTCTAATCACGTCGGGATAAGTATAGGTAGTAAAACTTTGTTATATATTATTCTTATCTAAGTAAAAAGAGTGATTAAAACAAGCACTCGAGATACCTTTTAAAAGACATCGATATAAGGTTAGTAGGTCTAGTACTACTAGCTACCGCGTTAGTAAGTAAGTAGGTAAATAAGTAAGTAAGTAAGTAAGTAAGTAAGTAAGTAAGTAAGTAAGTAAGTAAGTAAGTAAGTAAGTAAGTAAGTAAGTAGGTAGGTAAGTAAGTAAGTAAGTAAATAAGTTAGCTAGTAGGTTAGCTAATAAAGTAGCTAGTAAAGTAGTTATTAAAGTAGCTAGTATTATAATATATTAAAATAATAAAGGTAAAGCTATAATTCTAATATAATATAACTATTTTACTTAAAAAGAAAAAGAAGGCTTAAGTATAGTTAAGCCCTTTTAATCGAAAGTTTAAATACTAAGGTATAATAAGGCTTAAAAGGTTACTTAATTTATATATAAGCGCGTTAAGTTAAGTAACCCTTAAGCTTACGCTATTATATTATAGCTAGTAATTTAGTTATTTAAGTATTAAGTAAGTAAGTAAGTAACTAAGTAGGTTAGTTAATAAATAAGTAAATAAGTAAGTAAATTAAAAGTAAGTAAGTATGTAAATAAGTAAATAAATAAACTACTTAGTTAGTAAATAAGCTAGTAAATAAGTAAGTAAGTAAAGTAAGCTAATAAGCTAGTAATTAAGTTTATTAATAAATACGTTAGCTAATAAATAAGTAAGTAAGTAAGTAGGTAAGTAGGTTAGCTAGTAGGTTAACTAGTAAAGTAGTTAGTAAGTTAGCTAGTTAATTATTAAGTAAGTTAGTAAGTAAGTTAGTTAGTAAATAAGTAAGTAAGTAAGTAAGTAAGTAAGTAAGTAAGTAAGTAAGTAAGTAAGTAAGTAAGTAAGTAAGTAAGTAAGTAAGTTAATAAGTAAGTTAACTAATAAGTTAGTTATTTAGTTATTAAGTAAGTAAGTAAATAGGTAAGTATATAAGTAAGTTAGCTAATAGGTTAGTTAGTAAAGTAGCTAGTAAGTTAGTTAGTTAGTTAATTATCTCGCCGCTTAAGGCTGCGGAGGAGACGATAGAGTAACGCCTAAAGGGCGTTATTCTATCGGATCCGGAGCAGCCTAAGCGGCATATTTAACTATTTAACTAACTAGCTATTAAGTTTCCGATCCTTCTTAACGGAAGGCCTTCTCGACAGGCGGTCCTACCGCCGTTCCCTAGTTGATAATCAAATAGAGGTACCTACCGTAGCGGAAAATGGTAGGGGTTTTTAACCGTTGGGTTTAACCAATCAATGCCTCAGAAGTAACTGTTACCGTAGCAGCATCTGTTACCATTTACTTTATATACCCCCTATACTAAATTTAGTAGGGTTAATATATCACCTATGTTTAGCTAATAAAATCACTTAGATCTACTTACACGGAATATACCTCACCCCTTGATTTTTATAAGCCTTAATTATCAGTATTAGTAGCTGCTATAGACTATAAGAAGAAAGGTATGTATCTTTATATATAAACAAAGAGTTTCCGAGGCGATAAGGCTGCTTAGAAGTAGCTAGCCTTATAGCGAGAGACATCTTCGGCCGTATCGTTAATAGGTCTAAAGAGGTCTTTATTAGAGGCCTCGCGAACAAACTCGTTAGATATAACCGTCTTATAGTCGCTATTATTATCGAGAGCGATATTAAAAGCGCTATTAAAAGCGCTATTAAAAACGCTATTAAAAGAGCTAACGCTAAAATCCTTATAACGGTAGACAGCTTTAAGGCTGTTACGTCTATTACGTCTACTACGGCTACGTTTACTACAGCTACGTCCGCCTCTGCTACTACCTTTTTTAGGAGGGGAGCCTTAACTACTACCTTCACGCTTAGATCGAGTGCTATAGCTAGAGCTAGAAGGCTGTTTAAAAGGCTGTTTAAAAGGCTGTTTAAAGCTAGAAGGCTGTCCGGAGCTAGAAGGTTTACTAGAGCTACGACTACGGCTAGAGGAGCGAGTGCTGTAATAAAGAGCATCGCTAGTATCGCTAGCCCTTTAAGGGGTAAAGGTTCCGGGGTATATATAGCCTACGGGGCTACTAGTAAACCGAGGGAAAGGACTATTATTAGACTAAGCTAAAGGGCTACTATTAGACTAAGGGAAAGGGCTATTGCTAGACTAAGGTATATTATTAAACAGTTAATAAAAGCCGGGACTAGAATTAGAAGGCTAACGAAAGCTTAAGCTAAAACTAAAAGGCTAACGAAAGCCGGGACTAAAACTAGATAGCTAATAAGAGCCTAGGCTAAAGCTACTTAAGGCTTAGCGAAGCTATTTAAACGGCTAATAAAAGGAGGGTTAAGATTTATATCCTTTTCCGGTCGGACCGAAGAAAGGCTACTTAAAGCCTTAGCGAAAATGCTAGCTAAAAGAAAGGTTACTACTATAGTAAGAAATGTTAAATAATTTTCTTATACTAGGTAGATTAGCTTTATAGAGAGTAAAGTCGATAGAGGGGTTAAGGGTATAGCTATTTAAGGTCTGTAAGGACTTAGGTGTAAAAGGACTAATATCGAAGTCGGCTTTAAGTATAAGATACTAGTTTATTATATTTATATTAGACTTTTATTTTAAAATACCTTAGTTTTTAGCCTTTCCTTTTCTTTTACTTTCGAAGTAGTTTATAGGCTTTTAGATAAAGTAATAGGATTTTAAGCTTTTAAATTACTAATTAGCATCTATTTAAAAGTATATACGGTCGATAGTAGCTTTAAAGTTATTATTTTTACGTTAGTCGTTTATAGACTTACGATCTTTAAATTTTTTACCTTAATTAATCGCGGATTCTTTCCGAGTAAGGTTACAAAGTATTATACCGAATATAGCGATAACCTAACAGAAGAAAAACTAAGGGGAAGTAGTAATACCGTTAGTAAGCCTTATATCGTAGCTATTAAATATTACTTAGTAGTCGATATATTTATAAACAAAGCGATAGATTTTAGTAAAAGAGGTTTTATCGATCTTAAAGACGAAGAATATAGTTAGCTCTTTTTTACCGGTAAAGGTAATTATATTAGTGTTTATCTTTTAAGGGAATTCTTTATAAAGAGTATAGACTTAGCTTTATAAGTAATAGCTAGTTAGTTAATATTTCTTAAAAGGGGAAGAGGTAGAAGGTATATACGTAAAAGTCTTTATAAAAGAACTTATACTTAATTATTCTTATAATATATTTAATATAGTTACGGAAGGCTTATATTATATCGCTATTAGTAAGGATTTAAAGCTTAACTTAAAAGATAATATAGTAAGCCGCGATATCGTTTATATAGACTATAGCCGTTTTATAGGCTTCGATGTTTAAGAAGTATTTAATTTTTACCTTTAAAGTAACTAGCTTTTTAAAAGTAAGGTAAAAAGACTTAAAGTCGGGGATAAGTTAAACTTCGAAGCTTTACTAGTTAAAGTAGATCTTTTTATTATACTTATTATAGTAATTAATAATAGTCTAGCGTTTATTATTATAAAAGAGTATATTATATTTTTACTTAATAGTTATCTTTTATAAAATAAGAGAGATATACTACTATCGGCTAAACTATTTATTAAATTTAAAAAGGGATTATTAAATTAAGGTATTAATCGGCTACGTATAGTAAAGAAGGTTTAAGTTAGATATACCTTAGTAGGATAACTCGTTAAAAAGAGTAAACTAACGTAAAGAACTATTAGTTTCTTATTAACTATATTAAGAAGTATTAGATTATAATAAGAATTTATATAACGGGAAACGGGGAACTTATAACGTTAAAGATAGGGCGAACGTTAAAGCTAGTAGAGGCTAGCGTAAGGTTAAGGCAGGAAAAAGTAAGTCGAAGAAGATAACCGCGGCCTTAGCCCTTATTATTACTACGGCTAGATATAATAAAGATTTCTAAGAAATATTAGGTTTTATCGATATAAAGGTAAATAAAGACTATAATTAAACTTTAAAGAAGTTTTATATATTTAAAAGGCGTGTTTAAGAGGCTTTATAGCTAAATAGGTAAGACGTATAGTAATAGCGAAGGGAGGAAATAAAGGAAATAAGGTAGTAATATTAAAGGTATTATTAACGACTAAGATAAAGAGAATATTTTACTTACCTGCTAATATCTTTTAATACCTAAAGAAAGCTAATGTTTAAGGCTATAAAATACTATAATTAGTTATAGTAAGAAGTGTTAGTTATTATTATTATAGTTAAAGATAAAAAGAGGAGAGTTAAGCTTTAAGACGGCTAAGTCTACGATTTTATATACCCTTTAAATAGCTATACTTTTAGCCTTTATTATAAGCTCTAACTTAACTATATTAATAAGCTAAATAGCTTAAATAAAAAAATAAATAAGCGAGTTTAGATAAAAAGTTATATTTTACTATTTATACTTTAAAAAGTTTCCCTTTAGTATAATTTCTACCTCGCAGATTTCTACTTATAAACTTAACTATATACACCCTTTATAATAAAACCTTTATAGCTATAATAGCTACTACCTTAAACTTAACCTTACTTAAACTTTACCTTTCCTATACCGAGTTTTATATTACAAAGCCTTAAGATACCTTTTAAAAAAAGAGCTAATAAGAAGAAGCTAGCGTATAAGCCTTAGCATTTAACCGAGGGCGAAGGAGAAGCCTTATCTTCTCGTTAGCTTAAGTAGTAAGAACCTTCTTAACCTTCTTTTTAGTAGTTTTTTTAGTAGTTTTTTTAATAATTATATATCTACTATAGTAGCTCTTTTTATAATAATAGCGTTGTTTTATAATTAATCGAGTCTTATAATAATAATAAGATAGCTAATATAATTATTGTTACTATCGATAAAGTCGATAATAACCGAGATAACGCTCTTACTGTTAGTAATAAGCTAAGCCTTTTTAAGTTCTTTTTTTATCCTTATATCTTTTTTTATTATAAGCTAACTTTAAGTTATAGGTATACTAAACTTTAACGCTTACCGCTATAGCGCCGGTATTATTAATAGAACTAATAAAGATCGCGTTATACTTACGATAGTAAACGCGCTCGACTTTAACGTTACTGCCGACTATAAAGAGAAAGCCTTCGAGTAAGAGAAGCTAACTTCGATAGCCTTTAATATCGAGATTAGTAGCGATAATAAGCTTATAGCTAATATCGATTAGCTTAAAAAGCGCCTCGCTTCGCCTACTTATAGCTTTCCCTTCGTTTTAATAAAACTCCGGCTTTAAAAGAAGGTCGACCTTTTTAATTCTTCTATACTTTTTAAGTATTATTAGAACCGCTTTCTCGATATATTTAAGTTTAAAAAAGGGCTTACTCTCTTCGTCGACCTTATAGGTATAAGTTATATTAAGTAAAAAGCTTTACGAAAGCTATTATAGCTCTTTAAAAATAAAAACGGAAAGCTTTTTATAGATATTATAAAGCTGTTAGTTTAACTTATTATATTAAAAAGCTGTATTCGATTTCGTCTCCCTTTTATAGATATACAGAAAGCTTTTATTTTTTTTAAAGTCGATAAGTTACTGACCGATATAGTAATTAAAAAGTAAGACTATAAAGCTAAAGAAAATAAGCCTTATATAATAGACCTTTATTTCTTCGATCTTACTTTTATCTTTATAAGTATCTTTTTATTAGATTTTTACGAAGATATATATATTAAACTTACGTAGTTTATTAATATACTTATTAAGCTTTTTTATTCGCGTGTTTAAGCCTTTTCTGTCTACGTATTTAATAGCTACTACTCTTATCTTCGACTTAATAATAATTAGATTAAAAGTGTTATCTTTTTTTTAGACTTTATCTTTTACCGTTATTATAATAGTACTTATACTTATTAAGCCTTTAACGATAGTAGTTTTAACTTTTATATCGGCTATATATACGGTTTCGGATTTAACCGACGTTCGACGCCTTATATTATAAATAAGAATAAGCTTATACTTTAAGTTTAACAGGTATTTTATAGCGATAATCTCTACTTTTTATTCTCTATATAGGATAGTATTCCCGCTTAAGATTATAATAAGGTTTTTTTTACCTCGGAGTTTATATATATCCTTAAGGGACGTGCTTAAAGTACTATCGAGGTTTATATCGATCGTGTCTTTAGCGAGAGCTATAAAGATCTCTAGCTTTTAGCTACTTAGGCTAAAAAGGTAGAGAAGTTTAAGAATAATTATAAAGAGGCTTGTTAGAAATAAGAGGCCGTTAGTAAGGAAAGCGAGTTTAAGAGTTTTAAGGTATTTAAGTCCTACTTTAAATACTATATAGCTACTATTATATCCGAACGTAATATTAAGAAGTAAGAGCTAGTTATTCGTTATATATTTAATATCGCTAGTAATAAAGTTATCTCTTTTTATTATGTCTATACCTTTTAAGCCGAGTTAAAGATAAAGGAGTATAGCTATAAGCTTTTCGAGGTTTATTAGGATCGGGCTTAGGCTAATATCCTGCCGACGTTATTTTTATCCTTACTTAGCTTTATCGATAGTTTTAGCGTTTATTATAACTCTTACCGTTCTTTTATAGGCTTTTACGTTATTTTTGCCTTATTATACAAGGACGATAAATACTATAAGGCTAATATTTTCCCGATTGCTTTAAGACTTTATAGATTAGACTTCGGAGATATTATTAAAGCCCTCCGATTTATATAGTATTTCGACGAGGGTATCGAGGTAATAATTCGAAATAAGAAGGTCTAGATATATACCTTTACTATATACTATACCGGAGATATACTATAGTAAGCCGAGAATACCGGTTTTAAAGGTCTTCGAGCTTATAGATTTTACCGTTTTTATTTTATCGAGGCTAAGCTAGTAAAGGATAACGCCTTAACTACGATTATAAATATCGATACCGTAACTTATAGTTAATATTATATTTAGATTAAGTAAATATATAATATAATAAACCGATAGTTACTAACTAAGACTAATCGGAACTTCTTCGACGTTTAATAAAGTATAAATAATATAAATCTTCCTTTTAAGGCTATTTTACTAGCTTTTAATCTAATTTTATTTCGACTTTTAAACGTAGCTTACTTTAAATATAAGAGTATCTTTAACCTTATATACTTCCTTTTATATAACAGTATCTTTATAAAAACTACGCGAGTAAAGTATACCGCTGTCTTATATTTATAGCTATTCCCTTTAAATACTAAACGTTTATAATCATTAGTTTACTACTTATTTAGTTATAGTATATTTAAATATATAAAATAGTCGATTATCGTTTTAGCTTTATTACACGACTAGCTCGAGGAGAAGTATATAATACTTAAGTTTATTAACTAGGTTTATTAGTACTAGCTAAACGCTAACTTTATCGTACTTATTATAAAGACTATTACTACTATCGCGAAGAATAATAGCGTATTTATAGGTCGGAAGATCTTTTAATTAGACCGCGATAATATAGATATAATTATTCGGAACGTCTATTTTATATTTAACTAGCTTAATATTTACGCCTTTTAGTCTATAAGATTTCGAGCTAGTTCTGTTATATCTTAAGCCGATATAGCTATTAAGTAAGCGATAATAAGCTTTACCGATAAAAGATCTTTTATTAAGCGTATAAAGTAGTACTTTAACGATACGATACGCCTTAACGTTTATATCGGTATTTATTATCTTAATATTACGAAGGAGTATAGCTTAGTAAGGAATATTAATACCTTTAAAGGAAAGGGGTTTTATAAGTAAATTATTATTATCTATTTTTATATCTTTATTATCTATTAGTTAGTTTTTATTCGAGTTATCCGTTTAAGACTTACTATAACGTTAGAGTTAGGTAAATCTCGGTACTATTATAGCTTATATATTAAGTATACTAAATCCCGCCTACTATTTACTTTATTATTTTACTCCTTTTTCCGTCTATTATTAATTTAGCTAGCTACTATTTTTTAGTCGAAATTATCGACGATTTTATTAAAAAGTAGTACTAATAACGATATTTTTAAAAGATTATAAAAGCGCGAGTTCTCGAGACTAACTTCTTTAATATTAAAAAGGTATTTCTAAAGAAGATTAATATTACTAAGACTACGCGCTTAGTCTTCTGTAATAGTACGGCGGACGATACTAACCTTACTACTAATTTAGTCGAGCTTTACTAAGATACTTTAAGCTTATTCTATAAAATATTATTTAAAACCGATTATATAAAGCTTAATAACCTCGATAACGACGATTTTAAACTTAATATCGATACTTTTATTAATAACTCGTATCTTTACCTTTCTGTTATTAATAAGATTCCTGTTAAAGTAACTAAAGCCGTTTTCTATCCCGCTAATAAGTATACGCTGTTACCTTTCCGAGTAAGCTAAACGACTAATACTTTTTAAACCTTACTATAAGCGGTATATAAAGACGACTATAGCTTTAACGCCGGTTATCTTATCGTCTTTAGTAATACGCCGGTCTAATAGTTACGTAAGTTTACTTTCTTCGATAGGTATATACTTACTATCCTTATATAATTATTATTATAGGTACTTATTTAATTAGTCCGGTAAGCTTTTATAATTAGATAGTATTTAAATAGTATTAAGCGATAAGTACTCGGACAGAGGTTTAAAAGTTCGAAGGGATATTAAACGGTATACTTAACCTCGATATCTCTGCCGGATATTATACAGATAAAACTTTTATTAAAACTACTTACCGAGCTTACTATAAACGAAATAGTATTAACTATTTACTTTATAGTAAAACCGATAAGTATTAAACTAAGTATATCTTTTTAACTAACGACTATATTTAATTTTACGGTTACCGCTTTAGCTATATTAACTATATTATAGTCTTTAACTATATAAGTATCTACCGATATATTTTTATCGTTTTTATCGAGCTAAAGCGTATTAGTAATCGTAACCCCTTTTTTAACCTTAAGGTTTTTCGGGAAGGTAGTCTCGTTATTATCGGAATTACTATTATCGACTTTATTAAGATCTATATAATTCCTGTCGACGATATAAGTATCGTTTAAGTTACTTAAAATATCTATTATATATAGCTATATTAGTAAGTTTAATTCCCTTTAACGTTTATAGCGGCGGCTTTCTAACGCGATATAAATAAGTAAAGCGTATAGTACGATCTGCTATATAAATACAGACCGGCTATATTAAAGTGACTTTAGCTATATAGATTTAGTTGCGTTAAAAGGCTCGAAAGTTAAATTTCGGTCGGTTTTAGCTGTATAAAAAAGGGTTTAAAGGCTAGATTTCGGCTATCGAGGTAGGCTATATATAAAGATTTTAGTTATTTTTATATCGGGAATTCCGGCCTATTATAAAAACTAATATATATTAATAACTATAATGTTTTTAGTAGTATATTAGTAAACTATAATATATAGCTGCTTAAAATACAAGGTATTTACAAAGGACCTTAATTAACTATTTAAAGAATCTAGACTAATTATATAACACTATCTAAGGAGATTTAGGCTAATTATACGATACTATTTAGGGGTTAGTAACAGTTACTATCTAGTAACAGATACTTCGCGGCAACAGATGCTCTTAGCTAATTATTCTTTTATATTAACGGTTAATTCTGAGTAAGGTGTTACACCCCCCTCTAACGGTTATTTTCCCCTATAGGACCCCAGTCCAGTAGGTACTTGGGTGCAAGAGTGGACAACGGTGGCTTCAAGGACGCGGCGGGGTACAGAGTACCTCGGTGCTCCCTTGAACCCACCTGGGCACCTGGGCAACTAGGCAAACCATGACGGGGCCTTCCAATGAGCTGGTAGAAGGTTCAATTCATCACAACCGAAGGTGAGAAACGTGCACCGGGTCAGGCCGTCAGCCATGTGCTGCAGCCATCAGGGCCGTTTGTTGATGATTTGAGACGAAGGAGGTCGAAGTCAAGACTCTCTCTCCGTACGCTACTGATACGTACTAATTTGGACCACACCAAGAGGAGGCAAGCGGCAGGGGTTCCTTCACTCTTCACCACCGTTACCCCTGGATTGTGCTGCAAGGTGCGTTCCCCAAATGTGCCCAGGTGGTCTGGCCGTGGCATTAATGCAAGGGGGAGCTCCCATGTCTCACCTACTTTAAAATACCTGGGTACCTACTGTACTCACTGCTCGCCTACAGGTGCCTACTGCAGCTTCTCTAATTTTTCTTTTGCAATGGCCCCAGTGGCCCCCGTGGCCCCAGCGGGCCCAGCGGGCCCCACCGCTTCCTCCAATCCCGCCATCAACAACGAGTCAACGACCCGACATTGAATGATGAATGAATGGCGTCCGTCTGTTGGTTGGTCCTGCAAGTGGCAGAGAGGCTGTTGTGGCACCGTTTCGTGTTCTGTCGAGCGAGATTGAAATTAGACAAGAGAGTTCGCCAGGCTCGATTGATCATCAATCTTCTGGAAACGTCTGAATGCGCCTCCCCTGAATTCTCGAATCTGTCTCCTCTCGTGTCTCGTCGCCTCCGACGACCCGTCATTTCAATAATCGGCTGATCGTCTCAGACAAACCTCTTCCGAAGTGACGGTTCGAGATGACTGACTTTGGACCTTCGAGAACCGCCAGAAGCATCACGAGCAACGTCATCTGGTATGGCGCATCGTGGTAGCACCGTATATGGACTAAGTATACTCACACACTACATATGGTAAGCTTAAACGAGCTGAAACGCCCCGATTGTCGACATCAGTCTAGGCTCTTCTGTCAAGATGCAACGGCGACGACGTGTTTCAAAATTCGGTACCGTACGGTAGTAGCTGGGTGGCTAGTGTCTCTGATCTGGGCAAATGGTCTGGACATCATCATCTCCAAGATAACACTGCTGCTCTCGAACCCAGGGTCAACGCTGTTGTGCACTGTTCAAGCTGACTGAGCTGCTGAGCTGCATAGCTGCTGAGCTGCATAGCTGCTGAGCTGCATAGCTGCTGAGCTGCATAGCTGCTGAGCTGCATAGCTGCTGAGCTGCATAGCTGCTGAGCTGCATAGCTGCTGAGCTGCTGAGCTGCATACCGATCGAAGACAACCTGCGAATCTGATCTGTCAGCTTGTCTGGTATGATTGAGGCCTCGGGAGGAGGATCATGGCGGAGACAACCCAATCTACACGACACTCGGCTCTCGCTTCAGGCATGCAATGCTGGTTATGACCCTCTCACGTTCCGACTGCCTCTTCTGCCCATTTCATTGTCAACTTTCTCAATTTCATTTCTTCTCTTTCTTTCCCCATCCCGGGTTAGATATACGGAAAGCCAGGTCCAAAGAGGAACCGAGCAGCCGTGCCGTCGGAGCTCGTTGGCTCCACGCAGCGCCGGTGTTCGCCGGGGTCATGGCCGCATTGCTTGCCGAGGCTGTGTCCGCTTTGACATTTTGTCTTGACGCCATCATGACCGGCTGAGAGAAAAACAAGAGAAAAACAACATTCAATCTATCTGATCCCTGGCGCTCATACCGCCGGCGTAATCCACGGCGGTGATCGCTCGTGAGTATTTACCTAGGTAGGTAGGTGTTGGTCACTGGTTTCTGGTTGGCGCTTAGGCACATTTCATCACTTGTATCTGTATATCTGTATCCGCCTGGAGACACTTAGCAGTGTGTTCCACTTTGCACTACACGCAAGCAACGTGGCTGAGAACTACCGGTATGTCGTCGTCTAAACCAGACACAGACAATCTCGGCCTGGCCCTCCTCGACAAACAACCGCCTGCTGTGGTCCTGTGGACGCGTGCTTGTGTTGAACCTGGGTACGCCCGCCTCTGCTTTGACGTCGGTGGGTCATACATAACTTCTGTCACCACATCTCCGAAGTGCAGCAGCAAGGGATCCATATCCTGGTCTAAGATGGCCCCGCGCAGGAGTTGACCTGCAGAGACGACCGTTCCGGATGCGAAGAGGCGGGGACACGTGAGTATCATCGCTTCAAACCTTTGTGGATGACTCGGCCGGTAGATCGTACATACTGTATATCTACGGTATATGCAATGCTGCAGCCGACCGTCTCTTCAGCAAGGACCCCAGCTTATTACAGTCAGAGGCTCGGAATCGTCGGCCTCGTGACCATGCAGTGCTACAGACGCACTGCAATGCGATAATGCGATAGGTGGTCTATATCATTGCTTCTTGCAAACCTTTCGTTTGTCAAAACTTCAGTTGTGAAGTCCTCCTGTGAACCTTCGGGAAGCGGGCAGTCCAGTTGGTGGCACACTGCGATACACCGAGCGGCCGGCGACGCATTTGATCTCCGCACCCGAACATCTATCTCATGGATCACGCTGCAGCAGCAGAAACTGTCAGCCAGCGGGGAAGGGAATATGACAGGCGCCAGTTGCAGGGGTGTTGTCCAGTCAAGCTCAACCAACACTGCTGTGGTCCCGGCTCTCGAGAAAAGAAGAAAAAACACCCCCCATCATCTCCGGCCTGCCAGGCCTGCCTTGACAACTTATCTACTACTTGGCCAACTTGCCGAGTATTGTTACGACCTCGTACATACAAAAGAACAGGTTCCACAGGCCACGTTTTCCAGCCACGCTACGCCTATACCACACAAACAAACAGCAACCTCTTATCATCCCATTTCATCAACGATACTCCTTTCCGGGCATACGCCCGAGACTAACGTGGATATGCCGGTATTTAAGAAAGTATCAACTACTAACCTAATCTAGAATCGTGTCAGCTAAGTCTCAGACTAACAGAATGCCACTAAGACTTATATATAACCGTACTTACGGCCTACATTTCCGTTACACCTAGACACGCTTAGTTATAATAATAGCTACTAAAGTAAGCCCCTTATTGCTATCTCTATTTCGGTAGAAATACCGTATACAGTATTATCGCCTATAAGTACGTTCTATATATAAAGTTTATATATTAGCCCTAAAATCGTTCCTCTTAATAGAATACTAGCTAAGCTACTGCCGCTATACCTACTTAAGACAGGCAGGCTAAAGGAAATACTATAATAGCTATAAAACTATTAGCTAGTAAAATAGCACGTAGTAAACTTATTAAAAGCATTAAGGACTTCCTATATATACTACTATAATATAATGTTAACCTTTTACGACGTAGTAAATAAAGCTATTATAAACGCTGTTATAACCCTTAGCCGTACTCTTTTTAATATTATAAACACTACTATAGCGGTATATAACGCCCGTTTAACGTAAACTATAAAGCTTGCCTATAAAAACCCGCCGCTTAATATTATATATAAACTTCCTATAAAAAAAACAGGTATACCTAGCTATAACTAGTTATATATTATAAATACCGCTAGCCGCTAGAAAGTCGCTAACGGAAAAGGTATCGTAAGTAAAGGCATCGCGGTAAGTATACTTGTAAAAAAGAGTTATCGCGTAAAAGGTTTCGTAAGTTATCGTATAAGGCCTATAAAGGGAAACGAAGTTATCGCCTATTAAATATATTTATTAGTAAATACTATATAAACAGCTTTAAAGTTATACCTAGTTATACTTACCTACGTAAACACGATAAACACGCCTAACTATACTACTTTAAACACTATCGTAAACCTCGCTATCGTTACTACTACCGAGAAAAAGCCTTATATATTCGTAGCTTCCTATATAGAACAGCTATCTAGACTTCTTATAATTTATAGTAAAAACTTGCCTTAATCGCTAATAACCTATAATAGTTCTATTAAACTATACTATATAGCTTATAGCTATTCTACCTACTTAAACTAGATCTCTTTCGCTTTAACGTAGTTAGTTTATAACTTACGCGTGAAAGCTTAATAACGTCTAAAAGTATCGTTAGTCTATAGCTACTTTAATAATATAGAAATCGTAGTATTACTTACTTCTGTTCCTTATATATTAGCTCTATTTTACCTTAAACGTAATCGACGAAAAAGTCGTTAAAAGTCTAGTAGTAAATAAGCTAGCCGCTTTATATAAAAAGTATATAAACTTACTTAAACTATACTTCGGTAATCTTCTTACCTTTATATAAATACTTCCGCTATATATAAATATAAAATAGCTACTACCGCTGCTAAAATCGATAAAAGCATTTAAGCTTATAGACGTTAACTTTATAAAAAAAAGTATTGTTATTTTCGTTATCGCTTTTAACCTTTTATATTTATTTTATTTAACGCTATTATAAGGTAATAAGGATAGTAATAAAATAGCTAAAATAGGCAGTAAGGTTTAATATCTTTTTAATAAACTCCTTAGCTGTTACGCTCTAAGCTTTTTTATACTACTACGTATATACGTTAAATATATATTAAACGGTTTTTAACAGAGTATACTTATTTATCTCTCCCTTTACCTTATCCCTTTTTAAATAGCTATAAAAGCCTTCTAACAGCGATATCGTAAATACTTAAAAAAAAATCGATATATAAAATCTAACACGAAACTCACATATTAGTAAAAAAGGTTATATAATAAAGGCCTAAGTAAAATATTAAAAACAAAACTTATCTCGCCTACGATACCTACTTAAAGTTTTTACTATTTAACAGCTTTTTTTAAAAGTATACCTTCTATACCTTACACGCTTTAAGTATAACGTTAACAGCCTTTTAATAAAACAGCCTATATTCCTCCTCGTTAACCGTATTATACACTACTTTTTAATACTATTTACAGGCAACGTTAAAAGCCCTTTTAAGTATACGCTTTTCTACTACCTTCGTCTAATACTTTTAATAAAACAACAAAATAACCTATCTACCCTAACTATAACGTAAAAAATTATAAAAGCCTTACTATTTAACACTAAAATCGTCGTTTATTACCTATTCTAACTCCTAGCTTAATACTAGCTACTTAATAACAGCTAAACAATCTTCGATTACCTATACGTACTAGCTTTACGTTAGAAAAAAAGCGCCTTACCTTTAATAGCCGTAGTTATTACGAACCTAAATAGTAAAAAGATACTAGCTTAAACAGTTAGTTTTATATAAGCTATTAAATAGTATAAAACAACCGTAGCTTTAAAAAGTACCGCCTATAAAAACATTTAACTTAAGCGGTATAAATATTAGACCGTAAAATACCTTTTTCTCCTCCCTTACCGTACGATTATATAAGTTAATAGCTATATAAAGTAGTTTCTTGTTTTATAACTACGTAAAGATATCGTTACGTTTAATTATAATAAGTCTTAGTCTTCTAAACTTACTAAAAAAGAAACTTATTAATACTACTACTTAATGTAACGTTTTACCTATCGCTACCGTATAAAGCTATCGCTAATCGTCGCCTTTTTTACTACCCTCTTTACTCGAATCGATTTCTCTTAGTTACAAAAAACGGCTAAGTTAATAAGCTACGCGTCGTAAACCTTATATAATTTTACCTTACGCTATAACTCGACGTCCTTCTTCTATATACTATTTACTTAACCTTTCTCGAAGCCGTAGCTGTATTCGAAATATCTTTTAATAACGTTAGCTAAGCCGCGAAAGTAGTAAACGCTATTACAGTACGTTAAGTCGTAGTTATTATTATAAAAACCGTAATACCTAAATAAAACCTTTTTACCGGTTAGCACTCTTTATTTTATAGCAGTTTACACCTATTTATAAAGTTTAAGTCGTTTATTAACTTTTACCCGGCTACTTTAAACGTTTTTATTACTACTATACGCATAAGGTATATAGTATAGCTATTACCTATCTTATATTTAATACCCTTACCTCTCGATTTTATATACTATTAATAATATTTATAAAAGTAATATTTAATAATAAATAAGCTATTAGCGGTAATAACCTTAAGCGATTTATTATACGTATTACTAACTCCTTTCTTTAACTAAACGTTAATAAAAAAGTCCTATAAAAATAAGTAGTCGGCCGAAATAACCTTTACGACGTCGTTATCTTTAAACTCGAAGCCGGCGTACTATTATCGCTATTTAAGTACGGCGTCGGCGTTATAAAGTAAATACTAGCTAAATTAAGTAAAATACAGCTCCGTATATTAAATAGCTATACTAACAAATAAATAAAACACTATAAGTTATAATCGTAATAATTAAACGGTAAAGCAATAATAATAAGTAGGTCGCTAGTAACTACGCCTGCTCGGCCGCTTATATATCTATAGTAATAAAGTAAGCTTATCGCGTTAAAAATAACGCGACCTATAGTAACACAGATTAACGCGACTATTTATATTCCTCTCGCGATATTACGACCCTAGTAACGCCGCTAAAAAGGGGGGTGTCTTAGCCTCGAAGGCCGTAAACGAGCCGACGCCCCGCTAATCGAACGCTATCACACGCTAAATTAGGTAGCGCTACGCTCGGCCCTCGGCCCCCGGTTCTCACACCCTTTACACTTTCTCATATACCGATATGCCCCCGGAAAGCCACAGCTGCATATTAATATCCATTGTACACTACGGATCCGTGCAGGTACCGTAATCCAACCTCGGCTGTCCGTACGGTACGGAACCGGGAAACGGTAGGGCGGCCTTTAATCAATCGAATATCTTACTGCTCCGTTTGCAAGAAGAAAAAAAAAGAGGACAAAAAGAAAAACCTCACCTTGGGATACGAGTCCTCACCTTGCCTCCCAGACCGTCTATCCCCGCCCAGCTCCCCGGCGCCGCCGCCGCCTTCCGGGGGCACGCCCACTGACTATTGGCAGTGCTAAACAAAAGGCTTTCTTGGTCTGGCCTCCCATGAATGTGTCAACACACAGGACACTGGGGCCGCCAAGCGAGCACTTACACAGCGAGATTAAGGCTCCGCCCGAGCTTACAGAGATTTGCCGCGCTATCGACGGGCAGGGCTGCTGGGCAGGTCCTCACCATGACCTTCTTCTCATGTAAACAAACGGACCTGGGAGGACCATTCCATGGGCCATCGTGACGACGAGAGTCGTATTCACGTACGGGCCCGTAGTGCGGACGGACCAGCTAACGCACCCCCCTCCATTCACGCAGCGCACTCAACTGGAGGCAAACACACTGACCCCTCCTCTCATCACACGAAAACGGACATGACTTCCCAATCCTGCCCAGCTGGGCCAGGCCATGCGGCCTCCCGACCGGCGGAGATTGACCCCTTGTCCCCTTGTCCTCGTCCCTGTAATATGGCAGCTCTCCGATTCGGCAATCTTTGCACGTCTCGGCCAACAAAATACCGGGGTCAAACAGCAGGAAGAGGCGATGCAGATAAGACGGTGGCTATCATTGATATCTCGAAGAAGATCACGTGGGGGCCCATCTATTATCTTTCCCCTCATGCGGTCTGGCGACCACTGCCGGAACGGGGTGCAGACATCGGCCTGATCGGATTTAGATCAAGGTGTCGCATTTCTCCTGACGATCACACTGGTGGCAGCGGCCGAAGGATGGGCTGCAAGGTTTGTCACGATGCTGGGGGAGAGTGGACGCCGAAGTGGGTTCCAAGGTTTCTGGTGATCTGCAGGACTGCTGCCCTGTCAAGTTTAATCCTCCGTGAAGATGCTCGGGATTGGCATGAGATAAGATGCTGCAGGTGCCCGCAGAACCACAGTGGAGGGGCACCGGTCTGCACAGATATGTGTCTTGAGAGCGCCCGGGACTAGTCTTGCTAGTCGTTCGTTCCTATGTGTGTAGGCGTTGGGATGCAGATTGGCAATACCACCACAGCGATGTGGACGATTTCCTCAGTCAGCAGAGCTCATCGCCCCTCCTTCTCGGTTCTCACGAGCGACGGCCGTGGGCTTACAACGGGCCACCCATCTGCCCTGTGAGGCTCGTTGCTCCGTCGGTGAAACTCTCGAGGCCGTTTGGGGACCCCATGCGGTCCGGCCAGTGGCTTGGACTATTACGGTCCGGCCCGTTCCAAGCTCGGGGTTCTTCTCGGGCGACACTGACGCTTGGAGTTGGCGATGATAGCTCGACCCTCATCTACCTCTCTACTAACATCGTGGGGAGGTCAGGAATCGCATGGGTGTGCGACGAGCATAGGCGTGGCACGGAAAGGTCTGCCTCCGCGGCGTATCGTTGATGCCCTCGTCGACGACTGATGAGTGGGCATGGCATGGCAGAGGTGTCAGGTAGAAGGTGGGTAGAGCGAGGTATGATTTCCCAGCAGTGGAAAGGCAGAGACGCTCCTACGGCCGGTGGTTTCCCAGGGTTCTCAACCGGGTCTTCGTCGATAGTAGACGCCGCCCGCCAAAGTCCCTAGCCATGACAAGAATAATTGGCGATACTAAGAGTCCTGGTGATCATCGAGGCTCTTAGGTGGGTGGTATCAGGTATCGTCGAGCGACTCCAAAGTCATGGTGGTCAGCAATAAGCAGCACATCGCTCCCCCCCCCCCCAGCCAGGGGTCCATTCTAGGCACACCTATGTGTGCTTAGGGATATATACACGAAGGGACTATGAGGTATGCACACTGGATCGATTCGATTTGGTTTCTGTAACATTCCTTTTAGTGACAAGACATCATATCTCGTGCAGCCCCTGCCATAACGCGGGGTTTGGGGAGAGTGCCAACCTCGAAAAGGGGTGAGAGCCTTGTCGCTTAACCAGGAGGGTTCCGCAGGAATAATAGATGCCAACATGGTCGATATACTTAGCGACTTGGAGGATTGTAGATTGTGAAGCCCCTACATGGGCATCTCATTAGCCCTGGTGCCATTCCCATGGGCTTCCCGACCATCCTCAGGAACGAATTCTTCGTCGTGGTCACTAACACTTAGGAGCCAAAGGAGACTCGAGATGCTCACCAAGGCCTAGTAGGGAGCACCCAGCTTGTCATTGTATTGGATCGAACGCCAATGCCTACTCCAACTTGACACCACGGAAAAGCAACCTCCGCAACCAAGTGGTTGCCGGTAAAGCTTGCACTGGATTGGATACTAAAGTGACTGTGTTGTACAGAATATCGAGAATGGCCAAGATGGACGTCAGCTTCCCTTGGTGTGTGTGCTATTCTTGCGACCTTATGTATTGACAAGTGAGAGTAGAGGCACACCCGCAGACTGACAAGAATGCCGGGGAACGAGGACGAAGGCATATCAAGGCATGTCGTGGGTTGGCCAATGGAGAGATCTCCCGTCAGACATATTTCCCATTGCAGCTCTCTGTGATATAGTGCCAGTGTTCACGCACATGTGTTGTCAGGGCTACCCACTGTAGCCCTTGTAGTCGCCTTCCAGCTATTCGCAGCACCTCGTCTTCCACACCCTACCTGTTCAACGATGTTTCTCCTGGGAACTCTCCATCATGGTTATGTTGTGGCTTATGTGGCTAGTGGAAGCCATGAGGTGAACCAGCACAGAGGGACCGACCGTTCGATACACTTGCAGAGTGAGATTGTGCAACACGCAATAAAAGAATCTATTCGCTATTATTCTTATACGAAGCTCAACATCTTTCCATTACCGCCATACCTCCGAGATAACATCGCTCATGAAGACCAAAAATTGACAATCAATTGCTTCGTAGCATTTTCCGCGCCCAAGAAACTGATCTCAAGTGAAAATTGCGGCCGTGTCATTACAAAACGAGGATACAAGATTGCTGTGGTCTTGTAGCTACTTGACAAACAGCAGCAGAGAAAACAGAACACAACAGTAGCGGAAACAGAAATACAATGCCAAACACAAAACCAGGATATCATCATGCCCAACTCCGTTGGCAGCTCGTGACCCCGCATCCTCGGCGGAACCGGATGCCAATATCAGCGTCGGAAATATTTTGGAATTTCTTCCTGTTGAATTCGTTGCTCTTCTCTTTTCGTAGCGACTCGGTCGTGGGCTGGACCTTGGACATTGGGCCCGCAGCTCCCATCGACCGTCGAATCCGAGATAACCGGTAGTAGGACTTTCGGTTCTGGGCAGTAGGATAAAGAGCCACCTCTCTTTTGACTATCAACTGTGGAGTAGGTCAACTCTCTCTAGTTGTTTACCTTGTTGTCCACGGCATTCTGTGTCTGAACTTTCTTCGCACTCAGGAAGTCGCCAATGAACCTGACAGTCTCTCCCGTGATGACCAGAGCAGTGGCAACTGCGGCCTTGCCGGTGGGGATCAGCCCGAAGCCGTTTCCATTGTCGCCGTTGGCCTTCTTGTACTCGCTGGAGTAGACATCCAGGAGGTGGTCCTTGCCCTCGAAGCCCTTGTGAAGTGGGAACAGAACGAGCCCCTTGGCGTTGGTGTAGATCTCGTTCGTGGGCTTCTTGACGACGGGGAAGCGCTCGTCCACCTTGGCCAGTGCCTTGTTGCCGAGGTCATCGGCCTTCTTCACGTAAGGCTCGACGTATTGGTAGGGCCTGTAGAGGTAAGGGAGGACGGGTGCGGCAAAGGTCTGGTATGCAGAGTCGCCGAGTTGGATTGACCTTGCGCCATATGGGTTCGACTTGAAGGTCTCAACACCATCGTGTACAACGGGGTAGTCGGTGAGGTGCTGGGATGGCAATTAGTATGGGTAGTCGAATTAGATGCCACTGCTGCGGTTACACGACAGCAACGAATTCCGGGTTGGGGCGCGACACTGGGGATGGTCATATTCAAAAGGCCAAGGGTCAATGGTATGAGCGAGGCAAAGACGAGCTTACCTTCAGGAATGAAGACTTTGGCACGTTGCCGTTGACTTGAGGACCCGACATCGCGGTGTTAGTCGAATCTCTTGTTTATGGTATGGTGGCTTGTGGAATGTAGAGGAGCAGAGCTGATGCTGATGCTGACTCGACTTGAAGAAAAAGTAAAGTGGATGTGGATGTGGATATGAAGTGGTTTGATGCGGTGGGAAAGGTATTGGGAGAGGATGTGAGACTGAGACCGAGACTGGGAGTCTGAAACTTGGAGACAGGTGGAATTAAGATGCGGAAAGGAGGAGGAGGAGGAGTAGGAGGAGGAAGAGAGAAATTCGTGGGAACTGGAGGAGGGGTCAAAAGCTAAAAAAGAGACAACTGTAGGTGGTCGACATGCATAATATTACTGGTAGCAGTTGTACCTGGCTATCTACCTGCCCTACTGTGCCTACGTAGCCAGTAGCCTCTCAGGCCTACGTAGTTGCTGTTATCGAGTGGACTGACGACAAGTGGACGGGACTGACGCCACGCGCTGGCAGCTTTGTGGGAAAAGATGAAAAGGTGGGCTGCTGTCTGATAAGGAAAAGCCATCATTTGGCATGTGATGCCAGAAGAAAGATGTGTGGAAGGCGCCAATTGATGGATACCGTACGTGCGTAGCTACCCAGGTAACTATCCTGGTACCTATCCAGGTACCTATCTAGGTATACCCGCCTCCTCATAGCTCTACCCGGTACCTATTACCACCCACCTCATGTAATTTGTTTCTTATGTATCGATGCAGTTTCTGCTTTCCTCTTACAATGAACAGATACCTTCTAGCCAATTGATATAGGGTTGAATTGGGACCGAAACTGACTTTCAAACCTGCTGTCTATGGTTGATTTGATTCACCTACATGCAGTGCGGACGTAGAGGAAGCCTGATTGTTGGAGCTGTCGTAGGTACTGAATATGTACATGCGCATTCCCGGGGCGTTTGGTGTGGCTTACAGTAATGGTGGAGCCCTGACGGCAGAGTGCAGGGGCAACCCCCTGCCTACCACAGTAGAAACCCTGTTATCAGTGCCCTGTCAAAAAGCATGTGAAAGCCTATGAGATGAAAGCGGCCCCAAAGATTGACGAGAGAGATCAGATCGACCTGGGAGCTTGCGATGCTTCCGATGCCAGTGATGCCAATCGTTGAAATATCACTTCGACGGAATGATAAATCATTTTTCTTCTTCTCGCTCCTGTGTGCTTCTACCATGATCGACCAGGTATCTGCCCAGGTCGGCTCTAATAACCTTGGAACCTTGGAACGTTGTACGACCACGCTCATCTAAATACTGTACCTACCTAGGTACTAGGGATGCTTAGTAGGTAGGCTTGGTAGGGATGTGATCGGTGTAGACACTCCGGCACGCTGGCACGCTATACCTAGGTTCTCCTGTCAGTTCTGTGCTGGAGGTTCAATGTTGTTATAATGCAAAGTCACTGAGTGGATGGAATATGGCGCCTTCTGCATCTGCTCATATGGGGGATGATGACGACATGATTGTGTCTGCCACTCACAGCCAGACGCCAGACGCCAGACGCAAGAAGCATCACGAAAGACGGAAGACGGAAGCAGCCCTTCCCTTCTTGTTCTCGTTGGTTGGTCGTATCATGTCACTGTCGCTGCTGTTGCCGTGTTTTCCTGACCGAGAACATTCATTCCAACCTAATAAATGCTGTGCAACACCACGCCACCTTTGCAGCAGCGCCCATCATCAGTCAGAGGTGGCTTGACTGGTTCGACTGACCTGACAACAAACTCACGACTGACAAGACGGTGGGTGTGTGTGGTAGCATCTGCACCTGTCGGCAAGATACCTCCGAGCTCTGTGCTCCTTTCACATGCGACCGGCAGAAGGTTGAATCTTATTCTAGCTTTCTACCTATAACGGCAGGTATCGTGATGTGATGTTGCGCATGCGCAGCTGCAGAGGAAAACTCATCTTGTTACTATGATTGCTCAGATGCTCACCGGTATGTCGCCGAGGCCAGAAGGGCGCCCCACTTCACGGGCTTTCACATGCTGAAGAATTTCAAAACAGAAAAGAAAGGTCGGCCAGTTACTTGTTTAAGCAAGCGACCCAAGAACCAACTGGCGACATCGTCTCGACCTCGACTGTCTGGGAAATAAATTCAATTCTGGGAAATCTACAGATGCCCTCGACCCTCGGATCTTGACCGTCTCGGAACATCAACACGGCATTAGAGCACCTGCTCTCCAAGTTGACCATGAATGTGCACACATTCTGCCGATTATCAATAAGATGTAAACACGTTGACCCCGGTCGAATGCTCTGGCCCTCCGGCCCGCAAAACCTATGTCGATCGTGTGCGACATCTTGCATCTCTCGATACGTTGCACATACGCAGACGATCAAGGCGATCAGGGCCCTGATTTTCATTTGAGCGACTGAATACGCGTCACAAAATGGGCTGAGGGCCACTGATTGTACATACAGTGCATATGCAACGCACCACAGGGGTTTCAAGTATCCGGCAGGTGGATCACGGCTCTACTGCGGTGTACAAAAGAGCCGGAAGGGCCCCCAAACACCCCAAGCTATGTCTTCTGAGACCCTAGTGCGTTCTCAGCCCCTCCATGGCAGCCTTCCAGAGAGTTCGGAGGCCTGGATGCATAAAACAGCAGGACACCAGGACAGACGCCCCAACATTTCAACTTGCATCTTTCTTCTGCAGGGCATCCAGTAACGAGCACACCGGTCAGCACATGAGATCGTCCACATCGTGTCATTCGCCGACTTTGCCTCCAAACTTCGGGCTACGGCGGGATCTTCACCCACTACCATCCGTTCTGAACTGAACCGCATGGATTTCGCCAGCTTCAGACAATAATGTCCGGTGTTAGTTCGGTACGGGCGGCCGGTTCCTCGCCCCTTAGAAGCTACACACTGGAACAACTTGCATCACACGTCTCATCCGCCCGTGTACGTCGTTTCAAAAGTAAGCATGAATTGGTCGGATATCGCACGAGTAGTTTGTGTCACGAAGTCTGCGGGGGTAGTAGGGACGGTTCAACGATCTTTGGTCGCGTAATGAGGGAGGGGGCGCTTTGGGGACAGGATGCTCCGACAAGAGCTTCGCATGCAGAAAATTGGAAAGGGGCCATTCCCTTTCTCTGGTATTCTGTCTTCCGGGGCAATAAACCTGATGTGCCGGAGCTCGCAAACACGGGATCTTCTCGCCCCCTACTGCAGTCTGCAGGACGAGCTCAGGCGCCATGCAGGCAACCGTTCTGTCGATCAGCACTTCGTTCTACCTTCGGAAGGCTTGGCTTCATCAAGTGATGGGAAGCCATTCAGAGAAAGGTAACTATCCGCTATCATGGCCTGCACAAGTATCCTGTGCTGCATGAGATTCGGCATAGTGCTTTTCGTCTCAGTCATCTACTTCTGCGGTGGTGTTAGAAGGCGACCAGCTGGCATGTTCACCAAGATATGTGTTACTGTGGCCTTTGATCACAGCACGGTGACAAGTGAGCCGCGAAGTTGCGTTGTAACCATGGGCCTAGTCTCACTGCTTATCAGCCTGAACTGCTGGATAGCACGGACCGAAGTACTATTAGGCAGTGAGGCTACCTGTGTACTTAATCCTTTTTCTGACTGGCATCAACCGATTGGAAGGGCCCTTCATATACCACACCTCCTGGACTGTCATGTGGGACCACACCCGCCCGACCAGCCTGCAGGTCACAGCTGGTCGAAGAAGAAGTAGAAAAGGCTTCACCGCACTTGGCAACGGTGTAACACCCAGAGGCCCCCAATATGTCGCGTTCCTCGCTCCCATGCAGATATCTTCCGAGGTTTATGCAAAACACCGGTAAGGCGGCCTCGGGACCACGCTATTCAACTGTCCAAGGCCTGCGGATTGATATCTTTTCTCCTAGATGTCATCCAGCACTATGAGCAAGACTTTCATGAACCAAAATGAGAACTTAGCAGACCATTGCCGCTCTGCGCTTGGAGGATGGGACTCGGAGCAACCGACAAAGGATGAATACATAAATCGAATCGTCCGCTGCCTCACACATCGGCTATTGCATGTTTAGGCTATCCATGAATTCTGGACAGGACTAGCTGCATCTCAAAGGCTCGGACACACATTCACGCCTCCGGTCCTGATCTGAGCAAGTACTCCCAGGTCGCACCGAGGGCTGTACAGCTGCCTCACTGTTGCTTGGCCACTGCTGGAGGCCATGAAGGCAGAAAGTGACCTGATCTCGCTGAAAACAGAGCACGGCCGAGTGCGATCAGGATGCTACGGATCTTACGGTTCTCACGGAGCCTGAGTCGGCGTATCGTATACTCTAGAGTCCGATTGTCCTTTCGCCTCAGCAGCTGACAGAAGGCCAGGTGGTCAACAAGCACATCAATATCTGCTTCGGGATAGATGTGGTTGTAAAGGTTACTTATCACGCGTGGTAGGACGGAAAAAGTGTCCGCTCCGCCGCGTCCTGAGGGCCCACCTTTGAAGTCAGTAAACTACTTTGCGATTCTGGTACCGGAGGCTTTGTTTCAATGCTATAAGACCAGCTTCCTTGGCCTTAGTAGTGAGATCGTCGAGGGTATCAAGAATCTTATGTCGACTGTGAAGGTGTTGGGCATTAGGAGGCACCGATTACCGATCGATTGAGATAGACGTCCTAGTGTCAGGAAGACCAGGCCCCATGACAAAGGCTGGTTTCGGGGCTCGGAGCGGTGCCATTTCATACCGGAACAGTTGACGAGAAACCGGAAGTCGGGGAAGGTTTATATAGCATCTACAAATACATAGTGCATGGAACTTAGGGGTATCCCCGGTAGTGGTAGACAACCTTGAATACGGTGTGGACTCTTCTATCTCTGTCTGGACTCGTACATGGTGTACAGCAACAGTTTTTGCGCCTTGTCCCGTCTCCTTGTTGGCGCGTACCTTTAGCTCTTGGATAGGTCGACCCATGGATACTAGTTGAGTAGTTCATAATTAGGTCTATCATCTATCTGTGGGTGGCAAGGCTAATTTTTACGGAAGAGCTCCCTGTGCTTAAGAGACTAGCACTTTGAATTATTCTGAATTGAAAACGTCTCGATGATATTTACATAGTCTTAGATCTAGTTTTTATGCGAAGGCATCTTCCGGTACAAGTATGAATTTGTCATTGACGCTAGAGTGCGCCGTAGCAAGATTTAACAATCATGGTCTCAATATCCGTCAGTACATATACCTCGACTGGCGCATATAGCACGTTAAAATTAGACGAGCAATCTCGGACTAAAATCGGGCGTAACTCGCGCGAGCAGGTTTATGTTCGAGGAGTGGATGATGTGAACAAACTTGGAATATATACGAGAGGTCTTTGCAACTCCTAACTATCAAGGTGTATGCGAACAATCTGACTGCCCGTGGGAAACATCACTGTATCAAGTTCCATATCGGTAAGTTTACGGATTATTTAATTCTAGTGTAAGTGCTTTCCAGCAACACCGGTTGGATAGAACAAGTACGCTTTGCTCGATATCTGTGTCAAATGGTATGTTAGGGGGAGAATTAAAGAAACCTTGAAAAGGGCCAGAAAACTCGAGATCGGCATAAACGTTAGTAATAACGGAGGCAATCAGCGTAGGCCTAGAACCGCCCCCCCCCCCAACTTCACGGAAGTGAATGCGAGGCCGGGGGTCGCTTCATAGCTAAAGGTGCGCGTAATATCGTGTATCACTGCATCTTCCAATTGCATTCAAAGGTCTTGTAGATCACGAAAGCAGTACTTTGAGTAGGTAATGCCGAGTTTTCGAGGTGGGCGACTGGAAATAGACGGTCCAAGCCCCGGTCTGCTGATCCGAAGGCATGTTCGACCTGGTTATATATCGCTGCAAGTTCTCCTCGGTATCAAGGGCAATATGGGAATATCGTTAAGATCACGGAGGGGGATCGAGGCTATTAAGAAGGGAAGCACATGTGCAGCGTAATACCGTAGTAGACGTTGAAATCAAGGCGCGACTAGAGCTCGTCATAACGCTGGGTGCGCGAGGTGAGTCTCAGGAAGAAGTGAGCGCCTGGAAAATTCCCGACGTCAAGGTCGTTTCTGGCTATTAGGGGACTGGTTGTGCACTGATGAGGAGGGCAATCTAGCCGGGAATTTCGAGAGACGCGTTGTCGCGAGCCCTTCTCCTCAAGACAGCCTATGTCGGCCCACCTTGCGTTTCAAGCCCACGCATGCGAGAATCCAGGTATCCAACGTACATGTTCGTTTGATTTTGGCATCAAGCAGCCCCAAAGGCCAACGTGGGCATGATCACCTATTGACTTGGTCCGACCGTGTGCCGCCACGCAATGTCTCATCACAAACCTTAGAGAGTTCGAACGGCATAGTATCTACCCGCGTTTCAGAGGCCCGAGGAGGCTCTCACTATTTCAGATCAGGCATCTGGGCTCTCCCATCCAAGCAGCATATTTAGTATGGAAGGCAATGGGATGCCGGCCGTCCATCTTCAAGGAGTTCTGTCCGGGGCTTCATCGCAGTTCGTCCACTACAATTTTCCAATTTGCCATCTCCTTTGTTCAACAAATTTTTAAAAAAAAACTTGCCACCGGGCAAGTCAGGAATCAAAATTCCAACATGCAGCTCTTCAATCGAACCGTCACCATCCTGTGCCTGCTTGTTGCACACACACTTGCTGCTGCGGTTCCTCCTGTGGGTTAGTCGAGAAGGCCGTCCATCTTCTGCGCCTATCTGATTGAGTCGCTAACTAGTATACAGGAAACTTCACGACTTGATACACCCATTGAAGACTGTCTTTCAGACTGCTGGCCTGGGTACTTCGATATGATTGCAGTGCTGCAGCTGAACAGTATGGGAAGGCATCATTGATGGCTTGTGGGGATGGTACCCTAGGGTACTCTCGATGGATGGACAAATACATGTAGTCGGTGCCATTGTTGGATTTTGGGTTCTATGTCAGATATGACTTAAACAGCTAGGATATATATATAGTAAGACGATCTAGAGCAGGGTACATCGAATAGAGCAACTTGACTGCTATTATATACTATTTACAATAGGCGTAAGAAGCTCCCTTATATAGACTATATTAGTAGCGAGCTTTATAATAGAGTAGGCCTAGATATGCTTAGATACGTAATATACCCTTTAGACGATACTCGAATCGTCTGTTATATATATTATAAGCTTACTATTATAATATTTTAAATAATAATAAAAGAAATATAGCTATAAAAGGCTTTAATAGCTATAATAGCGCTTTTAAATAGATATAATATAATAAAATAACGCTTATTACGTACTTTTTAAATGTTTCTTTTAAACTTATAAAAGCTCCCCTTCTTTCTATACTACGCTTTTCTATATTTTTCGAGCTAATAAACCTATACATACGCGTATATATATATATATATATATATATATATATATATATAAATATATACGTATATATATAAATATATACGTATATATATAAATATATACGTATATATATAAATATATACGTATATATATAAAATACCGCCTTCTGCTTTTATTAAAATACTTACGTTAGCTACGAGAAAGGTAAGTAGGCTTTTTCCGAACTTTTTTCTAATTTAAAACTAACTTTAAAAGTAAGATAAGCCTATTAAAAAGATTTCTTACCTCGGTAGTCTCTTTTATAAGCGTTTCCCGGAAAAATAGTAAGCTTAACGTAAGCTAACTACTTATATATATATTATTTATTTTAAGTCTTTAAGTATCTTTCGTTAATTACTTTAAGTAGCTTATTACTTAGTCGGACGATAACGATAACGGCTTTAGCGTTTATCGAAATGTCTTTTACGTTAGCTATTTTCGCTTTACCTTTACCGGCTACTCGACCGGTACTTATTTCGATTAAGCTAACCCCGGTTATTTTACTTATTATATTCGGTATATTTTAAAGTATAAATATAAGCCGGTTTCCGAGCTTACTACTTACGTTATCGCTAAGCTTATCGAGCTTTTCGAAAAGAACGGCGCGATTTTTAAAGCCGTGTTTACTATTTACCTTTATATAAAAGTACTGTTCGGTAAGGTCGAAAATAAAGAGAATAAGTAAGATAAAAGTAGCTTTTTTATTTATAGTAAGTAAAAAGAGAAAGAAAATAAAGAAAAAAAGTAAGATAAGAATAAAAATAAAAAGTATACTACGTTTAAGCGTAAGGTAAAGAAAGGCTTATATACTTTAGTTAACCTGCTTTTTTAAATAAAAGTTTATATTTTAAGCTTTTTAGTATTAGTAAAAGGTAATCCCTTTAAAATTAAAAGTTTTTTTCTATACTTATTTTAAGTAACTATATAACGTTATAAAAATTTAATAGTATTTTAAAGTATTTAAATTATATTTTTAATAAGTTTTTTATAAGCTTATTTACCGGTATAAACTCGGTAAGTATATATTATACGTAAAATAAGCCTTTAACGTACTTTTATTTAAGCTATATATTATAAATATTAACGTAATAGAGCTTTATAATTACTTTTTTATTATTTTTAATAATTAGTTTAATAGTTTATTAGTTATTATTATAAAAGTTCTATAAGCTTCCGATATTAAATATTAGATTTTAAAATAGCTTTTTAATTACTATAAGCTTTTTTACTATATATACTATACTTAAAACCTTTATTTTAATAATTAATATAATTATAGTATTTTACCGGGTAGCTTATTAATAAATAAGCTTTTTATAAAGTATTATAATATACTTATAAAACGATTATTTAAATTCTTTATTATTTATAAAAGAAGTATTTACTATAAAAATAAAAACTTTTTTTTAATTATTTTTATACCGAATCGAAAGTATATATAAGCTATAGAAATATAAAATATTTTATTTAATAGTATTTAAATACTTTAAGCCGGGATTTATTAAAAAGTAAAAAAGCTAAGTAAAAAAGAAGGTTACGTTTACTCGGATTATTATTACTAAGTATAAAAGTAATTTAACTTATTTTTAATATATTTTAATCTACTTCTTTATTGTTACTTTCTTATATTTCTTAAACGGTATAAATAATAAAAAAATACTTAAGGATTTCCGTTCTATTAACCTAAAACGTTTAACGATTTTCTCGATATAAGAATTATAAGTAAGGTAGATATATTCTACTACTTTATTTTTAATAATATAAACTCCGAGGTATTATTCCGTTACTTTTTAAGCTTTTACTTTATACGTTTATATAAGTTTATCGATTACTTTATAAGCTTTTTATTAGTTATATTTATAATAGATTATAAGGTAATTATTTATATAAAATACTATAATAATAGTCTTATACTCGTTTTAGAAAAGATACTATTCTTTTTTATTAGGTTTTAAACTAAGCTTTTTAAATATAGACGTAAATTCTTTATACTATAGTAATAAAACGTCCTATAGTTTATATAATACGTTTAATAACTATACGTATTTTTTAAGCTTTTTAAAGCTATCCGGAAGCTTATAGTAAACCGGCTCGCTTTCGAGTAAAACGTTTAAAAAAGCGTTTACTATATTAAACTACTTAATTTTAAAATTAAACTAAACAGCTATAGTAATAACGATTCGAAACAACTATATAATAAGTATAGCTATATAAGTACTTTAAAGTATATTAACCGGCTAAAAATCGCTATATATATATATCTGTACTTTTTTATACTTTAAAAAACCGTCTTTATTTTATTTATACGTAAAAACCTATTTAAAAAGAAGTAGCCGGCTATCGACTACGTTTCTATTTATCTTTTATTACGTTCTTTTTATAATTAAAGTTTAAAGTTTTAAGTATATAACTTTTATAAAAAACTCGGCTACCGGATAATTTTAAAGCTCTTTTTAATTATCTGGTAGTAATTTAATAAGCTTATTTCGGTATAAAAGAGAATAAGTAAGTCTTATACTTTTATAAACAGCTAAGTATTATTATACCGTTATAAATAAGACTATATATAACATTTTATATACTCGGTTACTTTTATTTAAAGCTTTTTACTAATTAAGTATAAAGGTATTAAAAAAGGTTAACTATTTACGTTTTTTCGGGATATTAATTAGTTTATTTTCGAAAAGTATTATTATAAAAGCTTTACTATTTTTTAGCGGAAGCCTTTATTAGCGCCGGCTTACTTTTATTCTCGGTTTTCGCTTTATTTATTAAAAGCGCTTAAGCCGAAAAAATACTATTTATAATAAATTATTAATATATATTACGATAGTATTACCGGTTATTCTTTTATCTAATAAAAAGAGTTGTATATTTACGTTTAAGATTTCGTTACTTTCGTATTAAAGGTTTTATATACCTTATTTATCGTAAGCTAGGTTTTACTAGTCTTTTTTATTTAAAGTAAGTAGTTTACTACCTTTTATTATTTTAAGCGGTAGATTAAGTATATTTTTAAAGCTCGGTAGTTTTATTAATAATTACTTATTTTTTACTTTTAAGCTTTCGAACGGCTTATTTAAAAGCTTAGTTTCTAGTAAACGTATTATAACGGCCTATTCTTTAAAACCGTTAAGGATTTTAAGCGCTTTAATAACTAGAGTTATATTTATTACCTTATTATCTGTAATTTTAAATAGTATATCTATATATTTAAGTATAGTTAGACTATTAGCTTTTTTCTTTAGTTTATAAAAGAGCTCTTTATCGAAAACGACGTTACGTATAGTAATTACTTAGTCGATTATAAAGACTTAAATTAAGTAAATATTAAACGTTTTATAACTTATTAAATAGCCGATATACGCCTTTAGTCGTACTTTAAATAAACGTTTACTACGTTTTACTTTTCGGTTTTTAATTAAAAGATATATTCGGTATTTATATATATATATATTCTTTTAATTAAAGCGTAGGTTTATCGTAAGCTTATAAACTCGGTAGAAAGTATATTAACGGAAATACTAAACGAACTATATTTCGAGTATTTAGTTTAAAGACGCTTATACTCTTCTTTAACGCGAAGATTAGTTATAAAGATATATAACTACCGTACTTATTTATAGCTATAGCTTTTTAAGTAAGTTAGCTATAGTATATATTTTAATCGATTTAGTAATAACCTTTTTTTCTATACGTTTACTACTTTTATTTAGCTTATAAATATAAGTTAATATAAGCTTGAGTTCGATTCTTTTATATATATACTACTTTATATAGTTAGTACTACTATATTTTAAGATTACTACTTTTTCGTTATTTTAATAAACTTTATAAACCGTAAGCTTATATTTAGTTTTTACTATATTTTAAAACTCTTTAAATATAAGAAATATATCTCTTTTACTTTTTAATAAAAATGTTTTTATATAAAATACCTTCGAAAACTCGTTTTTAATTACTAATAACTAAAATAAGCCGTTTAACTTATATAAGAAATTAAACAGATTTTAATTAATACGTTAAAATAGACGTAATAAGCGGTTTTTAAAAACTTATTTTAATATTATATATAAAGTATACGTTATTACGTAATACTTATACTTTATACGTTATATACTATTAATCTTTATTCTTTATATAGCTTAAACTATTACCTTTAAAACTTTTAGCCTTAAATACTTTAATTATAAGTATTAAAGATACTTTAAATCTTCTTTAGTTAGTAAAGGCTATATTTTTTTTTTAAATTACTATAAGTATTATATATATAACGATATTAACGTCGCTTATCGGAATTACTATTTAGTTATTTATATAGGTAGAAAGAGGTTTATATTTAAAGAAAACTAAATTATAATAACGTATTAACTGTTTAACTACTACGTTTTTATCGAGTACTTTATACCGAAGGATATAGTTTAGTTTTATATACTATATATTAGCCTGTTTTAAATAAGCTTCCGAAATAATATTAATATAAAAGCCTTTTATATATATAACGTTTTTAAAGACTAGGTTTTCTATATTAAGTTTTCGAGCTTTATTAAAGATATTTTTAATTACTTAAGTTTTTTTAATAGTAATCGGAAAGGCTATAGTATTAGCCTTTACTATATCCTTAGGCTTAGCTTTTTAAACCGAGTCGGAAGTAAGTAGATTTATAGTATTAACTAAGTAAAAAGCTTTATAGTTATCGATTAAAGTATTATATAAAAGCTAGTAAAAAAAAGTATAAATAGTTAAATAAATACCTTACTTAATAAAAGCGGAGTATTCTCGGAAAAAGGTATTAATTTCCTCGGGATATATAAACTAATTTTACTTAGTTTTACTTTTACTTTTAATCTACCCTTTATTAGAAAGCTATTTTTTAAGAGTAGACTAGCTTACTTTTTTAAGGCGTTTACGTATCTCGCTTATTTATAAAAGCGTAAGTAAGCTTTTTCCGAGCCTTTAAATAAGCTTTAAAAAGCCTTTTATTACTATTTCGAGCTTAACGTAATTTTTAGGTTATTATAAATATATCTAACTATATAAACAAAAAACTTTCGGCTTATCGTTATAAAATCCTTTTTAAAATATTTAATTTAAAAACGTAATAAATATAGCAGGTTTTTTAAAAAAGCGGTTAGCTTTTTCGTAGCTAAAAGTAATAAACTATATACCGAGCTACTTTAAAGTAAGTATAAGGCTATTTAGCTTATTATTTTTAACGAAGTTTTATATAATACAACTAGCTTAATTTAAAGTTATACGTTTACTAATTACGTTAATAAAATCTTTAATAATAAGTATATTATTTATATCTGTTAAATCGTATACTTAAATATAAAGAAATACTCGGTATTACTAAACGTATTATTTAAAAAGGTTTTTCCTTTTTACTTTCGTTATTTTAAACGTCGCCCGGTATTTTTCTACGGCGGTTATTCTTATATTCGAAGGAAAAAGGGCTAAATAATCTTTTAATATTCGGATAACTTTTTAAAACGTAATAATACTTTATATAACGATTTTAACTTAAGTAAAAACGAGTAAATTAACGTTTACTATACGGTTTACTTAGTTTTAAACCGTAAGGTAGTAGTTCGAAACAATCGAAGTAATTATATTACTTATATTCTACTACTTTTAAAGCTAATTAAGCTTTAAAACGGCTTTATCGTAATTAAGTTCTTCCGGCTTAACTAAAACTATACCGCGAATAGCTTAATCGCTTTAGTTTTAGTTCTTAAGCTGTTTAATATAGTTTATTTAAGTAGCTGCTTTTTTAAAATTAAGTACGTTTTTAAATATAGGTTATATAAAGATATTAGTTAAAGAGTTTAGCTAATTAAGCTTTTTAGAATCGATTTACTTTTAGATATTATAAAGTATATAATAGAATTTAAGTTAAAGAAATTAGGTTAAGTAGCTTTTACGATTATATAAGAGTATCGAACCTGTAAAAATAGATTCTAAGCTGTTAAAAGATATAATTAAAGTAATTATTTTATAAGAAAAAAGCGTTTAAACGATAAGAGAAGAGTGTTTAATAGATTTTTACTAAAAAGGTTTAAAAAGCCAGGCTTATAACTAAAACGATTTAAAGTAAGGTATATCGAATAAAGTAACTTAACTGCTATTATATACTATTTATAATAGGCGTAAAAAGCTCTTTTATATAGACTATATTAGTAGCGAGCTCTATAATAGAGTAGGCTTAGATATGCCTAGATACGTGACATATAGATTACGTAGAAAGGTGTTAGTAGAGATTTCGAGAAGTACTACGCACCATACCCACTCGGGTTTCCAAATCCTTACTAGCCGGCGACAGCGGGTCAATCAAAGGGACAATGTGGTAAACTGGCTGCATATCGGATCAATCTTAAATCTTCAAATGTATAGTCAACTGGTATCTCTTCCGGTTATAAGACCCCCTCGCTCCGACCAGTTTTCTTTTCCGACGACAACATACTGCGATGTTGCAAGGAAAGACTTCGAAGGCAGCGTACTTACTTAGTAGGTACCCTATTCTCAATGAAGATGTGTTGGGAATCCTCTTTTAAAGCCGGCTTCTTATCGGCCGACCTTGCGTCAAAGCCAACGCAAGCGAGAATCCAGGGATCAAACTCACATGTTGCTTTCATGTTGGCTTTAAAGCAACCAACGGGCGCATAAATCTACTGATTTCGTCCAACCATTTGTCGCCATGCCTTATCAAAACCTTGTAACCACAGGGGTTACGAAAGGCGCTGTAATTGATATTCCAAATTCAGAATTCTCCACCACATGTGCAGCGACTCATAAATGCAATGCTCGTCCTTTATATCTGTCCGTAACACCGAGCTGTTCTCTCACCACTCTTCCTTATTATTTCTACCTACATCGACTGATTCTACATGGCCGAATCATCTTCAGTTATCAAGATTGCCGTGATTGGCGGGGGACTGGCTGGTGCCACCATCGCGAATGCTCTCCTTCGACATGCCCACCTCGAAGTCCATGTCTACGAGTCGGCACCCGTGTTCTCCGAGCGCGGTGCAGCCATTGGACTCCCTAGCTATGCACGGGGGGCGCTGCAGCAGGTCGTCGGGGTGCCAGAAGCCAGTGCGATGCTTCAGAGGGCGGGTGCGGTACTTCAAGCATCGACGCGAACCTGCATCGTAAGCCAGGTTCCAAAGTATTGATTTGACACGTCACCATTCTAATGATGCAACAGGGCTCAGGCGCACACGCGGGAGCTATCATTATGGACATGGGAAGTGACCCAGAAAGCGGCACTAAAGTTGTGCATCGGGCTTCGCTTCTTCGCGAACTGCTCGCTCCCCTTCCAGTCGAGCGGCTTCACGCAAGCAAGACGCTATCCGATATCACAACTACTGCCGCCGGTGATGTTCAGGTCACCTTTAGTGATGGACAGAATGAGACTTTCCACGCGGTAATCGGCGCGGACGGGATATTCGGTGCAGTGCGACGCTATGTTTTGCAAGAATCCGCGGATGCTGATGGGGCGTCTCCTGCCGGCTTCTGGGATTGCAGGAATGTCGTTCCATTTGACAAGGCGAAAGAGACGCTTGGTGCTCAATACTTCGAACAAGACCGACAATACGGATGGGCAGGAAACGGGGCTTTTATCATGCACGATGTCCTTGAAGACAGGACGAAAGTTCAGTGTGTGATATCAGCCATCGAGAAGAACCCACCAAAAGACCGTAAGCGGCCCTTGACGCGAGATTTCCTGGAGGAGACTATGCACGAATGGTTGGATGGGCCTATTGGGAAAGGCATGATAGATGTGAGATTCTCCCCTACCCACTTGTCATGATCTTGAAAGACTAACAAATTTGGCGAGCCAGCTTATACTTGATCAAGATGAGCCTCATGCGTACTCTCAGTGGGAACACAAATCTACCAGGACTTATTCGAATGGTCGAGTATGTATCGCCGGCGATGCGGCCCATGCTAGTACCCCGTGGCAAGGCGCTGGAACCGGTCAGGCTTTTGAGGATGCCATGATCCTCGGTACACTACTCGGCGAGATTAAGGTGCCGTCTGAGCTTGCCCGCGCTCTCCAGGCCTACGATGCCGTCAGGAGAGACAGATGCCAGCGGGTTATCGACTCTAGTAGGGGGACGGGGCTGATTTTCTGTGGACAAAACCCAGACGCTGGCTTGGATCCAGATAAAATCAGGGGCGTCTTGGCTCCCAGGTGGGGCTTCATTGCCGGCATCGATTTGGAGGCTTACAATGAGGAAGCACTGGAGAAAATGAAGGCCCTTTAGGGTTCTACGGGGGGTTGGAACGACTTGGGAAGGTTGACACGGTATCACGATTGGTGGCGCAGCGGGTTTAGCAAAGCCCAGTATCCCAAAGACCAAGGAATCCATCCTAATCGGAATACGTCATTTAGAGTCACAGCCGGAACGATCAATATCAGGCTTCTCGACTTCTTGAGATCATCAATTCGTGTGTGTATATTAATCTACCGACCGTGCTAAGTGGAAGCTGTCGGTTAAGACCAGTTGACCCTAGCCTTTCTGTCTAATCTAAAAAGAATATGAAAGAGTTGAAAGAAGTAACCACTCCAAGCTGGCTGGGAATACCAATGTCTACATAGCTATCAAATGGCCTCTCTATAGACATTTGGTACAATTAAACCAGTGGCCAACTTCAAGGCTCTGCTCCATAAGAAGCATAAGCAGGAGCTGATACACCATCACACGACTGGGTGACAAGGAAGTCACTCGTAGTCGTGTCAGCGCTGAGCACGACCGTGCCATCGGGCGCCGTAATGTCGATACCGAACCCGAAGGGACCATCACCCTGGCTGAACAGAATGCGCAGCGGAATGTACTCGCCAGCAGTCGCGACGTATGTCCCAGTGATGGTACCGCCGCCACCAGTACCTGCGCCAAGCTCAGGGTAAGTCACGTCCAGCAGGGAGTTGGCGCGGGTCCACCCAGAATAGGCCGTCGACCCAACCCAGACGAGCACGATGTCGTCGGCTGCGGTGACGTCGAAGGTGAAGGCGCCAGACTGTCCCGCGTACAGGTAGCCCCGGTAGTTGAGAGCGACGTAGTCGCAATGTTCGGTGTTTCCGTAGAAGCTGAAAGTCGAAGAGGAGCTTGGGCACGAGCCGCCGATGCCACCAGCGGACCCAGCTACGCCCGAGACGGTTGGCTTCACAGACTTGAAGTAGGTGGGATCAAATTGGGAGTAGCCACCGTCGCTGTTGACTCCGAAGGGCGAGGAGTAGTACCCGAACTGGACACCTTGGTTGGAGCAGGACAGGTCAGGAGTGGGGCTGGGGCAGAAGATGTCCGTGGCAGTAGGGGTCACGGTAACAGTGGTACTCTAATCAACAACTGTTAGTGGGATGTATTTTGACAGATTCAAATACCGGGTTGACTAACAGGTGTAACGGTAGGTGTGAAGTATGGAGTCTCCACAGGCGTGACTGTCGCAAGAGCTGCCACATCGGAAGTCAAGACAGTAGTAGGATTGACGGTAGAAACGACGACGATCGTGCTGATAGGTGTGGGAACTTGGAGACAAGAGCAAGCCAAGGAGACAGCAGTGTTGGCCAGGCCGGCCAAACATGCCGGAGTAGGCTTACTGCCGAATGGGGATGTTGTTTTGATGGAGGAAGAGCTGGTCGTAGTGGCCGGTCTGTTTCGTTTTGCAATAGCATCCGTGCTGACGCAAGTAGTCACTGTTACAGCATCCGCCGTCTCCGTGTACGTCGTGGTTTCAGCCGTGACCGCATCGAGTGTAATGGTCGCGAGAGTCGTAGTTGGAGCCGTGATGGTGTCAGTACCAGTGGTAGCCGTGACGATATCGGTGATGAAGCTGGTGCTTGTGGAGGTTGTGAAGACGGTCGAGGTCTGAATCCCTAGGAAGCTGGAGCAAAATGGTGTTGCCTCGGCCGAAGCATGCAAGGCAGTGACAACGGCATCAACGACGAGACATTTGGGGGTTAGAGCACCAGGGAAAGTCCTCTCATCGAGCTCTGACTTTGCTCCAGGCAGGGCTGCAGCAAGAGGGATGCTCAGGAGAGCGGAGGCGACCACGGAACGCATCTTGGTTGATAGCACTTGAGTGTTGTACGGAAACAAATCAAAGTTCTGCTTGCTGCTGAGTTGTGAGAGTCAAATTTCTGCAAGGACTGCATGGTCTTTAAGTACTTCTAGATAATACATGGCGGCATATTCTAGAAATCAGTCAACCCGCTTGCCATGCCAGCGCAAGACATTCCTAAAATGGCATCAGCCAGCCACGAATAATCACGATGAGGACCAATCCACTGGAAAACATCGCGACGACAACTCGATACCCCAATATGGATGATCGCAACTAATCCTCTCGTTGTCTGGACCCATTGGGACTGATTCTAGGCCCGGCGGCGCCGAGGAGCTGAGTCTTGGGAATACCCTCTAGCTGCAAAGCTGAATATAATTTTCAGCCGTGCCAGTGCACTAGATGGAGAATCGTACTATAGTGGAGATTCTGAGGGTCTTCATGAGTCCCCAGCATGTCCATTTTGTAGACTCTAGAATAGACGCGACTCGAGGCTAGTGAATGGACGATATCGGGGCGAACCCATTTGGGTATGCAGTCGAGTATACTTCCTGTATTGGGACAAATGCTTACTGTACCGTTTTCGAAAGAGTTTAGCCAATTCAAAGTGGTAAACACTAATTATTTGACAAGTGGGTGTGGTGGAGAACTTAGAACAATAAGCCACCACACGACGCATACAGCCATTCGTGGCTTATTGTTCTTCGAGTGACCAGGACGGTCATTGACCCTTATTTGATGAAGTTGGTCCACACGGGCTTGGGACGTCCCTGGTCTCAAAAAGGAGAAATAATGGTGGAAGAGGTCTAGACTCGTGGCTGCAGCTGACAGCCCCGGACAATGAAGTTTTACTTTGCGGGGCGTTCAATAGCTGTGCAGTATGGGGTAAAACCTTGTATACTTCAACCAATTAAGCATCACGACGCCTGTATGCCTGGGATTTCCTTGGTCGTCCCGTAACAAGGTGCACATGTGGCCCATCCATTCTATCCCCACTTGCGGTGACACATACCCCAGGAATATCTGGGCATCTATGTTCCAATCCTTGTTGACCTCTTCCACCGTCTAGGCCAGTCTAGACTCTCCAGAAACCGAAATTAGCGTGTGATGTATCCCAGGTACATCTCTTCCATGTTTGAATATGGCCTCTCCGCAGGCGAGGTAGTCTTCTGCACAGGCGAAAACAACATAATCAGTGGTGCGCACGTCGGACACAACGTGGAAAACACACAGGGTCGCCGCAGAGCTCAAAAAGGTGCGGGAGGGCAACAAAGTGGTGGCGTTCGGAGCGACTGATGTGCGTATTCAACGAGTACACAGCAGTAGCCGCTAGATTCACGAGAGAGAGAGAGACATCTCATTAACAGCCATTACCATTCCCAGCATATGAAAAAATGACTCTTTCACGTCCTAGTGTACCCCCCCCCCCCATTGTAACCAACCGATCCCACCCCTGCCCTTTCCACCGCCCCAGGGTGCCCCTGGTTGACAAGACCTATGCTCCTCTTGGTGATTTGGTGCAGATAAAACCGTACAAGACGATAGAAGCCCAGAGACTGAACCAGGCCGCGTTGAAGCTGATATAACCGAGAAATGTCCAAAAGCCGACCAGGAGAATCAAGTGAAGGGCAGCGCAACACGCGACGAACAGGTCCAGATGGAGGCGTGACTATTCATTCCGATAGAAGGTTTTATTAGTCAAGCTGTGGGAATCATAGGGGGTAAAACTTGACGTCCTTAGCTGGAGATAATGATGATATGGTGGATATGAACTTTCGAAAGATTGAAAAGAGAACGGAGGTGGGCTCTCTTGTTGTCTCCAAGGAATCATTCCATCTCCCATGGGCAGCGCCATTCCTTCTGTGTATAGTCCTAAAGCAAGCGCACGAAGGAACAGAAAAGGGCTAATCAGGAAGTCACCTACAATTGCTAGTCCGCAGAGCTTGCGTCGTCCTTGCGCTCGGTCGATCATAGTAAGACACCAAAAGACAAACAGAAAGGACAAGATGCCGAATAAGATGCCGAACACTATGCTCGAGACTCTCGAGACGAAGGTGTTATACGAGATAATGAGAATTGTCTGGACCACCCGCAAGAGGATGATGATCCACATAAAGATACGGCGGAAGAGAACTTGCGCGTTGGCGGTCCTGGTGAGCGACCAGAACTTGGCGTACTCGCCCGGGCTGAGGCAGTTTCGGGACTTCCAGGAACCCACCTCTGTGGTGTCCTCGTGGTCCATGATTATGAAGTGGGTTGTGAGATGATGTAGAAACAGTACTTCAGTATTTCTAGGGTGATGGGGTTGAGCGATGAAATTAAGAAGTAGGGAGGGGCCCCAGCAAAGAAGCTGCGTGAAAATGACTGCGAAGGAAGAAAATCTGATATATGAAACTGGTTCACGAGAATCAAATCGAGACGAGGGAAGATTTACGCAGTTGATTCCAAAGGACCGAGTAAAATCCAGACACCGGATTGCTTTCGAGTCTCGAGGCTCCATCTTGCCGGTCACCAGTGCCACATATGAACAGCTCGCGTCGCAGAGTCCAAGCAAACATCCAGGTGAGAAACCTCAAGGGAAAGGGTCCAATAAAGAACCGCAAGAAAGTACCACAAGTCTGTATACAGCCGATGGCACTCATATTTCCAGGGAGTATAACACATCTCGGCAAGGACGAGTGAGAAGCTCGCTTATATTTGAAAACTTGGTCACCATGTACTACTATTACCCGTACTCAATCACGATATCGACGGCGGAGCCAACAGGCAACACCAAGATATGACCGATGTGAAGAATCAGGCGGTACATGGAATCATGTATATGCCTCCTCTCCAATTCCGTACAATGCAACTTGTCTCCGAGTAAGTATGTAATATTGAAATCCGTTTCGATTCCAAATGGGTCAACAATAGACCATCTGCTTTGCATCGTGTCGATCATCCTTGGCCAAATCAATGTCCTTCTAGGCTACTGGTTTAGCACAAAGTTTTGCCTCCAAGGGCTTCAGCGTCTGGAAAGGGCCGAAGAACACGGCAACAGTAGAGACTCGCAAACTTGTCTACGCACGACTGTTACGACTGTCGCGCCAGTTCAAAGCTATCGGAACCAACAATTGGATCTCGAAGGCCGATCTACTATCAGACACACCGGTCTGTAAAAAACGGAAAGAACAAGTCATAGTGAGCCGGCATATAGAACCGAGAGAGCTGTAAACCTGGATCTCGAAAGAGAAGGCGAGCGACCCGAGAGTGACTCAATATGGAGTGTTTCTCGCTGCGTCGAAGATAGATGCTTTCGGACTCATACGAGAATGGTCACACGGAACATAACGAAGCAACACCATGACACGTTACATACAATACGAAGAATGTGGATGATCAGCGCTAAGTCAGGTTATGAGCCACCGACGCCGGGTAAGAATGCGACTTCAACTTATCTCGATGTGGAAGGCTTGGGACACATGTTTCTGTATGATTATGAAAGAACTCCACCAATGAACTCAGTAACTCCAGGGGGGAAGGGCAGGGGACGCGAAAGTCCATGTAAAAAATGTTGATTGTACCTGTACGCTGTATGTACGTTACCTTAACTCGAATGTTCGATCCGCAACCTCCTTGTACAGCCGCTCTCGTATCGCCTCTCCATCCATCATACCGTGGATGTAGCAATCTCCCCTGAAATCATACCAGAGTTTTGGGTCATTCTCCTTAGCCTCTTCTTCGTTCTTCTTGCCCAGTGTCTTTTGTCTTTTGAGGGAAAGTCCAGGTGGAGTTGAGCCTTTTGATGTCCTATCTCCTGTGTCCCCGTCCCCCTCTGACTCCCTGTCAACACGTGCCACATTTTCGTCCTGGTTCGACTTGGATTCAGCCTTTAGCATTTCATTGACTTTTTGCCTCGCTACCTTCATTTCCTCAATATCAGCATCCGTCCACCTTTTGCTGTCTTTCCTATCCAACCTCTCCATATACCTTTCCTTACGCTCGCGAATCCTCTCGCATTCCCGAATCAATCGTTTCAATGCCTCGACTTGGTCTTCTTCTATTTCTAACGCGCAGATATGATCAAGCTTGTCAGGTTGCTGTTGTAAAATAACAGGCACCGTACACCCATAGAGGATGCAAACCTTATCACCCCTGTCGACATTGCTTGCGAGACCCAGCCTGCCGCCCTTCGTTTTGAAGAGACGGCGGTTCCAAATGACTGCATGGACTCGTCTGCAGAACTCGGCGACGATGGAGTTCCGTTCGTTGTTGATAAGCGCCGCTGTGTCGACTCTGCCGCTTGCAATGCCACCTTTGTTGACCGACTCCCTGCAGGCCCTGGCGTAATAGTACGGAGGGTTTCGGTTGTCCCGACCTCTATCTGCCACCAAAGTCCTCCAAAACTCGCCCGGTGGATCTTGATTATAATTTGTCCAGCCTGCCATGTTGAGCCAAGACTTAGGAATGTTTCCCCCCTGTGAGGCGTCCATCACTTCGTCTACCTCATCCAGAATGAAACCTTTCACATACAGACTATAGTGTCCCATTTGAGGTCTCCTTTTGAATTGGAAAGGTCTTACCCTCTGTGTTTGCGCAGCGCTGTAGTTCCGGTGGCCATCCAGAGGGTGTCCAACCAAAGGATCTGCATTTGCTCGACCGGTTTTTTGAATGTCGATGCCGGGACTATAATCAAGACTTATTGGTGCTTGAGATACGCGTGCAATCCAAGACGGAAGAGGAAGTTCCTGCTCATTCCTCCGTTCAAGCTTTGTATACTCCTTGTCATTCTTCACAGTCCTGTTGTCTGCCGCGGAATTGTTGGTGGTGTTCCCGCCTCCTCTTTGGCCATGGCGACTGGGGAAATAGCGGTATTTCATACGTTTCCACCTCTCAGAACCCCCCTTTTCATTTTCTTCAACGTTTTCCCAATAATCTTCAGTTGACCGTGAATCCGGCTCCGGATACCAAACATCTCCACCCTCGCTGTCTTTGAGGTATCTTTGAAAGCTCTCTGGGTCGTCTTTGTTGTCAACATGGCTGTCTGGATCTCGTTTGCGCCGTTTCCTTTCTTTGGGGTTCTGCAATGGATCCTCGGATTCGGGTCCAGGATGCTTTTCTTCTAACTTTCGCTTCTTCTGTGAAGCGTCTGTCTCCCGTATCGACTTGCCTGGTTTGAAACCCAGGGCCCATGGACGGCACAAGATGTCTAGCGCTTGTGCCGGATCCAACTTGGCTTTGCGCTGAATGGCAAATTGTACGAAGTCCTTGCAGACATCTGCATATGGCCGGCTGTAGTCCACGGTGAACGGTTTTTCCTCAAGAAAAGACTCACAAGCCGTCATTATAAGACGAGTGTCATCATCGTGGTGGTCTCTGATAGTTTCACCGGAGCTTGCGAAAGGGGCGGCGTCTCTTGAGATGGCAAGCATAGCGTAGATGGTGTCCCGAGGCTCTGATGCTTTGAAGATGAACATAGTCGACACTAGATATTCCAGGCTGAGGAGGCTTCTTCTGTCCAATGGGTCGATGGTCTGGTACCTGCTCAATCTGTTCCTGACATTATCTTCTTCGATCTTTTTTGATTCTTCCTCAGTCTTTTTCGACTCTTCCTCATTCTTCTTCGACCCTTCCTCAGTCTTCTTCGACTCTGTGGGGGTCCCATTGTCCTCCAGTGGTGATCTTTGCGCACGGAAAACTTTGCCGGTTGCTTGAACTAGAAGACTGGCGCCGAGTTCCGAGACGTACTCGAACCAACCTGGTACGTGCCGGAACTTTTCGTCCTTCTGCATGATCTCCGAGAGACGATGGGTGGCTGTTTCAACCTCCACGAAAAGTTCCACTGCCACTGCGAATTCTTTCCATGAAATCGAATCCGGCCCACAGTGAATTGTCGCTTTGCTGGCGAGAGCAATTTCCTGGACAACCCAGCGACGAGAGAACCAGTCTCGTTGCATGAGCATCATTAATGCTTTCCATTGGTCGGTGTATTTCCTGTCGTTGCACAGTGCATCGAAATTCCGCAACTCCATGATTTCGTCCCGTATGAAGTCGATTGCTCGTTTGCTGGAGAGGTCACCGTCGCCTAGCCAAATGCAGACTTCCTTCGCCCGGGTATATATCCTTGACATCATCTGCACCTGGTGGTTCCGCTCGCTAGGATCGTCCTGGTCTATACAGATAGCATCTATCCAGAGAGTCCTCCCCTTATCAGGATGACGCAAATATTTCAGTGCCAGCGCAAGTTGCTTCCTCACGTTCTTCTTATAGGTCTTCTCTCTCCAGCCGATCTTCTCGGTAATCATCACAACGTATTCTGGTTCATCTGTGCCCCAGCACCAGGATAGTGCTTCGTACTTGATCTCCCTTTTGCTCAACCTCTTGTATTCATCCAATTTGTTCTTCAATTCCTTGTCATCGGTCGTGATTTCAAGTGACTTGTCTACGCCATCAGACGATTCGGTGGGATTCTCTGGTGTCTCAGGCACCGTTGGAATGTGGAAAATATTGTCATAATCAGCTTCAACCAGCTCACAATATATATCGGGACCGTCAATTGCTCCACTTTTAAGCTGCAGAAGCCGAATCTTCTTCTTTGCACCGCTCAGTGGCCTATAGCGATATTCTTCAATGTCCTTCAATTGCGGGTCATCGAATTTCCGGAGTTCCGAAGTCTTAGTCTGTTTGTACTGGACCGGTACGAGTTCATAATCGTTGTCTTCCAACTTCAGGATTCTCCGCGCGTGGGCCATGTCTTCGGTGAAGTTGTCACGGAGGACTCGTGTTGGTTATAGACGAAGAAGATTCCGCAAGCAGATACATGCATTGAGCAGGGTGAATCGAAGCTAATGTTCGACAGGTAAGTGAGGCCAGGCCTCAATACACCACGGCTTTGGTCATACATGTAATATATATCGTTCGGTTCAAATCAGGCTGGGAGAGTAATTAGCGAAATGCGCACACCACAGTGCACCGTCCCACCCGCCTCATTTCCACATTTCCAATTACAGAATCGATATTATCTGCTAGGAGGGAAACTCAGCTGCATTCCCACCTGGCCCTGGGCTATTGACCTACCATATCCATCCCAACGTGCATGAGAATTGAGTATCACAGCAGGAGGCTTGACCCAAATGGAATGATAATCATTGTTCTAGTCCTAATGCGTTGCTGAGGGTGTGCTTGTGCTTACTAGATCTTTAGTCATTGCATCTATTAGACGCCACATATGCAAGGAACTGATAGTGTCTCCATTGACTGCAACGGCTTCGGATCGTGTCGGAAAGCACTGTAAGATTGTTGCGGATAAGGAATTCATGGAGAAATAATTTGGAAAGGTCTGCACTGCCTAAGTAGGTAGCAATGAGCACAATCACTTAGTACATTGTACAAAGCTTTCATACGTCAATGGGTGTCTGGGGGAGTAAAGCCCGGCTTGGACAGTAATTCTAGGTTTTTGTGGCTTGGTACAGTACGTCCTGCATTTCAATAGGTATTTTAAGCCATCTCTGCCACCTTAGACCAAAATGTTGCCCATCCGGCATGCTGAAAGCTGTTGACCCCTCTCCGCACCACCTTTGCTAGCATAGAGCCTGCTCAAAGGCACGAACTCGGGAGGGAAATGTACCGAGCGTGGAGAATAGGGTTTAATAGACTTCCCTAAAATTCTAGGTAGCAGAAAAGAAAGTAGAAAAAAAGAAAGGAGAAGAAAGCGCTGTCTTCATACCATTTGCCAGTTGTGTAAATCAGAATTAGGGTCATATATCTTTACATGAACAGATCCATGGATCTTGGAGGAGTTCCTTCGCCGTCTTTCTGTCCTCTGGGCGCCACTGCAGCATGCCCCTCACCAGATTTAAAAAGCCTTTTTTGTTCTCACCCTCAAGAAACCTTTCACAGCTTTCGAGGCTCATGTCCGTCGTTATCATCACTTCCGCAATCCATTTTCCTGTCCATAAACATTCAGCATTATCCCATGAGGGTATCAGAAGTACATGCAAGCTTACCATTCTCCGCAAAGTACTTATGACTCCGCTGACCTCTGCTCAACAATTCCAGGGGCGGCGGGCCTAGTAATCCAATCACCTCGGCCAGGTGGGCGCGCGTTGAGTAGCCCTTGCTGTCGGGATCATTGCTGTAGAAAAGGTGTCGACCTTGGAATATATCCCATATCTAATCCTTGAGATTAGCCATTTTCCATGTACGTCAGCGCGGGAAAAGAGACGACTGATCATTACGTACCATGGCACCAACATTCCAGATGTCCATCGGATAAGTCCACTCGGTCCGGAGCATAACCTCTGGAGACCGATATATTTCTGGTTGCGCATCATGATTTCGCTTTAAGTGTCCCCAAACAGCCGAACCGAAGTCACTCAACACCGGGTCACCAAAGATTCGTGGCAGGTCGAATGCCCGAGACGCGTAAATTGTTACACCACCGACGGACTTTTGGGGGGAAGGAGTTGTGAGCTCTGCGTTTGTAAAGGCTTCCAATATGCCCTGGTCTTCGATGTTCTGAAGAATGTTGTCTGCCTTGATGTCTGCATTAACCATGTTAGAGGCCGGGTCCTGGGTAAGGGTCATGAACAGGAATACTTGCCGGTATGTACCAGCTTGCACTCGGAATGAAGATAGTCCAGGGCAGCGAATATATGCTTCAGCCCTGCCTTGAGAAGAGGCTCTGAAAAGCGACCGCTTTCATTTCGACCAAGCAGTTCCTTGAAGCTCTCCCACATTGGCTGTTGGACAAGGCAGTAATGATTGCCTCCCGGCCGTTGAATCTCGAATATTTCCAGTGCCGTTCGGACATAACTGTGACCAAGATGTGATGGATTCGTCTTGGCAATGGTTTCCAGGATTCGAAACCCTTCTCGGTCCCCTCGGTTCTGGGTATACACTTTCAGTGCGACGTGTCCATGGCTCCTATCCGCTGGTTGTTAGGCTTGGAAGTCAAAAGTCATGAAGGCATACTTGAGGTACTTGCACGAGTTTTCGAGCTAATCAGCCATACAGTCGAAGTGGTGCCAAAGCCCAGTTTTCCAATGACCTGGTACTTAGAAGCAAGAATAACGCACATGTTAACAGGATACTACCGACTTTTGAACACGTCGAGGTGCTCCTCATCCAACAAGACTGAATCCTCAACGACCTGGCAACCGGATGTGGGAAACTATAGTGGAGCCAACGGCGCTCTGCGCACCGAATTCTTCGCCCACTTGAGGATAGAGCCCATGTTGTTTGAGAGGAGCGAAAGGAATGAGGAGAGGATAGAAGTCTGAGGATGTTAAATAATGGATCGACCAGGCGCAGGTAAAACATGTTGTGAAGAGTCGTGCCCGCGTGCTTAACACGTCGTATGTTTATTTGTATGTGCCAGGTGTGTTTGCCAGCAAAGGTGACAAGAGCTAGAATTGATTATTAGTGGCTGCTGGATCTATAAGCGCCACGGGCACGGGCCGACAATAATACCTGACATATACCTACTTAAGTAGGCAGCTACATATCTAAACACATACTGTGGCTATAAGGGTACCTAGGTAAATAAAACCGCCCTATGATATATCTGGCCCGTACACTCCTAAAGGTGATGAATAGGCCTGTAACCACAGTAAGTTATGTTCAGTATCTAATTAGCTGCTATAATCCGATAATGACAACTACTATCAAAAGTTGAACTACTATAAATATAACAATGAAGAAAGTGCTAGTAGGAAGCCTACTTAACGATGCTGCTGCTGCTAATATGTTGCTCTAGATCTTAGATAGGAAAGGATTTAGACTTACATAGTTGCATTGGGGAAAGTCGTGTTGGCTTTGTCCAGTTGATAAAGTACTATACTATATGAATGAACAAAAAGTATGAATGTCTTGAGTTTCAATACACCTTGAGTGGAACTCCTTGTTCAAATTAATCCTCCGATCGGTACCTAGGTAGTTATAGAACTAAGCGGTAGCAGGTCAAGGAAAAGAAACTCGGTTTACCAGCCCAGTTACAAAACCGAAGATAAGGACTTCATTATCAATGCCATTATTGGGGGATCCAAAGATACAAGAGTCTGCCACATCTACCGAGACGGCTTGGGTACTATCGAGAAAAGGCGACGACCGGCATTGATGATTAAATAGGTGCTACGGTCAACCGATCAGATTAGTCACTCTTCAAGCCACTCATGGTGTGTGACAAGGTGAGCCTTCAGCCAAGGAAGACTTGGGAGTCCTTCCTCAGAATCGCTCTTCAGCTGGTTGCACCGAGGCAAAGCTGTAGTTTGGTGTGAGAAATTGCCCAAGAAATGGGTGAGCTGCCAATGTAGCATTGAGTATTCATCACCAGGTCACACAACAATCCACGCGCCCCCTCTCAATACTTCAGCACTGACGCAGCAGTAGAAGACACGCCCGCCCACCCACCTTCCAGTGCAGCAAAGGTAAATCCAGACTGTCGACCGAGGTTTCCAAACAACACTATACTGTCTTTTGCGATGGCATTGGCCAAGTCCCGCAGCAGCCACTTTTACACATGGGCATTACACAACACTTGAACACTTCTAGAATTGCACGGCCAAACGACGTCTTACAAAATTGGTACTTCACTAACTTCACGGTTCAGTCCGAGAAACAGATGTACAGGTTCGGTTACCATTCACAGCATCTATATCTCAGTATGAAAAATAAATATGGCAGAAGGGGACCAAACGGGACTGGGATGGCTTCCTGGTGTCATTATCTAGGCTACAGCTACCGTTTTGATCATTGATCAGCCTTCAGATGCTACCAAGCCTAACTAGGTAGTACACGGATGGTTCGGGTGGATTCAAGGAGTCAGCCCGTGTGAGGTTACCCCGCGCTGTTTCGGTTGGAAAATAACATTTGTTTACTTTCAGAGAGCTCCACGTCGGTATGGAACTACAGCTGGGGGTCCTAAGAATGTTTTTTGTGCGGAGGCCCAGTGCGCAACTATACCACCTGGGCAGCAGCGGCGACTTCGTGGTCAGTCATTTCCCAAGAGCCATACAAAGTAGAACTAGACACCACTGGTAATTTTCCCATCGACTATTGTCTTGCCCTCGATGACATCTTCCTGCTCCTCCGCAATTAAATCAGCTGGAATGCGGTCCGGAGTGTCGTTGGTTAGGATTATCATCGGGCCAAGCGCTGCTGCCATGAGGGCAAAGGTAATGCAGCTAGAATAAAGCTTATTAGGATCCAGTACCAACAAGTGACACTTGCCGCATCGGAAGGAAGAGATGAACGTACAATCCGACGAGGGTGCTCGTATTGGCATTAGTATTGACTCCGTAGGAGACTGCTTGACCAACTGCTTCGATGCATCTGTATCACGCAGTCAGTCGTTTGTCCACTGCCCCATATCATAATAAGTCTGATTATGCATACCGAAACGCAGCTCCATTGCGAACGTTGGCTATATTTCGTAGTCAGCACCTGTGGCTCCCGAACTCCTGTAACCGGGAATCGGATGTACTCACATTGAGCATCCGTGGCAAAGGAAGAGATCAGCCAGTACATATAAGACTGGGAAAGAGGGCCGGTGGTCTGGACGAAGAAGTAGGGAAGGAAAGCCGTTGGGAACAGCGAGTCATCCCAGTCAATTGCGCCTGGAGTATTGGAGTCAAATCTGACTTGCATGACGATGGACCAGATATAAACACCGAGGTTCAAGAGAACTACGGTGTAAAGACCAAGCTGGGCCCTCCTTCGCTGGCTCAGGCCCTTAATGTCTAGGATGAATCCAAGACCAAAACAGCCCACACTAAGCGTAATGGTCAACAGAGCGCCCGTGAAAATTCTGTGGATAAATATCAAATAGGAAAGGTATGGGGTAATAACTGACATGCAGAAGAAAGGCGAAACTAAGGATGAAAGCGCCCGGGCCCGGACGGAGAAGTAGTCGGCCAGATATGTAGACCAAGTACCACTACAGCAATCGTCAGTAGTCAGTATCAGAGCGAGTCCTGCCATGGACCGATAATTTACCTGTAGAAGAAAGACCAGAACGCCCAGAGGCCGGAAAGTAATATAAGCTTCGAGGTCATGGTGAAACGGATTTTCTTGAGCTCTTGCTTTGTGCTGAGAGAATCCGACATGACAATACGTGTACCATCAGACCGGACAACCCTTTCCAAGGGTGTGATGAGAAAGGCAAAGGGAAGTCTGTCCAGAGTGTATTTCAGCATCACTAGTTGCCATATACCAGAACTACTATGTGTACAACGATCTGTACTTACGCAAGGCACTCGATAATGACAAAGGCAATGTACGTGTTTGGGGCGACTCCGCCGTCAACGCCCTTGACATGGTTTTTTGCTAGGCTTTTGTGGAGGAATATAATCAGCACGAGCACCTGTATTCTCCCCCCGTGAGGGTAGGAACTGTTGGCCATATGTAGATCACTCACTTGATGCCACCGCCAACGAGCTGCCCAAGGTTACGAGACACAATCCAAAGGGCCAGGTACTTCCCACGAACTCCTGAAGGTGCCAGAGACAGGATGGAACCAGCCTCGGCAACATACCAGAAGCCCGTACCAGTGCCGCTGAGGAAGCTGCCAAAGATCAGGAACTAGAAGGCCGTACCCGTTAGAAGATGTAGACAGTGTCATAAGGTCTCCCCGGAATGCAACGAGACTCACCCACTGGTTTCCATACTTGCTGTTGGTGTAGTATGAAGCTCCACGGATGGGGAAGGTCGCGGCTCCAATGATCAAAGACCATTTGACGCCAATTTTGTTTACCAGAGGCCCGCCAAAAGCGCAGATGACGGCAAGCATAGTATAACTGATCGCGGTACTGTAGAATACGACACATTATTAGCAAAACTATGATCCTCCCTTCCCCAGGCTATGGTGCGTTGTTGCAGATTCACAGCGTAACAGTGATATGAATGGACATACGCAATGTTGGATGTCTGCGGCGTTGCAAGACCACCACCGCCCAGCCCTGGACAACAAGATTAACAATTTGCAAAGATGAACCTGAGGACCTTTGAGGGGTTGACTGCTCACCTGAGATGGCATCATCCATAGCCGGACCACAGAATGCCTGGACACTCAAGAGCAACATCTGCGTAAGACTGTGCTGCCAGACTCTCTTCCACAGTGGGACTTGGTGCCTGTACGCTTCCATGTCAACCAGAGCAGCATTTTCAATCACGGTCCCACCGAGGACAACCGGGGACGACCTCTTCTCAGAGGTTTCATCTTTGACTATATGAGAAGCGGTGTCGGCTCCGGACATGGCGATTCAAGTTCCGCGTGGTAATTGGATGAGTGCTGGCTTTGATTTTATCACATGAGGTAGTCAACTGAAGCCAATAGAATTCTCCTGCCCTGCTCATACGGCTATAGAGAAGTATTTTCGGGAACTGATTTCTCTGTTCTGAATACAGGTGGCCTGACCAGCCTTGGTATTTGAATGATTGTGGTTTCCCCCGGAGAGACTAGCCCAGACATTGGTGGTTACATACACGTGCTTATCTATGGATCCTGGCCTCGTCGATCATGGATCATGGTATGCACGATGTAGTACAACTTGAGCACCTCAACCAGTGCTAGAATCAGGAGTGCTGGGGGACTGTGATACGAGCCAGGGTGAAGGGACGGACTTGTTGGTGTTGCATCTTGGCATCAGCGCAGGGTAAAAGCGACCACTGAACTAGGTTCCATGATAGAAACCTGACTGGTGGCTTACCAGGCAACAGTAGACCTAGCAAATCGGGGCAGTTTGGATGTGTATTTGATTTTGATAAGACGTCGGCAAGACCCCATGTTTCCGGCTGCTTGGCAGGTCTATCTCCGGACCGGACCGACCACCGAACCCGGGATTGTGGGACTGGGAAGGTCGAAGCGAGGAAACACACACGCGGGGGTTTGATCCGCGTCCACACCACGAACACGTGAGTGGGTGATAATCAATGCAAAAACGTCGATCGCTGCCTGGCTAATAAGTAACAAAAACAACAGCCAAATAAACAACATATTCTATCGGAAGAACAATAGGTGTTTACTGACAACCCAAAAACCTCAAGCAACATGGCCAGTTCTCGCACAACGACCAAGGTTATTGTCATCGGAGGAGGGGGCACGTTCGGCTCCTCGACAGCCCTGCACCTCCTACGATCCGGGTATACGCCTTCAAACATCACGGTCCTGGACACCTACCAGTTTCCGTCGGCCCAATCCGCTGGAAACGATCTGAACAAGATCATGGGGATACGGGTGCGGGATAAAGCCACGATACAGCTGAGCATGGAGGCCCGAGATATGTGGAGGAACGATGAGCTGTTCAAGCCATTCTTTCACAACACTGGCAGGGTAAGCCAAGGTCTTGAATCTTCACTTCTCAAGCACGAATCTTTCTATGGGAGCTGACAAGCACATCATGTTCAGTTGGACTGTGAAGTGTCCGAGGCGGGCGTGGCCTCACTTAAACGCGAATACCAGACCCTCATAGAGGCAGGGGTGGGCGAGACCCACGAGTGGCTGGAGAATGAAGATGAGATACTGGCAAAAGTACCGCTACTGCCACGAGAAAATATCAAGGTGAGATCGCCGTATCTAGAACCAGACTCGACAATCCATGAGTCGAAAGGCCGCGGTCGCTAATGTGCGTTCACCTTAGGGTTGGAAAGCTATCTACAGTGCTGATGGGGGCTGGTTAGCTGCTGGAAAGGCGATCAACGCAATAGGTGAATATTGCCAAGAGCAAGGTGTAAAGTTTGGTTTCGGAGGGTAAGGCAGACCCTACACGGCAGATTCCTGAACGGAGTCCTGTCCTTGCCAAGAGGAATGGTACCGCTGACCCTATTTTTTCGAGCAGTGCGGGATCTTTCAAAGCCCCTCTCTTTGGCGACGATGGAACGACCTGCGTCGGTGTCGAGACAGAAGATGGGACAAAATACCTCGGTGACAAGGTTGTCCTCGCCGCAGGAGCATGGAGCCCAGTATTGGTAGACCTGGAAGATCAATGCTGCTCTAAGGTAAGTCGATGAGACAAGAATCTAAGCCAGGTGTCCTAGAAGCTGACTGCCATGAGTAGGCCTGGGTGTACGCACACATGCAACTTACACCGGAGGAGGTCGAAGAGTACAAAGGGGTCCCCGTGGTTTACCACGGTGACATCGGTTTCTTCTTCGAGCCAGATGATCATGGAGTTATCAAGGTCTGCGACGAGTTCCCAGGCTTCACCCGGTATAAGCTACATCAACCCTACGGCGCCGAGAAATCCTCGCAGATTTCTGTTCCCCGGTCACACGCCAAACACCCCACCGACACGTACCCAGATGCATCGGAGGTGACTATCCGCAAGGCCATCTCGACATACCTCCCACGCTGCGAGGGCAAGGAGCTCTTTAACCGATCGCTTTGCTGGTGTACAGACACAGCAAACTCGGCGTTGCTGATATGTGAGCATCCGAAGTGGAAGAACTTCATACTTGCAACAGGTGACAGCGGGTAAGTTGTCCTCAATCAACCAATATCCAACCCTCACTCACACATCTGCAGGCACTCTTTCAAAAATCTGCCGAATATAGGCAAGCACATTGTCGCTCTTATGGAGGGGACGTTGGCCCCGGAACTGGCCGAAGCGTGGAAATGGCGGCCCGGGTCTGGTGATGCGAGAAAGTCCACACGGGCAGCGCCGGCCAAGGATCTCAGCGAGATGCCGGGTTGGAACCACGATGAAGATGCCTAGATATAGGGCTAAATACCACATGAATCTTTGCAAAAATGGCCGAAGTTGGTGTAAAGTAGTGAATGTTCCCTCGGTGACCCGTGGACTGTGTCAGATTAAATAATACCGATTTGAGAACTAAGTGCAGGCTCTATCCCGAGCCGTGAACATATTCAATATGGGAGTTTGAGAACAGGACCGGTCTTCAGTCATACTCACCGGCTTTTCTAAAAAAAAAAAAAAAAAAAAAAAAAAACAAGTTGAATAATTACACTGGAATCCGGGAGAACCAACTTCAGTACTCAATTACTTACCTGCTGGTAACCTCGGCATAGGTTAAACGGCCAGTGAGCAGCTTGACGCACTCCCTCTGGGTCCTCGGATGATTTCACTTCAAATATAAGATCTGGATCATTATCACGCGCATTGTTATCTCGCAGAAGTCCATGTGGGAACGTTGTAGCGTGGTTCACAAAGGGAAACCATTCCGCAGCGTCGGGGAGACCCTACTTGCAGCCGAAACGGGGCTTACCTGGGTAAGGTAGACCCCAGGGAGGGGGTCGATTGCACAGCGAAGTTGAGCCAAGTCATGGGAAAAAGACCTCGTAACTGAACAATTACCAATCACATTTATCCCTTGTGCAAAATCGCATCACTTTCATCCCGCTGATACCATCGTCATGTGTCTATAACTGAGGACAGGACTACCAACCGAGGTGCCGAGTTCCTGGACCCATGGCCTTAGCACTGCCACGTTATAAAGATATGGCGGACTTGGCCCAAATGATTGAAGATCTAGACAATTCCATATTCATATACACATGGTGCCATGCATGATGTGGGAAGTGCTTAAAAAGCAGTGATATTCGCGTCCACCTCTAAACGGAAGGTGGTATGTATGCACGGGACGTGTCAACGGGTCCTACTAAATCCTTGCCAGTCACTCCGATATAGCACTTGACAGTCAGTTCGAAGAGATTTCCAAATATTATGCCATGCAGAGTTAGCGACCCGCATAAGGGCAACGTCAAAGTCCAATATTAAGCCATCAAGCGACGCCACAGATGCCGTGATACAACCTTATCTTCACGTCTAACCTCCCAAGTCGGCGAAAACGACGCATAACCTCCGACCTACAGAGCTGTCAGTGGTCAGGAGGCTCTCGGCCGGGCTGCCTCGAATCTCTGGCGGCTCCGCGGCATTATTGTGTGCTCCGACAAGAACGACACGTCCGTCGTTGCAGCCGAGGCTTCCCCTTGCATCAGCGACTTGATGCCGCTACCCGCACCGGCGCAATCTTTACCAATATCTCTTTGTCTCTTCGTGGATTAAGTACGGAGGGTGTCTTTTCGGGAGGCATTAAGCTCCAAATATGGTTGGGTGGTGAGACTCCGGCGGGAACCCCTTATCCCCCCTAGTTGCCCCCTCTCTATCACCATCATCTCCCAGACGACGACCGTCAAGCAGGCACATAGACGTGTGCCTATTTGTTTGAATGACATCATACTCAAGAGATATTCTGAGTAAAAAATGACGTGGTCGAAGGCTGACATACTCAGGCCGCAGGGTGACGGACGGCCCGTTTATCTTAGCCTCAGAGCCTCTAGATGTGCGTCCTGAAACCGCACATGTAGTATTTGCTTGGCACGTTCTTATAGGACAACCCCCTCTATGATATTGACAAATTTCGAAGACTGTATATCAGAGTCCTGCTGCAAATTAGGTGGTCATCAGGGAAGTGACAGGCCGTTCCGGCGGAAGGAAAGACATTATTTCACCGACAGTCGTACAAACTCAGTCTCTGTATCGGTAGAAGCGCCTAGGGCTTACACACCCTGAAGCAGACTCGGGAGGCTATACCCGCCGTGAGGGTAACTGGAGCGGCCCTAATGGTATGGACTATATGCATGTCGTGCTCATGGTCACAGCTTCTTTCAGCGGCGATGCTTTCCGATTCGTGACTCTCACCGTAACATGGAAAATCAAGTGGGCAATACGGACCCAAGATCGTGATGCTTGTCGGTCTTTGTTTTTTATTTCTTGCCGGGCACGTTACCTGACATCGCCGCCGACACAAGCTTCAGCATCAACATGTATATGCTTATATATAAGCCGTCCTAAAGCTGGCGAAGAAGCGATGGTATCTTACTAAATTGTCGCTGATATTCACATCTCTTTGGACTGTTCATGATCGACAATGTCACCAAAATTTCTCTGGAGTCTACTCTTATCCGCCTCAGGGGCTGCCTGTCTAGGAAACAATCTCAAAGTCACACTTGACTACGGTACTTATGTAGGCTATACGAACAATACATCTGGATTCAATGTCTGGAAGAGGTCGGTCAATCTTCCTACTATTGAACGAGGGGCTTCTCGTTCTATAAAACACAATACTGTAGATAACTAATCAAATTTCCAGCGTTCGCTACGCCGCCCCTCCGACGAGATGGCAAGCTCCAAAGTGGCCCTCTGGTAATTCCACGGACATCTTCACAGCTACCACGGACCCTCCCCAGTGTCCACAATCTATGCTGTCTATTGGCCCTTAGTATGCTTGAAGAAGCCTTGTACGTTATTCTAAACATGGCACTTACATGGGATCAGTGTCCCGACGATCACCAGCGCTCGATATTCAGGGGACGAAGACTGCCTTTTTCTCAACATATACACCCCGTCCAGCGCCGATGACTTGCTACCTGTCATGTTTTACATCCGTAGGTTATTCGGCCTTGCTCAAGGGGGACAATCACTAACTGGAGCACTCTAGATGGTGGCGGCTACGGGACAGGCTCAGCTTCTTCCTACGACTTCACATTCATGTCAGAGCTCATGGACGATGGATTCATGTTCGTGGTTCTTCAGTATCGCCTAGGCGCCTTTGGATTCGCCTCTTCGACATCTATATCGCAACATGGCATCGCGAACGCTGGATTATATGACCAGTATCATGCCTTGGAATGGGTCCAGAAATACATCTCGTCCTTTGGTGGCGACCCTAACAATGTAACAATTGCTGGGGAGTCAGCAGGAGGCGGCTCGGTAGCACTGCAAGCTATGGCCTACGGTGGCACCGACGGGACAAGACTATGGCAGAATGGTGTTGTCAGTAGTCCTTATATCCCGCAACAATGGTGAGTCGGACTGGATTATGTGCACTTATGGACAATTAGATCACTAACACTACCCCCTGGCTAGGGACTATGACGGTGCATGGCCAACAAAGTATTACAACTTGCTTGCGGACTTTGCAGGCTGCGCCGATGGTGAAGACGTCTCAAGCTCTGAAGAAACCTTCCAATGTCTCTCGACCGTGGACTCAGACACACTACAGAATGCAAGTGCCCAGGTCAGCGCGCGGGCGTTATTTGGACAATGGGCATTCGTCCCCGTCACCGACGGCACCTTCGTCCAGGAGCGTCCGACTGTCCAGCTGCTGAGCGGGAAAGTAAACGGACAGTCTTTAGTCATTGGGCAAAACGCGAATGAAGGCTACGAGTTCGTTCACCAGAACATCTCTAGTAAGGCGAACCTCACCAACTACCTCAGCTACAATTATCCTCTACTTTCGGAATCAAACTTGGCAGCAATCATGGATGTCTATAGTCTCGACTCCAACTGGTCAGTCACATACCCACTGGGGCTATCTGGACCATTTTCGGGCATGTTCGACAGCAACGGCCTAAGCCCGCCATACGCAACGAATATGAGCAAGGCCGCCGGCGGCTGGCAACAAGCAACCGACAACCTCTACGCGGAAGTCACCATGGTCTGCCCAGCGTACTGGCTCGCCGCGGCCTACTCGCCCGCCATCAACCCCAACGCAGAGGGCAAGAAGGCCTGGCGGTACCAGTTCTCCCCGCCCAACGCGTTCCACGCGGTGGACCTCGGGCCCCTGCAGAAGCCGCCGGTGTACGTGGTGGGCTCGAGCGAGGACGCCGCCTTCCGGGCGGCGTTCCAGGGGATATGGGGGTCCATGATCGTCAGGGGCGACCCCACGCTCGCCTCGGGGTATCTGGACAAGGTCAAGGTCTCGTATATTACCGCGGACAATATCACGGCTGCGCAGAGCGAGTACTGGCAGCCTTGGGGCCAGGGTACCGGGCCCGTTGACGGCGCGGGCGATGGGAAGTATGCGTTGCTGGACCTGAATGTGACTGCAGCTAATGCGGCCAGCTTCAGGGTTGCGGATGGGATGCTCTGGGAGGGAGGTAGGGGGGCGAGGTGTGATCTCTGGGCTGAGTTGGGAGCCTACATTCCGGCATGAATGATGCTTGGTGGTGGAATATAACACAGATCATGAGAAGGTATATATATATGTAGTTAATCGGTTGCACAATGAAGAGTGATTAATTGACTCTAGCATTGAAATGACGTTGATTCTCGTTCTGGTAGTTGTTCAGTAATTTCGTGGTTGGCCTGTGACGGAGGAGAGTAGCATGTCTTAACTTCTCTACATACTTAGACGTGTCAACGGTAGTAAGAATGGAACAACATGGGTTAAAGAAAAATATTTCATGGGACAGTCGGTCATTAATACCGACAACTGATGTTTCGATTGTTTACAACCACTTAAGCCCCGTCTCCACCTTAAACACCAAAACTACCTGGTTATGTTGTATAGTCACCTCTTTTTCTAATACACTTTACTCGCAAACAACTCCAAGCACCTTTGCTTTATCAAACACTTCTATACACTACAGCCGTATACAACAGATTGCAATGAATCCACAGGCAAACAAGCCAGCCACCAGAGTGAATGGAATGCCAGTCCACTGAGGCCCAAGGCTGAGTCCCCAACGGAAGGACAAAGCTAGCAAAGGGCCTGCTATGAGCCCCCCAACCGTTTGCGTTATGGAAAGGGCAGTATAGAGCAGCCCTGCTTCATCTTGGTGGACGAAGGTGGTCGCCAGACTGCGGGCGGCAGGCGAAAAGCCAGAGCCAAATGCGAAGACGACGATGCCTAGAGCGAGTACAGGCACAACCGGAGCCAACGAGATAACTAGTGAGCCAATGCCGAATAATGCGACAGAAAGACGACTGATCAGGAGATCCTTGCCCTGGGAACCTGAATCGCGTTTGACGAGAACTTTGTGCAGGGCTGGGAGCACAACCAGTAGCAGAACAAGGTCTACAGCAGCCCGAATTGTGAGTAACACACTAGCCTGGAGTCGACGCGGTGGTTAGTAAATCTGGCCCGTGTTCAGCGGGTAAGGATGGCCAATGTCAGTAAGTACCTTTTCGTAAGTCCAATTGAATCGTTGTCGGGTGTACTGTAACAGAAAACCCGTTGACTGACGACCCAATGCTGAGACGAAAAAGGCCAACAGAACAGCAACAACGTTGTGCTTGATAAGAGGTCGGAACTTTGATATGATGGTGGAGTGTGTAGGTGTGGACGGCGTCCCGTTCGCTGAGGCTGGCAACCCTTCGTCAGCCCTTGAGTTGGACTCGCACAAAGGGGTGTCTGGTTCTATTCCCGTATCAGGCGGCGGTCTGGACCTCCGCAAAGTCTCTGGCAGAAAGAGCACCGGGACCATACCAGCGAGCAGGGTCAAAATGCTGTACATGAGGTACGGTATCCAGGGGTTCCAGATAGACATAAGCAGGGCACTCAATGGTGTACCCACGATCTCACCGACGCGTTCGCAGGCGGTCAGGAGGAAGAACAGCTCTGCTCGCTGGTGTGGCTGGGCGACGTCAGCGACGACCAGGAAGACCATGGAAGTGGCGACGGCATCCCCGCCGCCCACAAAGGTGGCAAGAGACGATAACCAGATAAGACGCGGTGCGAAGACGTCAGGTCGCCAGAGAATGATCTTGGAAATGACATCCTGCAGGAGTGCACCGAGGATAGTCAAGACGAACACGGGGCGACGGCCGTAGCGGTCGGCTATGATGCCGAAGGGTATGGCTGCGAAGAGGCCTGGCAGACGGTTGAAAGTGTTGAGCATCTGGTTGACGATCGCAAGCTCAGCCTGGACTGGGCCAGCTGTACAGTCTCTGCCGGCCGGGCTGGGCGTGGATTGGTAATAACGGCTGCAAATGTTTCCTTCAAGGATGCTCGTCTGGGGAGCGTCCAAAAAGAATCCAGCGAAGTCGTTGAGCAGGACCAGGGTGAAGCTCACAACAACAACACGCCGGCGGAGCTTCTGCTCATGGCTATCGCCCTTGGGGCCCAGCAGAGGCCTCTCTTCGTGTCTCGCAGTCGACATTGTAATGCATCTAAGACGCTTATCAAACAGTAGACCAGAATCGACTGTGGCGCCTGTTTTGATTTGGGTGGTAGTCAGGGGCGTATCTTTTGAAGAGAGATAGAGAAAGAAGAGAGAGTCGGGTTCATTCCCGGGGCTGGTGTGGTGAGGTGAGTTGAGAAGACATGACCTTGGGGGCGGGAAAGAAAACCGGCCGCTGTGTGCCGCGGGGTGACAAGGGGCTAGGAAACGTGCCATGGATTAACTCGAAAAGTACTAATCCTACGTGGTTAGGTAGATAACTAATATATTGTTAAATCCCATAAATTAGTCGGTATATCGAATAGTAGTTATTCCGTATCATCTGATTAGACCGATTTGTAGTAGCAGGAGTTTTTCTCTACTAATACCTTCAGATACGAAACAGTAGATATAATCAGGTCCTACTCCGTGTAACACAGCCCGTCCCTGTTATGCCAACCAGGAGTTACGTACCTAGCTAGGTATCCTTCAGGTGAAAAGGTACAAGCAGCTAGAGTGGATACAGAATTCACACAAAACTGGATCCTCTATCTCTTATCGACTTCAAGGCTGGCTGGCTGGCTGGCTGGCATGTCGCTTAGGTACATGTAAGCTTATGCACATGTAAGTGGGCCCTCAGTGGGTCTGAGGGCCACGACGGCATGTTCCAATCAGTTTTGTTGGTTACCGAGTCCCACTACCCAAAACGTCCTCCACTTCGAAGAGTGGTTGCAGCAGTTGATCCGGCGCTCGTATGGGCAATCTAATTTTGAATCTACTATTACCACTTGAACAGTCATCCTTGAGGGGCTACCAGATTACACCTCGGGCTGTCAGCTTGAGAGTTGACTGCTTGAGGGTTGACTGCTTGAGGGACGTTATTTGTGTGCTTTTCGCAGGGAAACACTACGTCCAGGAAACCAACAAAAGAGTATTCAACTGAGAGACAAAGCCCAGAACCCTCTGAATTATGTCTATTTGATGACCTGCCAACTGCTCACTGCCCACTGTCTACAGTCCGTCTTTGCTCGTGCTGAACATAGTTCCCACACCACAGTCCAACACCACAGCTCCCCCTGAAACAGACCCCACGCTTGACACTTAGTCGTATTTCTGACTGTAGTCCTGACTCAAATCCTCAGAGTTGTGACTCTTGTAGTTCTAAGTAGCATCCTCAGAGTCGGCACGCTTGTAGCCCTTCTGGACAGCATCCTCAGAGTCGGAACGCTTGTAGCCCTTCTGGACAGCATCCTCAGAGTCGGAACGCTTGTAGCCCTTCTGGACAGCATCCTCAGAGTCGGAACGCTTGTAGCCCTTCTGGACAGCATCCTCAGAGTCGAAACGCTTGTAGCCCTTCTGGACAGCATCCTCAGAGTCGGCACGCTTGTAGCCCTTCTGGACAGCATCCTCAGAGTCGGCACGCTTGTCGTAGAGCTGAGTAGCACCCTCTCTGGCTGTAGGCAGTTATTAGTAACCTTGATGGATTGGTAGCGGTGGCGAGTAGATCAGACTTACCGCCTGTGGGCGCCGCGATCGCCGCAGCCAGGAACGGCAAAAGAGCAATGATAAGGGGGGTGAGCTTCATGGTGGAGAATGGGGGCAAGAAATATCGATGATTTTGGAGACGGACTATTTGCTAGACGCCGGCTGATGAAGAAGTGATGTCGAGAATGGGTTGATTCATACTCTGCTTCTTTAGACGGGAATTGTCTCCCATCTTATATTTGGCCGATTTACAAGACACCGCTGTTGGAGCAACAAGATATCCAGTTTGCCCCACGCCTGATTCGTCTTTGCAAATTGCACATTGATCTTCACATCCATTCTCGGACAGCAACCTGCCGCCAACCAAACGACACCAAGTATGCAGGTAACGTATAGTTCTTTCCCTGGACTATTGTTACTCCCTTGCAGCTTATCTCTAACCACTTATAGGCTGTAGTCCAACGATTCCTCAAGATGCTGATGGATCTGCACTGGCGATGCCTCCGAGAGAGTAAGTGCGCGATGGTGTCAGTTGATAACCATACACTAGGTTGCAGTGCAGAGCGGTGTCTTCATGCATGGATCCTGGGCAACCGATAAGCCGGTGAGACTACTACTCCCAAATGGTACTGGGGCTATATGTACTCGCAACGAGGTATCGAAATGCATCACTGAGCGGAAGGAAGGACATCGATAGTTCTAGACTTCAGCATCAAATAATTTTCCCAAATTAGATATCAGATTTCATGTGAATGGCCAAGCGATTGTACTTCCTAATGCAACTCAAATTGGAAGACATTCATCTTCGATATCGAAGTAGAACAATATCGGATCATGGAAAGGATGTCCCACGTTAGATGCAAGCCCTATCATAGGAACTTGATCTAAGGATCTCCGAAGCCCCGGGGTATTGCTCACTTCAGCTGAACGCAAGGGTTACTGTCGCATTGTTTGTGCATAGCGGTGTGGCAATGTTGGCAATTTCCAAGGAATTGATCATGTCGACATCCGTATCACCCCGCACTCCAGAGAATCACGTCAGGTCCTGCATAAATCAATGGGCGATAGAGGGTAGAGACAAGTCGGCTCAAGGGGGGGCAGTGAAAGTATATCTGAGAAAGTGACAATGCTTCTGTGTTTCTCTTTGCTTGTCTCATGGGTTTCCCACCTCCTTCTTTCTCATCAAAACCTCTATTCATTCCCTTTCGTTAGGAAGGTCTTTCACTCGAATCATTATTGTTCATTATGGAGTCGCCAGATAGGTCCAGCACCTCTGCGGCACCGCTCCTTGATGAGTGTGAGAAAGACTCGATGGACGGATTGCCAACAATGTTTCATACGCCCTCATACGGCAAGAAGCAGCGTTATCGGTGGTGGCAGCACCGGGGTTTCTCTGTCTTCCTCCTCGTCGTCTACAGCCTGGTTCTACTCACGGTGCCTCGCTCCTGGAGCTCTTCGAGTCTCGATCCATTTCTCACGTACAGTATGTTGCAATGTCTCAGACACATGTGATCCATTGGCCGTGTAACTAATGCCTGTCTATCACAGCACCGGCAAAGGAAGCCATCAAAGAGTACCACAGACACTCGTTCGATGGGAGTCTCGGCCTGAGCACCAAATATACTGGCGAGCCGCGCCCCGAGGTAGAAGAGGCATGGACCCATCTCTTCAAACACTACAACCTTCGCTTCACCGCAGAGGAGTTGCGGAAGTTAAACCGAACTCAAGATCCCGAACCCATCGAGCTGAGAAACGGGGGCGGGTTTTTCGGCCAGATCAGCGCATACCACCATCTTCATTGCCTAAGTATGCTGAGACAGGTCCTGTGGCATGACAAGTACAATGTCAGCATCCCCGACCTTCGCGGCCACGCAGACCACTGCATAAACGATATCCGAGAATCTCTCATGTGCCACGCAGACCTGTCGGTTGTGACGTTCTATTGGCATCCGGAAATGCGCGCACCAATGCCAAATTTCCATACTGACCAGACGTGCGTGAACTGGGATGCACTTGACGAATGGGCATCGAAGCGGTCGTTCTCCATATTTGACCAAAAGACACTGGTGCATCCGCAACTCGGTAAGCCGCATAATGACTGTGCTTTTACCTGCTCATTTGAATGGTTGCTGACTGGTATGATGTTCCTTAGGTCTCTCATTCCCCATGGTCGACGGCGAAATTCAGATTCAAGGCGGGCATAACCATGACCATAAGGATGACCATACGCACGATTTGGCTCCGGTGTGGCCAGAAGGAGACAGCAGGAATAGCCACAACGAGCACGATCACAGTGAGATGGATCACAGCGAGAAGGATCACAGCGAGCATTTCGAGTGAAACCCACATGCCTTGCGTTTCTATTGGGACTGAGAGGACGTTCATCGCACCGAAGTGTTTCACCATTTTGTCAAGTATTGTTGGATCGATTGGTCTTTAGCCGGCCATATTGTTAGCTGCCAGATCAATGCATATAGCCTGCCTAGATTTTCCGGAGTGGCTGAATGCATGTTACAATCAACAAATCACACCATCTCAAAGCACCAACATCTTACATACAATATGAGATAACGTATCAAATACCGCCCGCTCCGAAGTTCCGTCTGATCATGTAAGCATTCAGACCGATGGTAGGGGCTGGATCTGGCGCCCAATATGTCGGGAAACCTTGTGACACCCTCTCGGCCTCTTTAACGAGGCCGGCTCTCTCCTCAGAAAGGTTCTAGCGCTGCATAAGTTAGCGCTGGAGATACCAAACGGCAGGATTATGATCGGTCCGGCAAGCAAGGTAGGCTTGGGTTATAACCCTTGGGAAGTTAATCTGACATCATTTTGTTCTAAAGTAATAGCTAACTGTGTTCCAGTTTCTGTACCTACATAGGCATTGGCTGAGCTTGTATGACCCCGCTCAAAGATGCTATATACAAGGGTCCCTGCAGGTTACCTTCCTTCCCCGGACCTGACACGTATTGGGAACCCACCCCGGGCTGGTCCGCACAGTAGCTCTGAGAACCTAACCTATCAGTAATCAGCCTCCTATGGGTTCAACAGGCGGAAGCGGGTGAAGGATCCCTAGTGTACTGATAACCGTGCGGAGGCAACAGATAATTACTAGTACGGAAATCCCTGGATAGAACCTTAAAGCCTTGAGGTCTCACTGCGACGACAGGTGTTGGATCTAGAGGTATCTTCGTCTGCAATGCGACTTGATCCAGGCTAGCACAGGAATCTTGGGATACTCTCGATTCCCCCCTCTCTTGGTTCCCTTCTCCTGCTCCTTATTTCTCAACATTATGACAACATCATAGTCGAATAAAATCGCTAGGGTTGGGGGTATGTAGCACTTGCATTCGTTCTATCATCAAGGCACAACGAAATTGTCCCATATTTCCTCCAATCTGGCTCTTGTGGTCATTCGGCTTCCATTTGCCTGGTGACAACTGAAATGAACCACCTTTCGCTTCAGGAGCTGTCAGCGTGCCTTCTTTACTCTGTCGAACATCGTCAACAACTCACAAGGGCCTGGGGCATCCCGCCGGGAGCATTTGTGCTCGAGATTGGACCTGGTCAGGGTGAACTCACGGTCGTGCTGGCTGATGCAGTGGGATGCGGAGGCAGAGTACCTATGTAGTCGCTAATATTGGTAATGCGCCATTTGAATGGGGTCTGTCAATTCTTGTCCTTCCCTCTCGGCTCCACATAACGAGAGTTATAAGACCAAACAAACTCGCCACATAGTGTGACGCAAAAACGGAACCGCTATTGCTGTGCAATAGCGACTACCTTAATATCGTGACACATAGGTACCCAAGACTACGCATCATCTCAGGTTCATGTTCTTGCTTCGGCTGTTGGGCATCTAATCAGCTTCGTACAGGCCGACCCTATTGCGTGTCTCTCCGAAGGCACTGCAGGCCAAACGTTTGACTTCATCGTCTTCGGCTACTCAATCTGGTATTTCTCCAACCCGCACATCCTCACCAGGATACTCCAAGAGGGCCCGTCAACATGCCCGAAGCGTCGTTATCGCCGAGTATGGTCTCTCAGTTTCACTACCAGCTCAGGTACTTCACCTTCTGCCCGCCCTCACAGATAACACGCAGCGTAACCCACAATCCAGACAACTCAAATCTCGGCATCAGAATTAGATTGTTTGCCTCAGTAATGCCATAGATTTGCCTCCGGCGGCTGTGATTTAGATTGGATTGCTAGATTTGACCCACTTCCCCCCCCCCCCCCCAGACTATCACTAAAATAAGGCTACCACCAAACTAGCCTATCGATTCGCACCTAACACTTAAGATACTGCAGAATATTAAGCATATCCGGCCCTATCTAATGCCTCTAGCTAATAATGATTAGTTTAGCTATACTAAATATCCTCTCGTATAAGTAGGGCTAACGGGCTAATCAGAAGCCTTTATTTTCGAGGCTGCTTACTAATCAAGCCTTAGCCGGCATTCTTATAGTCCTTAACAGCATATAACAGCATATAACAGCATATAACAGCATATAACAGCATATAACAGCATATAACAGCATATAACAGCATATAACAGCATATAACAGCATATAATAGCATATAACAGCATATAACAGCATATAACAGCATATAACAGCATATAACAGCATATAACAGCATATAACAGCATATAACAGCATATAACAGCATATAACAGCATATAACAGCATATAACAGCAGGCACTAAGGACCCTTAACACTACGGAAATATAGGGCTAAACCTAAAGGGGATATTTAGATAATCTGGTAAACCTCGAGGCTATTAGATTTAGCTATTTACAGGCCAGATTTGAGTTGTTTGTGGCTGCAGAGTGGGCGATTTGGATTGCCAAATTTGGATTGTGGGTCACGCTGATAACACGCTAGAGAGCTTCCGCGGCGAGGAATCGAAACGAAATATTCGCTGCACCCTGAGCCCGCGTCAGATTACGGGCCTCGCCGGGGAAGTCGGCTGGACATTGGCGAAGGAGGAGATCGCCACGCCTTTGCCCAAACAGGTTGATGCTAAGATGGAGGTGCGAATGGTGGTCAAGTCGCGCATGTTCCGCGCTGACCTGGATGAAGTTGTTGCCCGTATGGATTCCACATGTGCAAGATTGGTATCATGTTACATGGCATGATCGATGCAGTTGCAGCCAGCGTGGAGAATTTAGAGGGAGGATTGGATAATGCTAGAAACATGGATGTCTGGATTGCCCGGTTCGAAAAGGGATTATGATACTCATCAGTTTATAGCCTACTATTATGCCCATCTTATACTCAAAATCATGAAGAAAGGACCGAGGCAGTCCTAATCAATTGACCTGCCGTATCGGGAATCCCGGGTTTTCTACAACAATATTATTCCTTTATATATGTAAGCTCTATCTTATTTAGCGGTTATACGGTTAGTCTTTTTTACCTGTAAAACGTCTATATACTAACAGCCTGTTAGCCGATAACGATTTATACTTATAAAACGGCTAAATACTAACAGATAATATATATTAGCTATTAAGCCTTTATTTTACTACTTATCGTTATAAAAAGTAAAACTTTATATACCGGTATATATATATTATATATCTGCTATATTACCCTGTTACTATACCGCCTTAAGTAAATCGTCTTACCTGCTTTTCTTAAACTAGCTTTTATAGTTGTTATAAAAACTTTTACTTTACTATAGCTTTTCGATTACGTTATAATAGTGCTTTTTATACTATATATCTACCTTACGACGTTACTTATAGTAAGTAGCTTTTAAAAAAGATTTCCGGAAATATATATATAATACGGTTATAGTAACCGGCTATTATACTTATTTATATACCGAAGCTAAAAAAACCGTATAGCTAACTACCTATAAATAGTATCGAAAATATTTTTATACTTAATTTAAAGCTTATAATAGTTAAGTATAAATTTTATAATACTATATATTAAATAAATAAAAGACTTTTTATATATATTATAGGTATAGATATTATATTATAGTTAAATAGAATATTAATAATTTTATTATATAGTAATTTATAATTATAAACCCGAAGTTTAAAAAGTATTACCTATAAGGTAACGTATATATTCCGGCTTTCCGGCCTTTACTATTTTTCTTATATAACCTATTATATAATATTATATTATATAGTAAAGCCTTTTATAAAGATATATAGTAGTATAATAATATCTTTACTTTTACTTTTATCGACTATAAAAAGATAAGGTATAATATTATAAGTAGTAGACTTATAAATTTTTAGATTTATAAGGCTTTATATTATTAAACCGGCCTGTTATAAAAGGTATTAAGTTAAAGGCTGTAATATATATAGCTATATTTCTATAATTTTAACTACGTTTTTATATTTCGTTTTATATTTAATAATAACTTAAATATAGTAATCTTTAACTATATTATAAATTATCTATATAAAAATAACCTGTTTATTAATATATATTTTATTATATAAAAGCGGTTTTAATAAATAATAAGCTTAATATAGGTAACTTTAAACCTATAAATACGGTTAATACTTAAAGATAAGGCCGACTAAAAACGTATAAACCTTTTTATAGCCGATAAGGTTATTATTATTATTCTATATAAGTATATAAACGTTAGTTTTCGGGATTTTGTTTTTATAAAGCGAACTATAAATAATATAAAGGTTATAGCCTTTCGTTATATATAGCCGTTTTATCTTATATATTTTCCTTTTATATACCTTTTTATACTACTATATAGCGACTATAGCTAATACTAAAGAATAAAGGTCCGGGATCTATAAGATATTAGCTGTAAATCGGACTATATAAGCTTACGAGAGTATAGCCGATATATCCTTTACCTACGAATAGCGAATCTATAAGTATTATTCTCCTTTCGACGGCTATTTTAATAGCTATTAGTAGATTTATAAGCTATAATAAACTAGATAAAGCTTACTTAGTTAAAGACTTATTAAGCTAACTTATAAGTAAACTTATATAATAGTATTATAGACTAGCTATAATAAGATAACGGCGATATAGCTTAGGTCGAAACCTATATTATTTTACTTATAATATATATTAAAAGCTAACGGTTTATAATAGTAACGGTACGGTATAGTAGTGTATAATAAAGATAGATTCTCTCTTTCTCTCTTTATATAACCGAGTACTCTTATAAACTATATATAAACCTACGAACCTATTATAAACTTACTTTAAGTTTACTATATAATTACCGTATATTTAACCGTCCGAATTACCGGTAAATATATAGTAAATTCGTAGGTACGTTTATAGGTAGGTTCGCTACGAACCTACCGGTAGATATATAATAATTACCTCCGGAAGAAAAAATCTTTATTTATAGGGATATAGGTATTATAGTCGTAATTAAATTAATAGTAAGTCTATAATATAAAGGTAGTTATATTTATAAAATAAGGAAAAGAACTGTTACTAATTTACGAAAAAGATATTATATTTAGGTAACGACGGTATTTAAATTATAATACGACGAAAAGACCGGCGAAGGCTTAGGTAAACTATAGTAGTATATATAATAAAAGAAATAAAAGCTTATAAAAATATAAGGTATAGTTAAGAAAAGAGTACGGTTAACTATAAAAAAAAGAAGGCGAAAATAGTTTTTATTTTTAAGCACCTGCTTTACGGTATTAGTAAACCTATACGTACTATTAATACTGCTAAACGAATAAAAAGAGAAAGGTAACGACTGTTTTTATTTTTAAGCACTTATTATACGGCGTCGGTTTACCTATATATATAGTCGACGCTACGAAAAAGCCTATAGACCTATAAACGTAAAATAATAAATATAAAAATAACTATAAAATAACGACTAAACGATAATTAAATAAAACGTATTCTTAAAGAATTTAACAGAGTTTTAACTCTTTTTTAGCTAAGAAGGATAGTAAACCGAATAACGTTTTTACGTCTTTATTAAAGACGTTTTTAGTTAGTATTACGACTTCGTTAAACGTTAAAGCTATAGCCTTAATTATACTATAAGCCTTAAGGTATAAATTTATATCGTATAAGCGACGTTTAAACGTTTCGGTAGACGTATAACCGAGGTTACTTATATAAAAACGTTTTTATTTATAGCGAGTACCTGCTTAATTAATATCGCCGCCTTCTTAAAACTTAGTTTTAATAAGATCGAAGTTTATTCGGTAGCGGAAAAAGTACTTAAATATAAAGGTAACGCTAAAGTATTACGTATACGACTTTTTATCGAGTTTTTAAATATAACAGATAAAGTTTACTACTTATATAGCGGTATTATATAATACTATAATATTAGTATTAGTTACGTTAAATAGTAAAATAACGTAAAGCTTTTAGCTATTTATTTAAATATAAGCGTTAGTTTTAAGCTTATAACCTGCTTCGATAATATATATAGTAAACGTAGTAGTATTAAACTAAGCGGACGTTTTAAGCTTATTATTTTTATATATATTGTTAATAACGACGACGAGGTATATTAAGCGTTTACGTTTTATAGAAAGCGAATTTACTTTAAACTTATCCGATTTATAAACTATAATAGGTAAACTATTATCGGTAGTATAACGTTTTTTACTTATAAAAGAGCTTTTAGTAAAGTTAAATTAAAAGCTATATATTAGTTCTTTTTTAATATCGTCCTTTATAAGGATAAAAGCGGTAGATAAGCTTCTTCGGCTTAATAATTATAGGTTTTATAGTAAACGTCCGAGAGTTAACTATATTTTAAGTTTTTTAAAAGCGTTTATAATAACCTCGACGTAGGTAATAATATCGGATATAAAGCTATAGTATTTCTTTTTAATCTTCTATTATTCCTTTATAGTAACGTAACCGGTATTTATAAGCTTAATGCTTAAGAACTATAAGCTTATAGTAGCATACTATATCGTAATTAAGTCTGTTTTATTAATAATAAGGTTACTTATATTTTAAGCGAATTAGCCTTTTTTATTACGACGGATATATTTATTACGCTTATAAGATAAAGTAAATAGAAACGTAAAAAGACTATAAGCGAATAAGTTTAAACCTTTTCGAGCTAATATTATAAAAGAATTTAATAAATATACTAAGTTAGTTTTCTTATATCTGTTTATAAATAAATCTATCGCTTAGCTTACACGGCCGTTTTACGTATTAAAATAAAGCTTTTATCTACGGTATAATATACTATCGTAGTTAATCTATATAGGAATAAGATATTAACTAAAATATTACTAAGCTTTATAATAAGTAACCTTATAGCTAATCGGGTATACTAAAAGCTTTAAAAGCGGTATATATATATTAAACTTTACCTTTCGGTCGGTAAGGTTAATATATCTTTTATCGATTACTTTTTATCGAAAACGTATTTACTTAGCCGTACGGTAATATAAGTAAATATTAAATCGGGTATTAGTAGTAGACGTTTTAATAGATACCGTCGATTCTCTTTTATATAAGTAAAGTCTTTATTTATATCTATTAAGGTTTAATATATTCCGATATAAAGCTTTATAAACCTTTATCGAGTATTCTTTTATATAGCTTTTTTATAGATATAAATAACCGGGGTTATAAAAGGTAAGGTATAATACTAAGTAAAACTTTAATATTTTAAGGTATTTATAAAATATTCGGTTATTAATATTTTATATAGGTTTTTTAGTTTAGTATACGTATTTAACGGTAAATATAAAGCGAGTTCGATATAATAGTTTTAAATTATATAAAATAGCGAATAGATAGTAACTTTAAAGTAAGTTTTTAAGTAGAATACTTCGTATAATAATTAAACTAACGATATAATATTTTAAAAGTAAGCTTTAACGAAAAAAACGAAATAAAGAAAAGTAATAGATAATATAAAAAAAGAAATTTAGGTTAATAGTCGGTTAATAAATAGGTTTTCTTTATTATCGTTCGTTACTTAATATTAATATAAATATATTTAACCTTTATTATTTAATAACCTTTTATAAACGTCGAATATTACTTTTCGGCTTTAACGCCGACGTTACCGGCCGATCTGCCGGTTATTTATTAAGTAGTTTTCTTTTTAGCCGGGGCTATAATACTTAAATAACTATTTCTCCGGGTTCCGATTACCTTATAGGCAGTTCCTTTTTTATTACTAATTAAATATATAGCTTTTTTATCTTTTCTTATTTTATTTCGAATTCTTAAATTATTTTATCGGTATTTAAAGTATTTCGCGGTATTTATATATTAAAATAGCTAAAGTAATCGGTTTATTTTATAAAATACTCGATATACGGCTGTTTATAATTATACTTCCGTTTACGTTTAGCTATAATACGTTATAAATTATAATATTTAAAGGCTTTACTATACTTTTACGTTTTATTATTATTTACTTTTATAAGCTTTATAGCTAGTAAATCTTATCTATATAGGTTAAACTATAATAGCTTACTTAAAGATAAATAAATTATAAATAATATTAAATAAATATTTATATATAAAGCTATCTTAAGCTTATATATTAGTTTACTTACCTTATATATAACTTAAAACGGTTTTATACGTTATTAAGAATATTTTCGAGCTAAATTCTTAAATAACGTATAGCTATAGTAAAGTTTAATAAAAACTTAGTTACTTAAAGTAAACTTATACTAACGATACTTTTTATTATATTATAGTTTTATAGCTATTTAAGCCTCGGCGATTATAAGTTACGCTTTTTTTTAAAATATATTTTAAGCTAATACCGGAATACCTTTTTTTAGCTAGCTTATTCCGGTAAGATTAAATCTATATATTAATTAATTAACAGAGTATTTCGTAGCCTTATTATAGGCGTTATTTAAGTTAAACTATAATATTAAAATAATATCGGTCTATTCGACTTTAAGATACGTTATAGTAAATATCCGGACTACTAATTCTATTATCTTATTTTTATCTTCGGATTAGCCGTTGGTTTATAGGTGTTAAGCGGTTAAATAAACTAGCTTAATATTTAAACCGGACTATAAACTTTATTAAAAGTCCGAAAAGAACTTAAAATCTTTATTAGAAATAATACGTTATAAAATACCTTAGTTATACAGATATAATATACGTAATAATATATATACTTAATCTATAGCTATATATATAGTATTACTAAAAATAACGATAGTTACCTTATTATACTTATTTATAATTAAGAGAAAAGTATCGAAAAAAAGTATTTTAAAAATTACCTACGAAGTATTAATAGCTAAAACGTTAAGTAAAACCGTTATAAAGTCTATAATAATAGTATAGAATAAAATTAGTAGTAAGAAAATAAGCTATATCTCCTTTAATAGCTATTAGTTTTTACTACGATTTACTATATAAACCGGATAATTCTTAATATATTCGAAAACCTTCCGATAGTAATTCTTAATTATAAACCGGTTAGTAAAGTTATATTAAACTTTATTTTTACCGAAGTAGTACTTAACGTTATAAGCTTTAACGATAAAATCTGTAGCTACTTATACCGGGATATAAAAGCGTTATTTACCTAATAATTTTATAAAATATAAGAGTTTATCTGTATTTAACTTAAACGGTATATTTATCTTTATTTAATTACTTTATAATTATTAAATAATATTAGTTTAACTAATATATTCTTAATATCTTATAACGATATAATTTTTAAACGTTTAGTTAATAAAGATCTTAGATATACTATATAAGGCGGTATCTTCTTATAATTTACCGAATACGTTATTATCTTTTATAAGCTATTAACTTATCGGCAGCTTAAAGATAGTATCTACTAATATATTAATTACCTCCGGAATATAATAAATATTTAGACTATACTAGCTTAAGTACTTTAATATAAAAATAAGCTTTATATTTATTTTAGTTTTATTTACTATATCGAAAAACGTCTGTTTAATAATACCGATAGTAATAACGTAATTTATAAAGATATATACAGGTTATTTATAGTTTAAACTAATAACCGTATAAAGTTTATAAACTAACTATATTAAATAAGTAACTTCGAGTTTAGTTAACTAATATTTACGTTTAGCTATATTAATAGTTTTATTTAAATATTATAGTAAACGGATTTAAGTACGAGGTATAGGTAACTTCCGGTTTTATTTAAAATTATCGTTTAGCTAAAAAACGATATCTAAAAATTTAACTTCTTTTAAAGTATTTAATTAAATAAATAACGGCTTATCCGGGTTTTAATAAAATAAGACGTTTTTACCTATTAAAGCCGACTTAAAATCGTTAAAAGAGTATACCTTTTTTCGGGTAGGCTTAAAGGAGGTCTAATAAGTATAGTTCTTCTAGGCGTTACCTTTCGGAAGTTTCCCGTCTTCTTATCTTTTAGTAAGTATTTAAGTCTTCTGTCTTTATAATAAATCGATACGTTTAATATACCGTAGTATAAAATAGTAAAAATAACTTATAAAGCTAATAAACTTTTTAAGTTATTATAACGTAGTAAAGAACTATAGCTAAATAATAGTTTTTACTTAGTTTAAAGTATTATATATACTTAGTCTGTTAACTTTAAATCTAAGTAATTTTACTAAAGAATATCCGATAAAGAATTTCTTAGCTAATAAAGATATATAACGCTTTATAAACAGTATAAATAGCTGCTTTAAATACTTTATATACTCTTCGGCAATATTAAAGAAAACGATAATATTATCGATAAACGCGGTAGTAAAATACTTAAACGGCCGGAGTATATAGTTTATATACCGTTAAATATATATTAGTAAGTTATAGAAATTTATAAATATAACTTTTAGCTATTTTTAACTATAGTAATTAACTAAAGTAAACCGTTTATAATACGGCGGGTATACTTAAAACTAATAAAAAAATAAGCTTATATCGATAATAGTAAAAAAAGACTTACTACGAATATTTTTAAAAACGTTTAACTAAAAGAGTAGCAAATACATATCGAGAATAGTTACTTTATTAAAGGTATAAAGGTTTACGACTATACGTTCTTTACGCTTATCTTCTACTATCTTTTATACTACGAAAACAGGTAAGCCGAATAAAGTAAACTAAATAACCTACTCGGTATAACCTTATTTATAAAGACTGTTTATTATATTATTAATAATTTTTTAGTCTTTTTTATTAAAGTAGTATAGTTGTTATAATATCTTTTAATTTTACTAGCTTTCGACTAAAAGAACTTGTATCTGCTTACCTTTAAACACTCGAATATTCGAAGTATTTTTAAATATATATATAAACTCGCGTATAAGACGGTTTACCTTTAATATAAACTTAAGCGAATACCGGTATATATATATATTGTTTAATAGCTTTATTTCGGGTAAATCCTTAATATAAGTAATACTAAGTTTTTTATTTAAATAAAGATATTTATATATCTTTACGTCTGTTTTATTTAAAGACGGCTTATTTAAAATAAATTCTTTAATGCTAACAGGTTATTCGATATTATTTAAAGCGTTTAATATATTAGTAAAGTTAAACTTAGAAGATAAGTTAACAATTACGTTTTATATAAATAGCTCGGAATAATAGAAAAGTAATTAATTATAATCTAATAAGGTTTAAATAGTGTTTTTCTATCTTATACGTTTTATATATTTTTCGGAAATAGGTTCGAGTATATTTAAATAAATGTTTTTACTAATTTTTAAAGGAAAAGATAATTAATTTATAGCTATTACGTTATAAAAGTCTTAACTAATTAAGGTATTTACCTAACCTTCTTACTTTAACTTAAATAAGAAAGATTTAATTTTCTTATAAGTAGTTTAATAATAGGTATAATACAGCTTAATCGTAATAGAATTACAGCGGCGAAGGCGGCTTTTATTTTATAAGTATATAAAGCGGTTTTAATAAAAACCGATACCTTTACTCGTATACCGTTAAAGCAATTAAACGATACGTTAGCTACCGAGTTAAAGATATTTACCTAATATAATACTATAAATTCTTATTTTACTAGTAGTTTTACGTTTAAACGTTTAAATACTTACGCTTTTATCTTTACTAATAAAATAATAGGTAAACCGTCTAAAATAGCTTAATAAAAGATATTAAACTCGGCTTAACTAAAAGTACTTATTTTACCTATCCTTTAAAAATTAGCTCGGGCTTTTTAGTTTACCTTAATATTAAGTATTAGGTTTAATATCGCTTAAAAGATCGTATATCTAAAAGCCTTAGTATTATAATAAATATTAAAAGTATAACCGGTTAAAGAACCGTATACCTCGGTATAAGTATACGTATAGCTATAACCTTTATATAGTAACACTTAAAGTAATATATTAAGGTTTAAAACGAAACTTTCTTATCTTATCGTATTATAATACGTCTTAACGTTACTATAATAACGATAGTATTTAAAAAAACGTAGTTTAAATAAGGAAACGTAACTATAATCGATATAATAAAGATCGTCCGGATAAAACGGATATTTTTCGTAATAAATACCGTCGTCTAATAGTTTTAAAGCAGATAGTTTTATATTAAAGTTATATATATTAACGTCTTTAACTATTATATATTCGTTATTCGAAAGTCTTTCTTTATCGGTAAGTTAATCGTCTTTTAAGCTTATCTGTTTACTAATATCGTTTAATAGTTCGTCTGTTATAATAAACGTTATTTCTTTATTAACCGGATAAAAGCCGTTTTATATTAGCTCCTTTTCGTAAGTAGTATTATATTAAAAGGTACCGTTATTTACGTTAAAGAGTTAAACGTCTTTTATTATTACGTTACTTTCGCTATCTTAATAAACGAAACGTCGGAAGATTTTAAGCTAATTATAACGCTTTTATAAGTAACGTTATTTAAAAGGACTTTAGTCTATAGTATTAGTTAATAGCTATAACGCTAGCTTAAGTAATAACAGGTTATAAGTAACTTATTATTAGTTTTAAACGGCCTTTTATATTTCGATTAACTATTTTTACTACTTAAGTAATAACTTTTAATAATCGCTTAAACTAAGCTATAAAGGCTATTTTAATACTTAAGCCTAAAGTAAAGCTTATTTAAACCGTTAAAAGTTAAAACGGTTAAACAATAAAACCGGTTATTAAAAGCCGGCCCTTTATAGCCGGAAACAGATAAGCTAAGCTTAGTATTATAATAGCTCAGGTCGACGTTTATTTATAACAGGCTATTATAGCCTTATATAAATAGACGTAGCCTTTTTTTCGAGTATATACTAAGTTTCTTATTTAGCTTTAAGCTTATATTCGAAGTCTTAAGAGTTAATACTATACTCGAAGCGATTAAAGTAATAGGTAATTATTTATTTATCGATTCGGTTTTATATATTTCGAACGACGAAACTGTTTAACTATTCAGCTAAAACGGTAAAGCGATAAATACGTTAAGTAAAGTCTAAAATATTCTTATTATTTTAAGTATTACGTTATATATATCGAAAGCTATTTAAAATTCCGTCGGCTATATTATAAGGTATACTAAAGTCTGTAATAAAGTACTTCTTCTACTTTATTTATATATTAAAGTAAATAGTTAGGTTAAATCTTTCTTTATCTAATAAAATGTTTTAAAACTATAAATAAGTAAATCCGGTAAGGTAAATAAAGAGATTTTAATATAAGGTTTATCGTTAAGTTTTAATATTAACGATATATATATAATAACGCTAAATAAACGCTAACAGGTTTTTCTATACCGTTACTTTATTATCTATATAAGATACTTTTATAAGCTTTTCGGTATTATTTTAGCTAATATATAGTTTAAATCTTCCGAAAATATTTTCTTTAAACTCTCGGGTAAATAATAGGTTTATAAGTAGTTAAAAAACGCTAATCGATAGTTTATACTTATAGTTATATATATCTCAGCCTTTATTTCGGTTAAGATAATAACTAAATAAGCTTCCGTTTTAATTATAATTATAAATAAAGTTATTATTATTTAAACTGTCGTTTAAATCGTTACCGAGGTTTTTACCGCTACTAGCTATATAGTATATATAGTTTTTAGCAGGTTATATATTACTTCCTCGGGCAATATAACTATATTAACGAGAATTCTTAAGGCGAGCCGCCGGTTTATAAGTAGTATAGTAGAAATTAAAAAGATTACTTAGTAGTATATAAAACGATAGTACTTATAAACTTATCTTTTACTCGTATAATCGGAATACCTCGATATTTTTTAATATAAAAATTATAACGTTAATATAACGTTCCTTTTTAAAACTACCCGATAAGTTTACCTATATTAAAGTAATTTCCGGTCGGTTAAATATATTAGTCTAAACGGCTTATAAAACTAAATCTCTTTTTTATAGTAGTATTATAAAAATAATTAAAAACGATATAATATATAAACGGATAGTTTCGGTTATTAATTTAAATAAAGGTAAAACCTTTAAATTATTACGTTATATACTCTTTATCGTTTTTAATCGTTGTTCGGGGTTTTAAGCAGTTCTTTCGTTTTTTTTATTCGTTTCGACCGTTATTTTTTAGCTTTTTAACTCTTTAAGTTCTCCTATTACGTAAACTACCGGTTTAACTAAAATATAAGTAAAAGGTTAGTATTTTAACAAGAACGGAGTTTTTAAAACGTTATAAATAATTACTTTTCGTTTATATTTTATTTAGCTTAAACCGAGTATTACCTTAAAAAGTAGCCTTTATCTTTCGTAAAATAGGCTTTCAAACTTAAGTTTTCATAAAAACTAATAAATCGGTTTACGTTCTTTAAGATTATAAGTATAGCTTAACCGTTATAGGTTATAGAAATACCGGAATTTATAATAAAACTTAATATTCTTACCGGACTAGTTATACGTAACGATAAAGAAATAAACGTTATCGGGCTTTTATAGCTAACAACTAAAGTAGTATACCTTATAAATATATTCTATAAGGCGTTTTTAAATATAGCGAAGTTAGTTATTTTTATCTTAATTATTATAGTAATACTTAAAGTAAAAGGTATAAAGCTATTACTAATTAATATAGCTAGTTAAGTACTTTAAAAAAGTAAGATTATAATTTATAACGTAAAGTCAGTATCGGGTAAGGTATTCGGTAATAACTACTTTAATATAACGTAAAAGCTAAATATCTTTAATAACCGTATAGTTTCGGAATACTACTAAGAATATATCCGGAAAGCGTATATCGAGTATATCGTTTAAACCCGATATAGCTATAATACGGAATTTCTATAGTAAATAACCGGTAAGTTATAATAAACAGGTAATAATACTAGCTAAATAAATAAAATAACGCTTTTACGCTTTTCGATCTTTTAAAATCCGGAGATTAAAGCTAATTACCTACTAGCTATTATAGTAATAATAACTCGATAACTATCGTAGTATAGTCCGATAAACCTAATTCGTAGTGTTAAAAGGCTAGGCGATACGTAACGGAGCGTATTTAAATTATAGCTATTATTTAATAGTAACGGTACGGTATAGTAGTATATAATAAAGATAGATTCTCTCTTTCTCTTTCTATATAACCGAGTACTCTTATAAACTATATATAGACCTACGAACCTATTATAAACTTACCTTAAGTTTACTATATAATCACTATACGTTTAACCGTCCGAATTACCGGTAAATATATAGTAAATTCGTAGGTGCGTTTACAGGTAGGTTCGCTACAAACCCACCGGTAGGTGTATAACAGTTTATTAGTTAATACTATTAAAACTTTATTACTATTATATAAGCCTTTAATACGCTTACGTTCTTTATTATAGTTACTATAAACCTTATATAGCCGGAAATCCTCTGTAAACTTAATCCGAACGAGTTTATTATAAACTATCTAAATATCGTAAGCCGTATATTTTAGCTTAAGTATAACGCTTTTTTAAAAGAACTATAGGATAAGCTATTTAAGGATTTTATAAACGTAGTTTAAACTATCGAGTTTTAAAAATAAAGCTTACCTTATAAGTATATCTTACTATTTTTTACTTATAAGGCTATAAATCTTTATAGACTTCTTATAAATATCGACTATATAATTTATATAAAACTCTTTACCTCGGAAAAAGATTTAAACGGCGTATTATAAGGTATTATAGAAAATTCTATAATATATAGTCTATACAGTATAGTAAACCTGTAAAGCCCTTATATACGGCCTTTTAAAACTATAGCCCCGGTCGTTTATTATAAGAACTTTCCGAAAGACTTTATAAACGAAACGTTAGTATTAAAGGATAGATACTTATTTTACAGACGTTATAATAATAGTTAGATTATAAAGAAAAAGGTAAATAACTAAAAGGTTTAGCTAAATAACCGTTAAGTTATACCGTATAGCCTATACCTCTACTATAAATACTAAGTATATATTAACGTAAAGATCTATATAACTGTAAAAGCTATAAAGTATATTTATAAATATATATATAAAGGTATAGATAAGGCTACGGTTATATTACGGAATAGCCGTATTTTTAATATAATTACTATATATTTATAGGGCCGGTATATAAGCCTTATAAAGGCGATTATATATCTATTTAAATATCTTATTTATAAAGAGTTCTTACTTATAATACGTTTACCGGTTTATTTAAAAGGTTAATAGTTTATATACTTCCGAGATAATACTTTTTTATAAGAGGTTACAGGTATTATAGACTATAGTAAGTCTTAGTTAATAACGTTCTTTAACTATAATAAAGATAATACAGATAAGTAAGAGCTTTTATATATTAACTTTCCTTATTCTTACGTCTAAAAATAATAATAAAAGTAATAGTAGCTTTAGTAACGTAGTACTACGGTTAGCTATATATACTATATACTACCTGTTACTAGTAAGCCGTACTTTTTATAGCTTTTCTTTTATAATATCCGCGGCTTATAGTCGTTTAAGTATATATAAACTATTAATAACGTTATTTATCTTACTTATAAGGCTATTTATTTTATTATAAGCTTATTAAACTATAACAGTTATTAAACTACCTGTTTTAAAAAAGCTATAGCTTAATAAACCGGCTTTAAGTTACGACGTCTTTTTATTATTATACTTCTTTATAAGAACGTTTTAGACTATACCGGGTTATAGAACACGTTTATAGCTTCGATTTACGATAATCTGTTATACTGTTTTCGTAGCTATACTAATATCTTACTTAACTTTTAAAAGCTATATCTTAATTACGGCCTTTTCCTCTTTTAATAACAGCTTTATAAGTACGAAAAGAACCTTAAAGATTTCGGTTTTCTTAAGCCGTAGTATAGCTAAAAATCGGTATAGTTAAACCTATAGTTAAAGATTAAGCTAGACTATAATACGGATAATTAACAGCTGTTTTATAATAACGCTTATAACCGGTTTAATAAGTAGTAGTCGTCTGTTTTCTAAGAGATTATTATTACGGTAGAAACTATACCCGAAGATATATATTTCTTTATTTAAAGCCCGAAGGGAATAAGAAAGACCTTTCTTTATAAGGCTTTTACGGTATATATATAGGCTTATAGATAGGTTATTCTTTATATAGCTTCCTTTAGTATTATAGTACTACTCCTTTTAAGCGGTTATATAGCTTACTCCTACTTCCGGATCCTTATATCGATTTACTAAACGTTTATATATAATATTAAAAAAAACTCTAAGCTTATAAACCTACTATAAGCTACGTTTCTTATTATCTAAAATAAGGTTCTTATATAGTATAAGTACTGCTTTAAAGCTATAAACTATACGTTATAAGATATCGTATATAGCGATAAGTTATTTAACAGGATCTTTATAGCTTTTAACGGTAATTTTACTTAAATTCTCTTAGTTATATAGAAAGAAGTACGTATATAAATTATACAGGTATCTTTATTACGGTCGTATATCTAGTCTAATATATAGGTTCGGCGCTTTATAGAGAATATATAGGTTTAAAAGGCTAATAAAAAGAACCGTAGCTTTATTTAGTAGTTATAAGATATACTATATAAGCCGGAACTATATAGGTTAATCGAGTTATACCTTATAATCTTTTTATATTTCGATATTATAGACTTTTTTTAGGCGGTATACTTAAACTAGCTATTAGTATAAGCCTTTTTTAACCCGGGTATATTTATAGACTGTTATATACTATCCGGGATAAATACTACTATTATAAAGTTAAATTATACTACCTTCTATCGCTTTCCCGGTAATATTACAGCCTGTTTAGCTATTATAGAAGTTATAAACAGCTTTAAGGATATCCTTATAGCTAGCTTTTCGCCGGAGTTTTTATAGTTTATAAAGTTTCTTTTTATTCTACCTGCCTATTTAAATTTAAAGTTTAAAGTTTTTATAATTCTTATACAGAATCTTAATATATAGTAAGGTTTATATAACGATACTTATATAGTTATTTTACAGATAAAGAGGAACTGCTTAAAGGTTCGTATTTTTATAGGTAACTTTATAAGCGAAACTCGGTATATTCCTTATATTAAACTAATAACTTTACCGAAAGACTTCGTCTTTATTATCTCTTATATATAGTTTCCGGTCCGGCTTTATTTTACGATAATAATTAATAAGTTATAAAGCTAGTCGTTTATATATATAGGTATAGACTTATAGTAGCCGGTATTTTCTTACGGCTAGTTTTATATAGTAATATTTTATATTACAGATGTTTATAGTTTATACGTTTTACACTTAGTCGATATTTCTTATATAATAAACGTAGTTTACCCGGAAGTATTAGTTATAAAAGACTCTTTATAAATAATTTATAAGTATATAATAAAACTTTTATTTTATTACCGGCTAATAATATATATAGTAGTTTTTTTTATATTTAAAAAAGCAGTTTATATATACGTTCCCGGCTTACTACTATATAGATATATAGCTATAGAATATTTTATTTTTATCTTTATAGTATTAATACGCTTTACTTTCCTTTTACAGTCTTATAGCTATATAAATAAAAACGGCTACTTATATATACTCTTTTTTTTACCGCTTGTTAAATTTATTTACTTTAAAGTTATAGATAACTAGGTTTTTTTTAGCCTACCGGCTTATTAGTATAGAAAATAAAAGTAGTTATAGTATATAGATCTTTTACCTTTTAAGCTAAGTTATAAAATATACTAATTTCCGGGTCCTATAGATTAATATACTTAAACAGGATATACTTAAAAATAATAAACAGCCTTTAAACGTTTACTAAAAAGCTATTACGTCGTTATTGCTTTATTATAGCCTTCTCTATTTCGTTTATAAACGTAATATAATTATCGTTAAAGTTAGAGTTTATATACGTAATAATACCGTATTATAGGTTTAAAAGAGTTATAAGGACTATAAGGTATAATATATAATAGAAGTATAGTTATTATACAGGTTAATATATAAAATTTCCTCCTTTCTTAACTATAAAAGTCTATACTTATTATATAGTAATCTCTGTTATAGGTTAAGATTTTTATAATTATAGGTTATAGTAAAGCGAAATTATATAAACTTCTTAACTTACTTTATCTTATTCTCGGCTTACGTACTTATTATAGACCGGTTTCCTCTTTACTCTATATAATCTAAGGCTATAACTAAAGTATTCCGGACGTTATAATCTACCTTTACTTATTTTACTTATTAAAGGCCGCCTTTAAAATAGTTATAAAGTTACGAAGTACTTTAACTATTTTATAGCCTTTTACTATAGATATATAAGGTATAAGGATTATAAAAAAGGTTCCGGTAGTTATTCTAGCTCTTATATATCTAGCTATACCTATAAAAACAGCTACGTTAAAAGCGTTAAAGGCTGTAGTATTAATATAGCCGGGTATATAGTACTAACCGTAGCCGGGCGAGGTATACGTTATAAAGCTATATTATTAAAAACCGGGACTAAACGTAAAGGTAGTATAAATACTGCCGGATATAAAACTAATATAATTTCTAGTAGTAATAGTAACCGTAGCCGTAGCTATAGCCGTAACCGTAATAGCCCTGCCGGTATATTAAGGTATAGTAGTCTTTATAAAAAACGAAACGTTATCCGATCTTTATAAGCCGTTATCGTCGATCTTATTTAACGCCGTATAAAACTACTTAGCCTACTTACCCTTTTATAGCTTTTTTATAGACTTTTAAGCTATAGCACGGTTATAACGTTTTTTACTTATAGGCGTAACGGCTATAGGCTTTACTACCTCCTTTTCCTTTACTATATCCTTTACCTTCTTTTTATCGGATAAGTTATAAGTCCGGCCTTTCTTTTTCGGGCTTACGGCTTTATAAAACGTATAATAGGTGCCTTTTAAGTTATAGTAACAGTTATTATAAGCCTTATAGGTAACACCCGGAACTTTATAGCAGCTTATAAACAGGCTTATAGCCTTTTAATAGTTTATATATATAATATATAGGCGGATTTTAGTACCTACGATTTAAATTAATATAGCCTTCGGGTTAATAAACCGACTTTAATTAATAGTTTTATTATTCTATATAACGTAGTTACGTTTTACCTATACTACTATAAGTATCTTTATAGTTTATAGTTCGGTTATAAGAAATACTTACGTCTATTAGTATTAATAATTATATAGCTTTTATAAACTTCTCCGGTAAGTATAATATAACGTACTCTATACTAATAAGTATAACGTCGTTTATAACCTTATCTATAGCCTTCGATACAGCTTTAACTAAAGCTTTATTAAAGTTATAGTTTTTAACGATAGGCTTTATAACAGGCTTTATAATAGTAATATAGCCTATAGTATTTAAGATCTAAGTAAACTACCGAAGCTATATAACTATTATAGGCTAGATAAAGGTTAAAGGCTTAAAAAGGTTTACGGTCTTAAGCATGTTAACGGCTTACGTAGGTTATAAAGTCGGCGCGGTCTCGGGTATATTAACGGCCTACGTAAGCTATAAAGTCGATACGGTTTCGGGCGTATAAATAGCCTACGCAGGCTAAAAAGGCGTTACAGGCTTTATAAGGGGTATAAAAGTTATAATAGGAGCGGTAGGTATATTTAAGGAAGGTATATCGGCTATAGGTTTAGCGGCGTTATCTGTTAAAAGGCTTTAAAGGGCTACGTCGGTTATTTTTATATACAGAAATAATAAAAACGGACTTTTTAATATTAGTTTAATTAAATCTATAGTCTAATTAGATAAAGACGGGCTGTAAATAGTAGGAATACGGCCTGTTTATATAGTTAGTTAGAAGGTTAAGTTAGTGGTAGAAAGAAGAAAGTTAGACCTCGCGTATAGCGGGGTGGTAAAATCTAGTAATTATGTACTTTCAGAATCCCTAGTCTAGGTTGACCCAGAAGAACAGTTCGATGCTGTGTAAACAGATACTAAAAGAAGAGATGTTTTTTGAACAGCTGGTTCCTCCCTTCTTTGGGAGTCGAATACCACCTAGGGACGACACCCTCTCTCTCGGAGGACACGCCGGCGGGATCCCAGAGCCTGCCGGTCCAGCCCAAGAGGCCTTCAAGAGCTGATTCGAGCTCGAAGGAAGAGCGTAGGAAATAGCTCCAAATAGAACAAGAGAAGATGAATTGCATAGCGATGATGGGGATGCGGAAACTATTCTAACTCGGGTTGTTATCTCGCCCGGCTTTCTGACATCTGGACCAATCAAAGCTCTGTACCCTAAGGTATTGATGCGCCGCAATGAACTGTTCATTAATGGAAGTATCTCCGAGAAAGATATCCGTTATCAATGGGCGTGAGCTAACCTAATTGGTATCTAATAATGTCATTTCAGCTCACTGTGATAATGTGCTATGTACTAAGTAGGCAGCCACGCCAGCAGCTAACATCTCCCAATTGCAATTTGACCTCCTGTCTTTCCACACAACAAGCACCCACTCACAGCACTTGAAAAGATCCAAGGACCACACTGGGCAGATCTGGCCCGCGATATACTGCCCACTTGTATTCGTTTCTTCCCAATTTACCACGTATTGCGACCTGATTACAGATTGTTCATCTTGATACTAGGGAATGGAACCACTCAAGTGCGGCTTTGCGGCCGACACCAATTTCGGGCCGTCAGTGTCAACTTGTCGCCGGGAATTTGACTTTACGATCCTGTTTGAAGAAGTGGTACTTGTGATCATTCCAGCATGCACTTTTATCATCCTCGCCTTGGCATCGCTCCTGTTTCTACAACAAGGTCATATACTGGTTCGCTACGGCCGTCTGTACTCATTGAAGCTCTTCTTCGCCGCCGCACTGATAGCAGTGCAGGTTGCTGTCCTTGCTGTGCAAGCGCGACTCACCAAGAAGACAGCTGCCTCGGTCCCTAGCGCCGTTGTTTCGCTCATCGCGACCATATTTATCCCCCTGGTGTCTCATTTTGAACACTTGAAGTCCCTCCGGCCTTCTACGCTATTGGTCTTATTCCTCTCCTTGACCTGTCTCGTCGAGGCCACCCGGATACGTACTTATTGGCTGAGCGAGGAGGTGGCCTTGGCGGCCACCTTGTCGGTGGCGCTCGGAATAAGACTCATCGCTCTGTACTTTGAGGCTCTGAACAAGAGAGGTCTTATACTAGCGCATGACGAAAAGGTACCGGTCGAGCTGCTGGCTGGTCCCATCAGCCGCACTGTCTTCTACTGGCTGAACGGGTTGATGGCGAGTGGTTACCGTGGAGTGCTGCAACCGGAAGACTTTGGCCCTATTGACGATCGCTTGCTCACGGCGCGTCTGCGACCAAATTTCCGAAGCATCAGCAGTCGATACGAAAGCAGCAGTGAAAAAGTGAAGCAAGGTGGCTCTTCGACACGGAACGGACTTCTTTGGCTTACATTCACCGCCATTGGCCGTGTCTGGGCTGGTCCCATTGTTGGAAGACTTGCCGTCACCGGGTTCACCTTCACTCAACCTTTTCTCACCAATGCAGCCTTGGCATACCTCCAGGCCGACTACTTCGTCCCAGCTAGCCATGGATATGGACTAATCGGCGCGGCGTTCCTATGCTACGTTGGCATCGCTGCTGCGACCGGCTGGTACTGGCATCAGGCTTATCGCTGTGCCGTCATGGTCCGCGGCGGGCTGGCTATCACCATATTCGAGAAGCTCCTGAGGCTGCCGGAAGGCGACAAGATTGAATCAATGGCTACCACGCTGATGGTTGAAGACCTCCAACGTATCATGTCCGCTGCAGCCCGCGGTCACGAAGTATGGGCGGGCACCATCGAGACTGGACTCGCAACTTGGTTGTTGTACAGACAAATTGGACCGTCTTGCTTCATCATGCTCGGAGTTGCTGCAGGTGAGTGTTTCGAAGTGATATTTGCGTTTCTGATGGCCAGTGACTGACAGATACAAGTTTCCGGCCTGGGTTCCATGCAAATCATGAAGAAGGCAGGTAGTAGCCAGCAAAAGTGGCTGGCTGCTACCCAAAAACGACTGAAGCGTACAAAGCAGATGCTCGATAGTCTGAAGGGGATCAAGATGGCTTCGCAAGACTCGGTGGCTTACCAAATCCTGACTGGACTCCGATCACGCGAAATCAAAGATTCATCTTCATTTCGATGGATTATGCTGGTAACTAACTTTATGTGTAAGTTTCCAAAACCATTGAGCGGGGATTTGGGGGCCCATTATACCATTTCACTAATATATTCTTGGTCCACTTAGCATATTGTACCTTGACTTTGTCTCCTCCACTCATTTTCGGCGTATATATAGGTACTGCCAGCAGCGGGTACGACTTCGGTGTGTCCAAGATTTTCACATCCCTGGTCATTGTCACGCTGCTGTCTTCGCCTCTGGTCCGTCTCTTCCAGGTGCTCCCTCAACTCGGTGGTGCCTATGGATGTTTTCAACGACTACACGAATTTCTCCAGATGGAAGAGAGAATCGACTACATGGACACCATGGTCGCTGAAAAGTCCGGGGCCGGCGGTCCCGGTTCTTTTGCGGCGGGTACGGAAATCATGTCGCTTCAAGATCTATCCCTGTCGTGGAATGCTGAAAGTAGCCCGATTCTAACGAACATCAACCTTCGGGTCACTAGAGGGGCAAAGATTTCTATCCTTGGCTCCGTGGGGACAGGTAAAACGCTTTTGTTGAAGGGGCTCATCGGCGAAGCCCACAAGACTCATGGTCAGCTAACCTTAGCTCCGTCTACCTCACTTGCCTACTGTAGCCAGACCGCTTGGCTTGAAAACCTGTCTGCGAAAGAAAACATGACGCAGCATGGAAAATACCCAAGCGATTCTGATTTCTACCGACGGTTGGCATTGGACTGCGTGCTGGATGATCTGATTGGGCTGCCGACGTTTGCCTCTGGCTCCATCGGCAGCGGCGGCGTGAAGCTTAGTGGTGGGCAGCGACAGAGACTGGTGAGTTTACATACATTATTGATTACCCCTTCACGCTTCAGACTATTTACTAAGATGCATATGAATATAGGCACTAGCTAGGGCCTTGTCGACGAGAAGCGAGCTCTTAGTTCTTGACGATGTTTTCAGTGCCTTGGACCGGAGAACGAGGTGGCGTATTGCTACAATGCTACTGAAGCGAACCTCGACACAAGCGGAAAGGACGATTATATACACCACTCACGATGGTAAGGCTACTCCCAGTCTCGGTGACAATAAGATGGTAATGATACTGACGTGTAATCAGAACGAATTGCCAACCTAGCGGACGAGGTATACCAGATCGATGGATCTGGCCATCTTTCTCGCAGGCCAGGTCTAGGCCTGGCTTCATTGGCTTCCGGTGAAGTACAGACATGGGAATCCTCCGAGATGGAATCACTCGAAAACTCCCAAGTGGTGGAGGATTCCTCAACCAAGAACAAACCCACCCAAGCATCAGCCAGAACTCAAGCACCACTCCACGCCGTGGAGATGCAGGCTGCAAAGCAAATGCTAGGGGACAGAAAAGTGTACAAAACATATTTTAGTTCTGTGGGCTTGCTCCACTCCACCGTATTTGTTCTCGGCGCCATGTCTTGGTCAGTCAGTTTTAAATTCTCAGGCAAGTCTTTTCTTCCCAGTTGTTATCCTGCTGAATATGCAAGGCATTTCCTTACCTTGGTACCATTATCTAGATATTTGGGTGCAATGGTGGTCAGATGCCCCCAACGGAGGCGCCGACCGACTGGGATACTGGCTGGGTATATATGCAGCCTTGGGCGTACTTGCACTAGTAGTGCTCTCTGCGTGGGTGTATCATCAGCAGTTCAACGTCATCCCCAGGTCAGGAAAGCGCCTCCACAGTCAGCTCGCCACCACGGTTCTCAGGGCACAATTCCCTGTTATCAGCCAAATCGACACGGGCACGACGCTGAACCGCTTCAGCCAAGATCTCATGTTTGTCGACATGCAATTGCCCATTGACCTGTTCAATACGTCGTCCGAGTTTTTCACGGCCGTTATCCAGATTGTGCTTATTACGGTCGCATCGCTTCCAATGCTGTGCGCGATCCCGGTGGTGCTTATTGTGCTGTACGTTGTGCAGCACTTCTACCTACGAACCTCAAAACAGCTGCGTCTTCAGGAGCTTGAAGCAAAAGCGGCTTTGATCACTAAGATTTCCGAAACGGGCTCCGGTGCTGGTCTCTCCACTATACGGGCGCACGGCTGGTCTGATATTACGATGATAAAGTTCCTTGAGAAGCTCGACCGTTCCCAAGAGCCCCTTTATCTTCTGTACTCCGTGCAGCGCTGGTTGCAGCTCGTGCTCAATTTGGTCGTCGCTGGCATCGTGGTTGCAGTGCTGGGGGTCTCTATCGCCCTGAAATCGTCCAACAAAGTAAGCGCTGGCGCAGTCGGCGTGGCTTTCCTTAATGCTGTGACTCTCGGCGAGACGTTGACGCAGTTCATTATTGCATGGACGGGCCTTGAGACTTCTTTGGGTGCCATTGCACGTATCGCCTCTTTTCAGCAGCAAATACCAGTCGAGGATGACGGTGTGGCCATGAGCCCGACATCAGATCCAACCCAAGGTGTCCCGATGAATGGCGGCTCCATACGCTTTGAGAATGTATGGGCAACGTACAACTCCAATACGATTCCGACCGCAGAAGCGAGCATGGAAACGTCGGATTCAACCCCGGGATGGAGCCTCCGAGGCGTCAGCCTTGACATCAAACCTGGCGAGCGCATCGCTGTTTGTGGAAAAACGGGGTCCGGAAAATCGACTATGCACCTCGCGCTGCTGCGCATGGTTAACATTCCTATTGGATCTATTTTTATCGACGACGTGGACCACAGCAGTATGTCACTCGAGGCGCTGCGCAAGGGCTTCCTCGTCATCTCGCAGGACAAGCTCGAGAGTTTCAACAGCCTACGTCAGGAATTAGATCCTCATGAGGTGTTTTCAGACCCAAAGGTCGAGTCTGTATTGCGCGAGTGTGGAATAATGGACATGGTGCTTAATATCCCCGGCGGACTGACGGCCAAGAGGGAGGATTGCAAGTTCTCGGCTGGCGAGGAACAGTTGTTGAGTGTGGCGCGCGTTATACTCGAAGTGGAAAGGGAATCAGGAGTGCCGGGAAGCGGGGGCGGTATTGTGTTGCTTGACGAAGTTACGAGCAGGTAAGTCATCTGGTGGTGGTGTCCTTTTGGGCGTATATCCTTGCTTTTATTTGTTCTTGTGTTCGTCTCGTGAAGTTGACTATATACTAACGAGAAATTGTCTGCAGTATCGACAAGCAGACCGAGGAGAAGATAGAGTTCCTGCTGAGGACCCGCCTCGGTGGGAGGACAATGATTGCTGTCAATCATAGGCTTGAGGCTGTGTTGGACTATGACCGCGTTGTGGTGCTGGACAACGGCATAGTTGTTGACATTGGTACGCCGGCGGAGCTAGTATCACGTTGTGAGCTATTCGCAGGGCTGAAGGTTCAATGAAATCACATGGTTTCAGTATGCCATTACTAGTATGTATATTCTGGGAGATCTTTCATAATTAGAATCGTTGTTGTGTACCGGGTATAACTTCCTATATTCCATTGTATTTGCAGCGGGAGGATCAGTTGTGTCTCTTTATAATACACACCGAACCGAAAGGCGTGTGAATAGACATGGACTGAACCCTTCATGACTACATGTTCTGAATGACGGGGTAGAACGCACGACCACTGAGATTCAATGGGGCAGCGTAGAATTCGGTCAATTTCCGGAGTTTTGCTACTATTATCAGTATTGTTGTACCCATAGGAATTGGAAGCCTGTATATGACCTACCTGTGGCCTGGCCCGTTTCGTAGGGAATACTACTTGTGGGTGACCGACCACGGCGGCGACCGCGTGCTCCACGCAAGGAAAGTCCAGTGTCTCAGCCTAGTACACATGTATGTTTTCTTTCGCGAGTATCAGTAACCAAAGGCCGTCCTCATGTTTCAAAAAATCCTGACCTGGTCTCGCGGGACGCTCAATAGGGTCTATATTTGTTGTGTTGGGTCCGGGCTAAACTGGTTCTTCATTCTGTTCGCGAAATATCTACTTTACTTTCCGTCCCCCAGCTCAGGTCCGTTATCTTTGCTCTTCTTTCCTGTCCCTATTGATAATTTTGTGTCTGTTTCATTTATCTCCTTAAGCCTCCTTATACATATTTTTGAAATCGTCAGTGTGTACGGCGTGGCTCATTGATCAGACTCTCCGTAAAATGAGTAAACAACCTGCTCAAGCGGTGTCAAAACCAAAGCCCAATAGCCTAGGCGAAGACATCGCATATAGGATATGGGGTGAAATAGAGAGTCTCAGTCAAGAGTTAAATATCAACGCGCGAATTCCAGGCCTCTGTAAGAATCTGCCAAGTCTCTTGAAGCAGTTCGCCCGCAGGCATTGGCAACAATACAAACAAGAGACCTTGATGAAGACAATATGTGGACAAACCCCGTGAGTTGCGATATACTATCTACCACCCTATATTTCATTCTGAGTTCAAAACAACTGGACTAGCTTTGTACTAACCCGAACCTCAATAACCAGCTCAATCACGACACGGGTTCAGGAGCTCGTCAAGTTAAGCCAGTCGAATCGGGCTCCGCCAGAGCCAAAGGGAACATTCGACTGGGAAAATTGCTATGCATGTAAATGGCTCCTCAAGGCTATCTACAGAGAACTCAGCTTTATAGCAAGCAGTAACGTTGTCGAGCTCAAGAAGCAGATTGTGGCTGGGTTGCCAGCCACCAAGATCGACCACAAGAGTGAAGACGGACCACCCGAAATATACGAGGCTAAATTCACGTTCGAGACGGAATTGGTCAACTACCTGAAGCTCCAGTATCCTGATCTTTCAAAGTCTATACCAAAGCTGACAGAGAAACTCTCAAGCGATCTCAGATTCACATCCACTGGCTTGGATAGTGGTGATGCGCTGGCGCTACCTGCTGGAAACTACCTCCAGAATACATGGGGAGCTAATGGTGCCTTACTGCTTCGGTGCATACAAGCTGCCCTGAGCAACCCACAGAAGACAGAATTCAGCGGAAGTAAGATCATCTCGCGCCTTATACTCTCCTTTTCTGTCCTGTCTTGTATCTCTTGCTAATCATCATACCGAATCAGCCCTCCCGCATAAAACTCGGGTCCAAATACAAATAGAGAGTAACAAGTTGACTCTTAACATCAAAGCGGTGCTTGATATAATCGTGGAAGTGGTAGAGCAAATTTCTTGGCTAGTCTGTGTCGGAGGCGAGGCGCAGATCAAGGCTCTCGAGGGGCATGTGAACGCCTTGAAGATGAAGACGACTCCCAAGAGCCCCGTCAACGCGAGGTACATCCAGCCGAAGGTTGTTTCGGTTGGAAATGGGAAAGGATGTTTCACTGTTAGTTTCAGGGACGACCAGAAGCAGTCACTCGCAACAAGAGGCCAATGCTGGAAGGATATGATGGGTCTGGCTTTCGTCGCGAAAGGTTACTCGGTTCCTCGAAGACCTCAGAGTACCTCCTCTGCTATGACTTCTGGGCTTGAGGCCAACCTTTCTGTATTGCTTGAACTGTGCAAGACCGAAAGGGGTCCTACAGGAATGCGCAAGGCGAGAGGTGCGAACGATCACAAGGTCCAAGTGCTCTTTGCTACAGGTTGTGAGCAGGGGACATTTTTCTACTGGCACTATTCGGAAGTTTCAGACTTGAGATATCTTCCGGAGAAAGAATTTTACCTGGGTAAGAAGCCCGAACCGAAGGGTGTCAAGCCGAAGACTCTGGGTAGAGTACAACGCCATTTCATTGGATGGAGTGGAGACGCGAAGTTCCTTGCAGGTATGTCAAATATTAATAGGCCGCTTAGCCTCAAGTGGCCCTGTGGACGGTCACAAGCAGGCAGCCAGACCAGGACATCTGGAGACATCCCAATCCCAATCCTACGGCCCACAGATGTCACCCTCTGTTCCTCCCTTGCACCATCAACACGTTTCCCATATAACCATCTCTTTCTCTGATCCTCCCAAACACAAACTAACATCGACGGCTTTTGTATTACCAGGGACTTCTCATCTCAGCTATAACATACGTTCCTCACGCCTACAGACAGTTGGGGGTTTTGAAATTGTCGTTCCATCAGTGTCCATCACCGCCAGTTTCCCGGCAGTCGTCAGTGCAGACATAAGCTTCGCTATTGAAAAAAAGGAGCCCCACGACGCCCAAACTAAATCAGACATGCGCCACCTGTTGCTCCTCCAGATCAAGGCACACTACTTCATATTTTGGGATGTGGTCGCTCGACGCGGTTGGTTGATAGACGGTGCTACAGCGGCACTGCACCTACTCCGCGCACGCCTAGAGAAGGACAACAAGACGAAAGATTTCGATATCTCATCGTTGAAGCACATTGACGAAAGTGGACCGTCATCGGCATTTCAAGTTCTCGATAACTCGGAAAACCAAAGCAGATCTCTTTGGTCGGAACCTAATGGGACCAGCGAGACGCAGAAGGCCAGGCCTAAAAGACCGGAAGCAGAACTGGGTACCTACTTGGATGGGATCCTTACGGCTTTGTGGACAATGATCCAAGCCCGAAAGACTGTGGACACATACGAAGGTCTCTCCGGTGCCATTAGAGCCATTTTTGAAGCGAGATGGAAAAGCTCTGATATCAAGGGTTGGGACTACTATAAGCTTGCCGGTGACTCAGGGGCTGAGGAACAACACATGAAGATCAAGGGCACAGGCTGGCTTGACCTCGCAATGGAACTCAAGGCCGTCTTCATATTCGGAAATGGGTTTGGGGAAATCCTGAAACCGCGTAAGGGGTCCTGCTGTTGTCATTTTCGAACGCTCCCCATGGGCCATAACTACCTTGCGGTAGGCATAGCCGCTCTTGAAGGCCTTGTCGATGAAGGCAAGGGACCTACCGATGACAACGAGGAAGAGGTCAGGCTACCTCGGAATATATGTTGGGACAGTCCTGTGAAGCCTTTCAGGGACCGGACCTGTGGACCCGGATTGCATCTCGACAACCTCCAACCCAGCTGCTTTCCTGTTCAATTCATCAAGAGGAAACCCCTGAAGCACCCCGAGAGGGCAAGCAAACCAGTTGATGGCCAAACGCTTATGCGATTGGGTGATTACAAAGAGTTGGTGAAGAAACACCCAACTGGCGTCGTTGTTTTTGGGAAGAAGCAGCCAAACAAGGCCGAACTGATGCAGTTAGCTCAGACTGCAACTTCCAGCCAACCGTCGTACCGGACTAAGAGCACTCACAGCGTAGCGGGAAGTAGCGATACTGCACGTGATACTATACGACAACCAGCGTCTGCTGGGCGGGTATCAATGACACACAAAACAAGTAGCAGTACTAGCATGCGAAGCGGTGGCAGCGAACGGCCTCGAAATTCTACCGAACAGTCATTGCCACCGGCAAAGAAAACAACCAGCCACAGTACCACAGCATCGTCAAGCACGTACCTCACAGCGGAGTCAACCGGGACGGATAAGTCGAGAAAGGCAAGACCTTGAAAAGCTCGTCGAACGACAACGCGTGCTGAGGAGACTGGGGGAATAGGTGACTGGGGGAGGGGAGTAGAGAGGTTAGGGTATCTATACTTTAGCTACGATCAGTGTCATGTTTATATGATATAATTTCGTCTATGTATTTGGGCGGCTAGGAGACGAACGGGATAGAGATTTATGTCGATGCAGTATCACTGTTGGTTTGCAGGAAGCACCTGCCCCATAGGTCATTTGGACCTCCGACGGGTAAATCACTCGGCGGTCCGAATCTGTGGGTGACTTTATGAAGACACACTCATGTTGTTCGGATCCAGAATCTCCTCCAAAATTGTATTTAGGATTCCAAAATTTTAGGTATCGCACTACCTAACTAGCAGCGGCCTTTATGATACACCGCCAGTGTATCCCTCAAGTCTCCGTTGCTTTGGCCAAGTTCACGAACAGCTACTCCTCCTTGAGAGTATAGACTGCGATAGTCCTCACTCCAAACCACAGGTTTTCGAAGTCTCCCGGTTTCGCAGCGACGTATCTCGCACAAATGCTATACCCCGTCTGTTCAGCGCACTCAAGCGTCCACTCTGTGCCAGCCGTGTCTCCGCAGAAGTCAATGTTGAACAGGATCGACTGGTTCTGGAAGGCTGTGTCGATGTCACACACTGAACTAGTGATAACCAGCCCAGGCATCGTCCAGGTAGATGGATCAGGTTGCCCGGCTACAACGTCAGAGGGGACCTGATGAGAATGCCAGGTCCACATCTTGATATGTGAGCTTGTCCACTCCACGGCATACACGCCACCGTCGGCAGAACCAAAGGGGCCTTCATAGTCCCAAGTACTACACCCCTCATAATTATCAGTACGGACGTCACAAAATTTAGAGTGCATGTGATTGGCCATGTCGTAGTTATCCAGACCCAAGTTGCTTGTTGAATTGAAGGTGCAGTTGCCCACTGTGACATTGGTGTGAAGGGTTTGTCGGTTGAATTTGTAGTTGTTCCACTGCTCGTATATGTCAACTAGAATGGCTATCAGCTTGACTTCATACCTATATCCACTTGGGGACAACTAACTTTCACCCGTTTTCGGCCAGTCAGGTCCGCTCATCCAACTTAAATTGTCAGCACGTGCACCACATCACCTGGGCGTGGTTTCCGTGGCCATAAGCGACGAAATGTCTATGACTTACAAGGCCGGCCATGCACCACACAGCGGTGGGGGAAGGTTCGAGAAATCGGCGATGAAGAGGCCATGGTTGTATCTAGTGATACTCTGCAACCTCACACTCTTCCTTCCGTAGCTAGTGGGATCCTCGATGACCGTGCTTGTGTCGACTCTGATTATTGAGATGTCACCCGTAGTCTGGACGAGCCCGAGGCGATGGGCTTCAGATTGGTTCTGGTAGAGAACAAAACCGTTTGTTGGGTCCACATCGGGATAATGAGCAGTACCGGGCATGCTCTGAAATCGTGTCAGTATTGCAGACTGGGACCACAGAGAAAGTTGAGCCCGAACCTCAAAGAAATCAAATTTGTCGAAGAAGTTGGTGGAGTTGTATGAGTCGGTGAGCCTGTAAACACCAGAAGTACTGCTCGTCTCCATCTTGTTGTTGTCCCTTGTGGCTCCGGACTTGTGAGTCTTGCAAGCGACGACAAAGGTGGCAACAAGCCACCAGATAGAGGGTCTCATGGTGACAGCGGGGATGATTTTGGTGAGGTCGAGATTAGGAGAAAAGGCAGTGAATATGAATAGAGGTCCAGGAAAAATATGAGCTCAGGGTAGTAATGAGGTAAGGTTGTCGGCTGAAGACCAAATTTGCCAGCCTCTGTCAGGGGTAGTTGTGCTTGCCAAACTTATTGCCAACTGACACCAACAGCCTAAGCGAACACAAACTTCTTTAGGCTTTCGTGTTATGCAGATTGTGGAGTACGAATGCGACCACTATGTCAATGTGGGCTGTGGCTTGTGTGCTAGGTATATCAAGGCCGTGTCTTAAGCCAGTCAACTCAAAGATTGAAAATCTGGTGTGATGTGGTTGAGGAAAGTACTACCAGTGATGGTTGCGCAGGGTTGCGGAAAGCCTATTTAATCTTTCACAGCACTGCGAGGTCAATAAATACCGAGGTGCCCTTATTAAGAAGGAACCACAGTCAGTGACTAGCCGTACAAATGCTCAGTCGTACTACGCCTGTGTCACCCCTTGAGGGCAACCTGAGAGTGTGACACAGGATGCTCAGGGCTGACTCCTATATTTTAGGCACGCACACCACTGTAGTGAACCTAGGGTTTGTACTTTCCCGGCCACTAGACTGGTACCAAATGCATACAAGTTCCCCTCGGGAAAAGATGGTCAATGGGTACTCGACTCAAATTCTTTTTACCGACGAATCAAGAGTTCATAAGTAGGTATATGTATGAATAGATTGAATATATCTGTGATTTGAGTCTGTGAAAACCTATATCTACCTAACAACAAAAACCAAAATGCAACGCTAATACTCCAAGCTGATTGACCCCAAAAGGTTGACTTTCAACTAGCATCACCCGAAAACATCATCTCTTCCCAGCTTCGTCAATGTGCCGCAAGCAGGTTACCAAATTCAAGCATACAGCTCTGGGTGAGCAGCCTTGATCATGTCGGCTCCCTTCTCTCCGATCATGTACACCGAGTTCTGGATACGGCAGTCGGGGATGACGGGGATGACGGACGCGTCAATGACACGGAGGTTGTCAACGCCAAACACCTTGAGCTTGTTGTCCACGACACCATGCTCAACGTTCTTGCCCATGCGCAGGGATCCACAAGGGTGGAATCCGGTCTGGGATCGCTCCTTGATCATGGTCTCCATGGCCTCGTCGGAGTTCCTGGGCATTGCCCAGGGGTAATCCTCGCCGATGATGTCCTTCATACCATCGCCGTTCATCAAAATGTCGTCGATGAAACGGACTCCCTGGCGCAGGGCAACAAGGTCGAGAGGGTCCGAGAAGAAGTTCAGGCTCACGTTGGACTGCTCAAGCGGGTCTGTGGAGTTCAGCGTCACCACACCAGCCTTGGACTGGGGGCGGAGGAGGTCCACAATGACCGTGAGCCAGTCGCCCTCAGGGGGGCAGGGGATGTGCCACTGGAAGGCGTCGGAGAACATGGGGACAAAGTCAATCTCGAAGTGCGGCTGGCCAGCAGGGCCGAAGGGGTCGAGGCCGCCGTTGGCCTCCTTGGCAGCCCTGTAGTCGGCGTCCTTCTCGAGCCATGAGTCGATACGGGGGAGACCAACAACCTCCAGCAGGCCGCTGGTGTAGGGGCCCTTGTTCTTGTGTACGTAGGCGGACACGGCAGCGTCCTTGGCTAAGCCGGGGCGCAGGAGGTGACCGTCCAGGCCGTAACCGTCCTTCAGCCTGAAGACGTGAGGCAAGATGGGGTGGTCGAGAAGGTTCTGACCGACGTGCTCCGAGGTGACGACAGGGGAGATGCCGAACTTCTCGAGGGTCTCCTTGGGACCAATTCCGGAGAGCATGAGCAGCTTGGGCGACTCGAAGACACCCTGAGCGACGACGACCTCGTGGTTGGCGCGGAATGTGTAGGTCTCGCCATCAGGGCCGAGGACCTCAACGCCAGCAGCCTTTCCATTCTCAATGATGAGCTTCTTGGAGTGGGTGTTGCCCAGAACGGCGACATTGTCCTTGCCCTTCAGGTACAACCAGCTGGAAGATCGCTTGCCGTTGTAGATGGAGTTGAGGTTCTTCCACAGGCCTCGCATGGTGCCGTTGTGAACCTCATCAGTCAATTCTCCACCCTTGCTAATCCATGCCTCCTCGAGAGCCTGGCGGAAAGGCTTCAACTCAGGGATAAGGTTGGAATGGGCGACTGGAAGAGGACCATCCTTGCCGATGTACTTCAGCTCAGGACGGTGCTCACCAAGATCGTCTTTGTAAGTTGCCGGCTAACATTTCATATCAGCATTGGCCCAAGAAAGTCTCGGAATCGCTGTAGCTTACCTTGTAGAGATACTCTTTGACATTTTCCCAGGTCCACTCGTCTCCTCCAAACTCACCCCACTCGTTGAAAGTGGCGGCACTGCCTGGAAGCCAAGTGTAGTAGTTAAGACAACTGCTTCCTCCGAGGACCTTGCCACGGGTGTTGGGCTTCTCAACACGAGTGTAATCCTCGCGGTCAATCAAGCCAGTCTTGTACTGCCAGTCATATTTGCTGCCCCGGAGCTCGAAGGCACGAGCTGGGGTTGTGATTGCATCGACATCCTCAGGGTTGCTAATACCTGCCTCGATGACAAGTACGTTAACATTGGGGTTTTCTGCAAGACGGCCAGCTACAACGCAGCCTGATGTACCACCTATTTATCCGAGAGTTAGCTATTATTTTCTGACTTGAGCAATAGTTGAGCTTACCTCCAACGACAATGAAGTCGAAGTTTTTGGGTGCTTCGTTGATGGAAGGCATATTCTAGGATCTGGTTATGTAAGAGAATCGGTGAAACAGTAGTGGCACGGTGGTGACAAAGGAATTTGGATTTAAATGGAGAGTATAGTATGTAAGTGTCTGTCCGACGAATAATGGTTTTGTAAATTGCTGGTGAATGGGGCAGTATTTCTTCATTGTGGACTTGGTGGTTTCTCCATAGGTTTTATATAAAACGTCGAGATCGTCGATGACCTCCCAGTTACGACATACTTGGGTCTTATCCAGGCTCGCCGGAGAAATCCATAATTAGTGGGTGTACATACCAAGTTACATACAAAAGTATGGAGTTTGCCATAGCAGCTGGCTGGCTGGCTGGCAGGCAGGGAACTGGAGTACTTGGGTACTTAGTAAGCGCACGGGACAAAATCGCAGATCCGCGGGGGCAAGAAATTCCGAGGTATCGCCATCGGTGGTCTTCAATACACACCCCGAGGAACATCCACAAGCGTATCTTTAGCAGGTGTCAAATCGGCGCCGCTATAACCCGGGATCTCAGTCTCGATGACGCTTTCTTCTTTAGCTTAACGGTGCAGCAGGCTAACGGGCCAGCGGGCTTGTCCATGATTTAGCCGGCTGTTTGATTACTACGTGCCACCGTCATGGGCTTCCAACTTCCATGTTTTCCCCTGTGTCATGTGCCTAGTCCCTTCGGAGAGTCTGGCCTGAATCTCGGAATGTGGAGAAGAGCATATAATTCGTCATGTAAATCCTGGGGAGACTTACACGGTATGACATAGCATATGTCTTTCCGAGGAAGCCGCACGAGAAGCAGATCCAACAGGGAGAGTTTGATTTGAAATGACCGAAAACCTGGAAGTAATCGCGAGCAGCGATACCTAGGTTAGGAATATAAGAAACAACGGATAGATGCTGGACTTCTGGTTGAGGCCCAGGGAGCTAATCAACATACGCACTTTCCAACCAAAACTTCACCATCTATCTACCCTAGGGTATATACAACTACAACACCTCAGAAAACTTATCAAATTCATAACAGTTTATTGGTGCATTAGAAAAATTATACTCGAGAGATAAAAATGGCATCATCAGCGACTCCAAACTACACGTTGGCCGAAGGTGCGCAGTCTCAGCATTACATGCTTTTAAGACCATGATAATTAACAAATGTGACAGGCGCCCCCTACAACAACCCCAGCACACATCAGCAATTTAGCGATGGAAACCCCGTCAAGGGGCTGATGCTCCTGCAGGACACACAGCTCATTGAGACCCTTGCCCACTTCAACCGGGAGAGAATCCCCGATCGAGTCGTGCATGCTCACGGCGTTGGCGCATGGGGTGACTTCGAAGTGACCCATGATGTCTCGCATCTGACTTCCGCAAACTTCCTCAACGGAATTGGAAAGAAGTGCAAGGCCCTCGTGAGGATTTCTACGGTTGGGCCTGGAGCAGGCTCCGCCGACACTCTGCGTGATATTCGTGGCTTCGCCATCAAGTTGTTCACGGAGGAGGGAAACCAGGATTTCGTGTTGAACAGCACTGTGAGTAACATCTTGATGAAGAGGGTGTGAGCTCCTGTGTGCTAATCCTTATTTTAGCCCGTCTTCTTCGTAAGAGATCCTATCAAGTTCCCCAGTGTCAACAGGTCTCACAAGAGGCATCCTATCACCAACATGAGTGATCCTTCAATGGTACGTCGAGCCCTGCAGACGATTTGGAATCAGAAGAACCAATTCTAACCACTCATCTCCAGTTCTGGGAGTAAGACCACTCCGAAAACCCAAAAACAAACCTAGCGACGTTTGCACTAACCAATCAATAGCTTCCACAACGGCAACCAGGAGAGTATCCACGCTCTGATGCACGTCTTCTCCGACCGGGGCACACCCAAGTCGGTGCGCCACATCCACGGCTTCACCGGCCACACGTACAAGCTGGCCAAGGAAGACGGCAGCTTTGTTTATGCCAAGATGCACTTCATCTCCAACCAGGGCACTGACTCACTCACAAACGCTGAGGCCGGCAAGACGGCGGGCGAGAACCCGGACAGCCATGCTGGCGATCTCACCGGAGAGATCGAGGCTGGCAACTTCCCCTCTTGGAACCTTTCCTTCCAGATTATGACGCCCGAAGAAGCAGAAAAGTACCGCTGGAACATCTTTGACATAACTAAAGTCTGGCCTCATGCCGATTACCCGTTGATCCCCGTCGGCAAACTTACCCTCAACAAGAATGTGAGTTGTGCATCCCCGTCCTCGAATGAATGATGAGGCGATCATATGCAGTGCTGACTGGCTTGTTATCTGTAAAGGCTCGGAATTACTTCACCGATATCGAGCAAGCAGCATTCTCCCCCTCGACGATGGTTCCGGGCATCGCCCCGTCCGCAGACCCAAGTAAGTGAATCCGCCTTAGATTGCGAAATATCTCCATATTGTCGGCATGCAGTGTCACCCCATTTTTCACACCCACTAACATGTGACTCCTCACCAGTGCTTCAGGCGAGAATGTTCGCCTACCCCGACTCGCAGCGCTACAGGCTGGGCGCAAACTACCAACAACTCCCCAGCAACCGGCCCGTCTGCCCCGTCTACAGCCCCTTCCAGCGCGACGGCTTCATGAACTCCACCGACAACTACGGTGGCGACCCCAACTACGTCGGCTCCGGGCTGAAGCCCACGCCCACGAAGGCCACGCCCTTCGGTGCCAACGGCTCGTCGTACGCGTCCGGAAACAACGCCAAGCACGACGAGTGGGTCAAGGGTGTCGTGTCCACGTACGCCTCGGAGGTGACGGATGAGGACTTCGTGCAGCCGCGGGAGTTCTGGGAGAAGGTCCTGGCGAAGCAGGAGGGCGCGCAAGATAACTTTGTGACCAACGTCGTGGGACATCTTGGCGGCGCGGTGCCTGTTGTGCAGAAGGCTAGTCTGAGTAAGTCTTGTCCATTCAGGTGTACCCTGATTCCTCATCATCGTCTGTCTCACTTGTGAACAAATTGCTGACCATCCGAACTTTTAGAAATGTTCGAGCGCGTCAACAAGGACTTGGCCAAGCGTATTGAGGCTGGTCTGTCCAAATAAGACCATGTCATTAGGACATTACATTCTCCCGGTGTGAGGTCGAATAATCGTTGATTGTTCTGCCCGGCGGGACATATTGCCTGGTTTTCAACCGTCTTAACTTTTGCATAGTTTTAATGATACCATATTAGATTATAAATATATCTCCGAACTTTAAACGAACTTGATGTGAGACCAAGTGACAAGCCACAAAATACCCCTATCGTAGTCTAGCGGGACCAGGAACGCCGGCTTGTTTCCTGGAAAATACAATGTTCCACGTCCACATAATGGTGTTGCAAGGCATTAGGTACGGTCACCTGCACATGCACGTGTGGTATATGCCGTTTTTGGTAGAAGTCCAATAGCTGGGACGTTTGAAACTGGCAATAATATCTTACGACAAAATTTATCGTTCTGCTTGCCGTTGAATGCTTCTATTAAGTTTACTGCCATTCTAACCAACGCCGTCTATACACCATGCTATCTTTCATGCCGCTGCGCGCGTGAGTACTCAAGTACTTGAGTACTTAGGTATGTATAAACTGGGAAGAACACAACCCCCCCCCCCCCCAACTCTCCTGAATCCGAGGAAGCCCCGACGACCCTAACCCTAATTCCATTCGAAATTCGCCATTGACGCCAAATTCCCTGATTGACCCAGCAAAAAAACTTTCGAAAACGCTTATCACTGTCGTCATCTGTCACCAACTACACACACTAAATCACCAATCACCCACTGTCCAAGTTTCCCAATTTAGAAAACGAAGATCTGATCTGTAATCTTGGAAGCCGATGCTGGCTTTTCATATCCGAGCTCCACAAGCGCCTTCTTCGCGGCGTTTGTCATGCCTGGTGGGCCACACAGCATGACCTTGCAGCCCTCTTCCTTGGCACCCGGGAACTTCTCCGCCATGAGCTCCTTGGTCACATAGCCCTTGCCGTACGCCCAGTTCTCCGGGGGGTTGTCGAGCAGGTAGTGGACCTTCAGGTTCCTGGGGTACCGCCTGACGTACGACTCCAGCTCCTTGCGCAGCAGGATGTCATCCTCGTTCCGGTTGGCGAAGATCAGGTTGACCTCGGTGGTGTCCCGCTCGTCCTCGCAGATGGCGCGGATCAGCTGGAACATGGGCGTGATGCCGGTGCCGCCGGCCAGCATGCCTATCTTCTTGCACAGGCCGCGCCTGTACCTCATGGCGCCCTTGGGCCCGCGGAAGAGCACCTCGTCGCCGAGGGAGAGGTGGGCGAGGTACCTGCCCGTCAGGAGACCTTCGGGGTACGCCTTGATGACGAGCTCGAGCACGCCCTTGTCCGAGTTGTTGGACACGGGCGTGTACGAGCGCTGGACCGTGGCGCCGTCGATGGTCGTCTTGATGGACACGTGCTGGCCGATGGGCAGGCCGAGGACGGCGTCGGGCGTGGGCAGCTCGAAGACCAGCCTGAAGACGTTGGGCGCGATGACCTCCTTCTCGATCAGAGGCAGAGGCTGGAAGTTTTGTGGGTCCAGGAATCCCCGCTGGGACAGCGGGTCTGCCCTTGCAACTCTGGGGATCTTCTTGTGGGGTGCCTGGTGGAGGGCGCCCTCCTGGTTGAGCAGCTCCGAGAACTTCTTCAGGGCGACGCCGCCGGCGAGGACGGCCAGGGCCGACGCGATGGCGAATCCCTCGACGAAGCCGAAGCCCCCTGATGCGCTTTTTGCGCCGTTGATCTGCTTGATCTTGAGGACGTTCAGCAGAGCTGACAGGTCCATCCTCCGCAGGCCCACGACGGCTCCGGCCAGGGCACCGAGTGACACGACCGCACCGCCGACTTTTGTTGATGTACCGGTGCTGGTTTTTTTGTTGGGGAGTTGTGATTTAAGTGTTACACGGACGGGTTTTGCTGCCGATGCCCTGCCGGCTCCCTTAAGCTTGCCGATCTTGTAGTCAGCCATAATTTCGAAGGCATCCTCGCTGTGGCCGGCGTTCTCAAAAGCATCGCTTGCGTCGGTTCCGGCAGCCTCGATCAGGATGTCAGCGCCACCGGGGTGCTCCTCTAGGTACTTGGTGAGGTCGTAAACTGTGCGCGCGCGTTTGGTTAGAATGATGATGATTGTTCACATGGCCGCAATAGGGGTTGTTCCCTTACCATCGCCATTGATCACCATCCACGCATCGGCCTTCTCCCTGTGGGCAGCGACCTCCTTGGCCGAGTATTCTGTTTCGGCGCTCATGATTATATGGAATTACAGGTATACAGACAATTACACACACAAAAGAATGTCGAAGGGTATGTTGAGATTGGCGGTTGTCTTGCTTTGGAGAATCTCAGGGGGCAATGGGCGTCATGATATGGGCACGGGCGACTGGCCCGTATATAAACGACGCCCGACACGGATGACTTTCTGGGCATCTCTCATTGCTCAGACACGACAGAGTTTCGAGGACCCTCAAAAACTTCTTCAAGGGTCAACCTTCTCGTTCGCCGAGAGTGGGTCGCCGAGGCTCATATGAGAACTGAATGCGACCACAGCACGTCCTGCCGAGGCGCCGGGCAGATCCGGAACCTGCAACGTGGCCCTCCGCGCCGCACGCTAGTAACGCTCCGTACCTACTAATATTGTTGCTATTACAGATAAGGAGAAGGTCAGAAATTCTGCAACGGTCCCCTAGATTCACGGCACCGCCCTCGCGCCAGCTGGGCCGCCAATATGGCCTCAACTGTCACTTTCTAGAAGTAATAGAAGCCAGTCAGTCCAGTCTGCGGTAGATGGGTTCCCTTGTTCAGACTGGGGTCCCCTGAGGGCTGGTCCGAGCAATGCCTCGGACATCATTTCCATCTCCAGACCTCGGCGAGCCGAGGTACATGTACGTGATAGATCAACCGGAGCCGCACTAACCACATGGCCCTGCTGGACCCTGCCACGCTGCTGGGTCAGTCCAGAGGTCCAGCCAGTCCAAAGCCAGTAACAACGCCGCATTTTCTGTGGAACAATATTATCGCTTCAACTGAATCTCGCCAGGGCCGACGGCACCAGGCAGCTCGGCACTCTTGCACCATCAACAAGAGTCTTCCGAGAGGCAAGCTCTCTGCACCTCGGCAAGTGGGTATGCTGGATTTATGCTACTGGTAGCTTTTGTGGCGGCCAGAGGGGATTCTCGTACGCAAAGGTGTTAGGAATATGCCGTCAAAATGCCCTCCCCCCGGCCTGATAGGTGTTTTTTACCAGTTCTCGACCCCTGAAATCCTGATGCTTTGAACCGCTTTAAATATCACCGGGCCCAACGTCCGTGACCCCATGCCGTCCTTGCCATATATCACATACCAAATGATACACGAACCAACTTACATCGTCACCACTTAGACTTGCATTATTTCTTTCAGGATCGAGTCTTCATTCATCCATTTCGAAATCTGGTCAGACACACGACGCCAGCATATATACTGAAGAGTACTGTTGTACTGTTCAAACATCCAGCAAAATGAGGCCGGAAACATCCACGAAACAGTTCTACCTCTCCGGAGAGGATGTCTCCACAGCTCAAGACATCGAGGTTCCTTCATCATTAGACGAACATGACCTCCGTAATCTTATTGCTTCACATTTCGCCATTGTCGAATCTAAGGGTTCGTAAAACCAGTCCACCAATATTTGACTCTCGGTGATACTAACAAACTTGACAGGCGTCGGCTTTGTGAATGACCATGAGGCATTCAGCACGGTCGCAGATGTGCTTAACGCAGAGGGCCCCATCGCCATTACTATCGACGGCCGGGGAGTACGCGAGGTTGAGGGACCCAAGGGTCTGCCATACGTAGGAAACTACTTTGAGGTTTACCCTGACCATCTCGGCAACCATCAAAGACTATTCGAGAAGTATGGGTCTTTTTTCAAGACCAACAACATGGGCAGCACCACTTATTTGACCAACGACCCTGCCCTCGCTGGCATCATATTCTCCGAGTCCGACTTCTTCACCAAGAACATCATCCCAGGCCACCCCTTGCACCCCATTAAGAACCTGGAGGCTGGTGTCTTCCTTGGCGACACCGACACCGAGGAGTGGAAGGTCGCCCACAAGTTCCTGCCCCCTTTCTTCGGCCCCAAGGCTGTCCGACACTACGCCCCCACGATGAACAAGACCGTCGAGGACTCCTTCAAGGTGTTTGACGAGCTCGCCGACCGCGACGAGGCATGGAATGTCTACTCGTACATGCTGAAGCTCGGCTCGCAGGCCGTCGGAAAGCTCATCCTGGGCATGGACTTCAACCACTTCTCCTCGGTGGACGCCCACCCCCACGAGATGGTCATCCGCATGGCCGAGTCCCTGGAGCTGAACAAGAAGATCACGTCCATGGGAAGCTGGTACGCGCACCTGCCGTTCGGCGACCCCCGCAAGCTGCACAACGCCAAGGAGCGCATGAGGGTGATGATCGACGAGGTGGTCAGCAACGCGTCCCGGGGCATCGAGGACCTGGACCTGCAAGAGGCGGCGCTCAAGGCCGAGAACATGGTCGACTACGTTCTGCGCGCCACCGATAACAAGGGCAACAAGATCCCCAAGAACCGCATCCTGGAGCCCCTCGTCGTCGCCACCGGCGCCGGCTTCACCACCACCAGCTCCCTGCTGTCGTGGCTCCTCTACGGCCTGACCGTCTACCCGGGCATGCAGGACCGCCTGCTCCAGGAGCTCGTCGACCACGGCTTCCACGACGGCATGGAGGTCACGGCCGACTTCACGGCGCAGCTCGAGTTCCTCGACCACTACATCAAGGAGACGCAGCGCCGCCACAACCCCTCGTACCAGCCGGCGCGCACGACCAAGTGCGACCTGGTGCTACCCGGCGGCTTCAAGCTGCCCAAGGACTCCATCGTCATCCCCGCCCTGCACCACATCCACAACAGCCCCAAGATCTGGGGCAACCCGGCCGACTTCGACCCGGACCGCTGGGACTCGGAGCGCGTCAAGAACAGGCCCGCCAACTCGTACATCCCCTTCGCCACGGGCCCGCGAGGCTGCATCGGCTTCAACTTTGCCCTGCAGGAGGTCCGCATCTTCCTCGTCAAGCTCGTCTGGCGCTACGACTTCAGCATGGCCACCGAGGGCGCCGTCGACTACGACCCCATGTTCCAGCTCATCCGGCCGACGAACTTCTACGTCCGCGCCGAGAAGAGGGTGAAGTGGCCCCCTAGGAGCGACCTGTAAAGGGGAGGAGGATATTCTATTATGTGAGGTTTCTTGAAGTTCTAGACGTTCCAGCGATATAGATGTGGGAAGGGGACGGGCTTTGGCAGTGTATTGTCTTCTCTGGTGTTTAGGTGCATCGGCTTACTGGGATGGGAGTCCAAGGTGGACTGTAAGGGGGTTTCATTTGGCATTACCCCCCACAAGAGTCCGCAGATCTGATGAAGTAATAAAGATATAAATTCATACCAAGCTGAAGTCCCTATCGTGATATGACCCGGTCGCTGAAAATCTAGAAGCATCTTCCCCGGGCCCAAGCCCAATCGTCTCACCGTGTCCCCGGATCCGCAATGTCCATCTAGGTACTTAAGTAGTCAAAAGCCCCATTGCATGCGAAGGTCGAAGTACCAATCACGTCCCGGTAGCTCGAACCCCACCCCCCTAAGATCGGGGAACGTTCTGCCGCCCCAGTGAATAACAGAATGGAAATGCTCAAGACCTGTCTGTACAGCCAATCATCTTACATCCCTTTGAGGCCGAGGCTCGTATCCCCGCCTTGCTTGGATTCCACACTTCCATACCACAGAGAGTAGGGTTGTGGAATGCTAGATCGGAGATACATAGTACCTAGGTAGATAATGAACATTTCTAGGAACAAAATCTGAAATAGTAATCGTCCCAAAAACACACTCGATTCGACACCCTAGGAAATAAGTGAACCACAAGGCTCTACTGTGAATCAGGAATCCTACCCATCTGTTGGCCGTCAAGAAAAGGATCCCAGGGTTCCACATCTTCACTGCCACCATCCCCGTTCCGCAACCGGTGACTCGGGGACTCGTGAGTCAAATACGGGCTCCCCGAGACATTGTACTGATTGTCAACCTCACCACTTCCACCGTCTTGATTACTCGACATGGTGCCGTAGCCAGACGATTCGCTAGCGACTTTTGGCCTCTGGGTGTCCAGCCTGGCATCTTGGCTGACCAAGTATGAGTTTTCTATGAAAGGAACAGGCGGTGCATGTTGCATGGCATTGGGCCAGGGACCAGGAATATACTGGCCAATGCCTTGGTTCCCCGTAGCGAAGTCCATCTCGTTGTTGTCAAATGAATTGTCGACGAGAAAGTTGTCGTCGAGAAAGTTGTCCAGTAAACCCTCAGAACTTAGCATTGTATGGCTCGGAACCGATGGGTTGACTGAATTATCGAAATGGGCACTTGGTTCTGCTTGCTTGGTCGCAGTCTGGACATGACCAGAGCGAGAACGTGCCTGCACCATATTTAGGAATTTTGATTCATCGTTGAACCTGGCCATTGACCTTTCATGGCCGTGTATATCGCGGCACTGGCCGAGCACGTTGGGAATGTACTGAAATGCAACGTCTCCAGTCAGCACACTGTGAGCGCCCTTCTCTTCGAGGAAGTGATTAAAGATCGTAGGGTCGTAGAACCGGTTTTGTACATCGTCGAGCTCGATCGGTGGTTCAAACCCTTTTTGATTTAATCAGCGGGACGATTCTTCCGCGTACGGAACGGAACGACTGTGGTTTGGATACTAGGCACAATCAAGGAAACAGAACGAACCTGAGTCCGGAACGCTAACTCCTGGAAATATTAGCACCCAAATACCCTCCCATGAGTTGACCTTTTTGTCGTTGTTCCTTGCAGATAGCGCTGCCTCAGCCTCCTCAGTGATACCATGTTCGGGATCATCATGCCCGTTGGGATCAGGATCAACAGTTTGGCACAGTTCGTGCGGTGCGACTCTAAGATGGTCATCCTTCTCTGTTTTTGTCCGGAAAGTAGCCCTACACCTAGGACAGCGATGCGGATCTTCCAGGCGGTGGCAGGTCTTGATATGACGCCTATATCGAGTTAGTCACGCTGTCTTGAATCGAAGGCTCCAGGATGGCTGACAACTGACTTGAGTAGTGCGATGCTCTGAAATGAACTGAGAGCGCATGACTGGTGTTCTCGGACGTTGAAGCGAGTTGGGTTTCGCTTCCTGAAATGACAGCTCAAGCCATCGACCTTACCAGTCTTCTGTTTTTTTACGTTGTCTGGGTTGCCGCCCTGTATGCCGTCGGATCCGTCATCATTAGAATCATTGCTGTCTGTGTCTCTGCTGCCACGACCAGGGCCGCTATTCTCGCCATTCTTCCTTTTCTTGTTTCCGCCATTGTCCTCGAAACCATTTCCCATTGATACTCGTGAGGAACCTTCGTTGGTACCAGGATTGCAGGTTTGTGTGGGAAGGGAACGGATTGGCAAACACTGGACGCTTGCGCCCCGGTGATTGCGAACTTGTTCAAGAAAGCGGTGGATATATGGCTCCAGCGGCACTCCGCGATCTTCGAGGTCGTCGATACAGGGTGATACGATGACGAGGTTCCTAATGCTTTCCACCAGCTCATCGTAATTAGTGTCCTCGTTTTCGTCGCTTACCTGGTATACTTCATCTGGGAAACCGGGATGTTCGTCGGGGCTACCGGGGCTTGATGGCGACCTGTCGACGGCGTCAGATACAATTTCGTAGGAGGAGAACATCGCTTACTTACCGGCTTTCTTCGCCTTTTTGGTTTGCTGGGTTGAATTCACCGCTATTGCAGTCCTCTCTCATCTCCCGCTGTGGGGGCGGTGCGCCCGCAGGTGTCGTCACTCCAGATGTGCCGGAGTCCGCAGGGTTCACCGATGCCTTCGAGTCCAACATAGAGGAAGTCGGAGACGTCAGATGCATTCCCAGGTTCGATTTGACCATTTCGCCCTGAGGGCCCTCGGAGGCAGTGGTGTTGACATGAGACTTGGAAGTGACTTGATGATCCTTCTGCCTCCGGGACAGTGTTCTTCCTTGCTTGGAATGCTTTCGTATGTGACTCAAAAGGAGAGGAAGCTTTTGAGGCGATGGGAATTTGCAAGGTTCCAGAGACTCTGTCTGCCATGAGCCGTGGATGTTTTTCCAATATTCAGCCCACTCACAAGGGCTAGGTACAGGGTCTGCTTGATTTTGATTGATTCCCGGCACATGAACTGGTAGTTCATATTCCACTAGTGGTTTCGTGGGGCCCGACAATATTGCTGGATCTTTGGCGAACCCAAACGTTGAACTGGCCGTTATCGATGTAGTTGAAGCGGGCAACAGTATTTCGTCAGAGACCTTCCCAGAGGACTGTGGGTAGAGTAGGTGGTCCGCGGATCCTTGGCCAAGGGATGGAGAATGTCGGCCTGGGGGTGGTTGGTCTTGAAGCTGTGATTGCACTCTGCTCTGGTTGTTATAAAGGGCATTTGAGCCTTCAATGAAGCCCGGGTAACCTTTGACCATTGGCCCAAGTGTCATACGGTACGTATCGCGAGTTGTCGATGAGACGTTACTAGAGGTAGTAGGGACCCCGTCGTCGTGGTTTGACTGCGGCGTAACCTGTGGCCAGGTATTTGCACGATGGCTGCCGAGTGGATGCATGAAAGGTAGGACGTCTTCAAATGCGGCGTCGTGCTGGCTATATTGTCCAACAGGAGAATCTGGAGATGTGATGGTTGAGAAAGAGGAGGCAAATGTACTGGACCTTGAGGTTGATGGTGAGGGTATTGTAGTGGTATCCGAGTAAGAATCCATGGAGGACTCCAAGGCCTTTTCAACAGGATCATACAGTGGCGATTGCATATCCTCCTCTAGGCCTTCGGTCTCGTGTTCTGCTCCACAGACCGACGGCGCGGACCCCGGCTTCCATTTATCCCTCGAGTGGGTAGATGGGGAGGCTTCCATGGCTACGGTTTCGGGTCGAATCTGCTTGTTCCAAAAATACATTCGTTGCCTCGCTGAACACATAGGCATATTGGTGGAGTGGAATATGGTGGGAATAAGTATTATGCGCCCAGATTAGGAGAAGTCCTCAGAATGAACCAAAGTATACCAACCAACACCAAAAGAATAGAAATTCTTTGAGTTTGAGGCTATGAAAAGTAAATCCATCGAAGCTAGAACAGGTACGAAACCTGTCCCACCCTCGCAGAGCCGCATGCCACGTCAGTATTGCCCAGACAGGCATCCAGGCGTATTCCTGACCAGGCCCCTGTAATCCGCCTGTGAAGGACATATTCTTGGGCCGAATTTGGGGGCAGAGGGGGGGGGGGCTGAGGAGACACTGTTCACCGAGAAAGACTGTAGATCCGTACTACATGGAAATTGTGGTCCAATAGATGCTCCTGATCACTGTGATTCTGCAGTCAGGCCCACATGTCACATCACACCACATGGGCGCAGCCAGGCTGCCTTGGCTGACAGGTAGGCTCAGCGTGGGGCTCATTGATACTGTTCTGTATGAAATCAAACCTGTATCGGTGCAGGGAAATACGCCCTTCGTCGGCTTCATAATCTATCCCCGGCGAAGAACATTGCCGAGCATCCGCGAGCCGCATTCGTTCTTGATATCAGCAGTGTATGACACATGCAATGTTTGTGTATTATAAAAGCCAGTGCCCACCTGAACATAATTCCTGTCTTCTCGAAGCTTGCACGTGAGCAGGTCTACGTGAAGAAAATAGAAGTTGTTTCAGCAGAGCGTCGAGTGCTATGGCAGCTTATCGGGGATGATTTGTGAGAGGTCGTGGAAGTCACTGGTGGGAGTGGCCCCGGGGGGTCAACTTTACCACGTTATTGCTTTCTGAGGGTGAGTAGGTGCACTGGAGGAGATGGAATCGAACATGTCCCTGCTTCCCTGCATGTATGCAATGCTCATCAAATATATGTACATACTTATTTTGGTTAGGTCCATGGCGACAATGGAAGCTTTCCCCAGATTCCTCGAAGCGAACCATTCAACACAGAAGAGAAAATGGGTTGTGAGACTGCAGTATGCATCCCTAGTGCCATCCGCCTACAAATAAAAATTAGAAGAGAACCAGCTGCACCAGCTGCAGAGTTAATACCACCCAGCTGGACAGGTACCTGGCATAGACACCCCTAACTGTACCCACCTATGAGAGGACTTCATTCAGTTGTGTATCAAAACCTGACAGACGTAAAGCAGTTCGGTATAGTATTAGTTCATAGAATGTTTGATTCTCAGATATCACGACAACAACAGTACCAAACAGACATCACAGCGAAAAGGGCCTGACTATATAATATGGCACGAAAATATTCCTGCCCCTTTCTTAAGGAGGATGCATGCATACCACACAGCTCGCTGCGAATCAAAGCATTTATATATACATCACCATCAAATCTGCACGGAAACCACCTGGGTAACAATTCTTTCTTGACTACGGCACTTTCACTCCATCCAAGCCGATACAATGAGCCACAGAAGCGGATCCAACAGCACCTCCGGGTCCTCTACACAGAGGTGAGCCCAATGCGTCCTCAAGTCATTCCAAGTGTCTGGAAGCTAACAGTATCTAGGTCATCTGGAGGGAGCGGCATGCTTGAGCCGTACATCTATGACACCCGCTCCGTCCAAGAAAGACAATACCAGCCCGGTCCGGCGCCGACCCCGGAACAACAGCGCCAGAACATGCAACGCCGTCTGAACAACTTTGACCAAAAGTTCTACGGCAACGGGACTAACCCTCCTACCCGGAGGTGAAGCACAAGCGAGAAAAAGCAAGAGAAGGGGAGATGCAGGCTCGCTTGATGGCTATTTCACTCGTCCCTGGTGGAAGTGGGAAATATGCAGGGGTAATGGATCGTGCAGTGAGAGTTTGCCTAAGTTTAATATATCTATACTTGGCAGGAGGGGATGGGAGGCGACGGCATCACTAGATGTGTGCGGTGAACCGCTGAACAGATACCCCCAATTAACATATGACTATTATGGCTTTATGACATGAATTTCCACAGGCCTGTTTTGGTATGCTGAGACACCAAGTCAAATAAAATTGACTCGTAAAAGTGCTAGGTATCAACGGCCTCCTCCAGACCTTGGAAAGCAGGAGGATGCCCCCCCCCCCCTGCCTACTCAGTCTCGCTCCATGATATCTCGCCCTTAAAGTCCCTTGAATCCACTATACATGATGTGACTTTGACCCAGATTGACAACTCAAACTTCCATCCCTGCTCCTCTCTCCAGTTTCTCTTCTTGGCTCTGACCGGACCTCAGTCACCAAGGCCGATATATTAGCTCGCATGTTCTCCAAGACCGAAGATGACGCCGGGGGCCACAGTTCTGCAAGGCCGCCATGACCACGTAGATGCAGTTCTTGGACTGACTAGTGAAGGCTGTTGACTTTAAATCCTGGGGGAAGTTACCCAAGCAACAGGTTCCTCTTCCCGGTACATCACCGTATATCCCTCCGGGTCTTCTCGGATATCAGGGTCGCAAGTTAGGAATGTCCGGCTGCAAGGCGCAGCTCGTCGTCGGAGCAATACAATAACTCGCCAGGCGGATATTGCTAACGCGGAAAACATGAGAATGAGCACCGTAAAGTTTGTGACATAGATGCTGCCGGGATAGGAGGATTCGTTGTGACCGTGTGAGACGTGATCACCAGTCATCTTCCCGAGCTATGAATGGCGGCGAGCCCGGTGGTTGGCTTCGTGTCGATGCACCCATCCCCAACACACTCATTCCTCGAAGGTGTTATGTTTAGCTCTACCTATTGATATTGTAGGTCTCCATCCCACCGGTGAATGTAAAACGAGGTTACCCACTCCCTCGCAGAATTCGTACAGTCCTATCCCGCCAGCTGGCCGTCCACTGCGAGTCCAGGGGGGGCGGGGGGCGGGGCCAGTACCTATGCTGACTGCTGTTATAAGAAGTTCGAGAAGGGACAAAAAAGGGAGAGGGGGTGGCGTTGCGGGGAATACAGCACTGAGTACGTCTGAGGAAGACCAGCCATGGCAGAAAGGATGATGGGTATAAAAGCTCGTATCTCATATTGTTGGTACTTTACGCAGGCATTGCGCGCACCGCCGACCAGCCGTATTCCACGACCTGATCACCAACCGTAATACCTATGGATTGGAATTCCATCATGCAACTCATGCTTTGCAAAGGCTATGCACCTTTATCTGTTTCCATAAGTACAAATCCGTAAACCAACCGGGTATTGATGTAGCCGACCATTAACCTCCTTGACCAAGTTACCGCAACAAGGGAACACAAAAGGGAAAAGGGTCCAAGCCCAGTGGCATCAAGTCAGAATTTCACAGCCCTGTCCAGTCTCAGTCCATGTCCATGTCACAACACCACCGTCTGGACCGAAAGAGGAAACTAGGCTGTTCCCAGACCAGACCATATTTTGTGGATTTTTTTTTCATTAGTCATTGCCCGTAATCCACATCTTGACAACCTAACCTAAAACTGAAGGTAAGTAGCCAGACGCTATTACTTCTACCACCCCTCCTGGCACATCTTGGAAAACGGCCAGTCATAATCTCCCATCTCGACAAAGCCGATAGGAGAGGGCGGAGTGAATGTGTTGGCCGCAGAAACCCTTATAAGTGTGGCGTTGTGAACAGCACGCTCGTTACGCCAAAATGAATCCGGTTGTTGATGCAGATGTTGTACACGGGTACGGTGGCGACTCAGGCGATGGCCTGTTTGAGAGCCCGAGTCCATACCCATTCGCCTCAGCCGCAATTGATTGCGTCTTTGGCGATGGTGGCGCGCCCTCTATGACGACGCCTCAGCAGCGTCGCGGCGGGGACCGCCTCGCGCACCGCCTCGTGGACCACCACGTCCACGGCCTCGGTAGCCATCGCCGCGTCCGAAACCGCCACGGCCACGGCCTCGGTGTCCACGGAATCCACCATCACGGTTACCACCACGGCGCTGGACAGACTGGAAACCATCGTTGGGGTCAGCAGCAGCGGGGGCGGGGGTAGCAGCTTGTGTCTTGGAACTATCAGCATCGCACGGGTTTTCAGAAGGATTCACGCTTTGACGTACCTCAGACGGCGAGGGCACAGGGTGGTCATCAGCCCAGGAAGGAGTGGTGGTGGTGATAGTAGCAGTGGGGGCGCTGGGGGCAGTCTCGGTCTGAGGAGACTCAACAGGCACCTTGACCTCGACCCACTCCTGCGAAGCGTCCAAATCGTTACCTATGTCCCACTGGTTCTCGGCGGCGGCATTGGCAGCGTTATCACCAAGGTCTGCGTTGGCGATGGATGCGTCTACAGGGATTTCGTCGGAGTGACCATTGGTCAAAATGGTCGTCAAGGCGGTGTCAGTTCCAGCATCGATCTCAGTCAATCCTGCGTTGGCAATGGTAGGGTCGGTCTGAACAGCATCGGCATCCTCAACAGGGGCAGTCTCGGCCTCCGCCGCCAACTGGTACAAAGGAGCAGAGTGTGCGGCAGCCGAGGCTTTGACCGTAGCGACTGTGGCATGTCAGCATCCACTAGGTAACAAGATGTTGCTTCGAGACTCACAGGTGGTTTGCAGAGAAGCCCCATCCACTCCAGTAGTCTCATCGTCGGTGCCCTCGTACAGCTTCAACATAGCAGCAACTGCGGGCTCATCACCGCCGTAAACGCTGAGCAGGATGCCCTCGAGAGCCATGTCCTCGTCATCCTCAGATCCGGGAGCCTCAGCCCGTCGGTGGGCGGCAAGACGGAGGAACTGGGAGAGAACTAAGAAGCCATCGTGCAACGACTTCTTGGCGTCGGCCTCAGCCTTGTCCTTAGCCTCAGCAGAAGCATCGGCCTTCTCTTGCTCGTATTTCTCGGACAAAGTCTTCTCAGTATCGGCCTTGACAGAAGCCAACTTCGCACGATACTCCTCGTCGACCTTCTGGAACTGGACGAGCTGCTCCTCGTAGCGAGCGACTTCGGCCTTCAACTTGTTCAGGTTGTCGACTTGCTTCTTCTGGTCGGCGTTGATGATCTTGGAAGCAACGAGCTCCTCGGGGGATTTGCCTTGGTGCTCGTCAATCAGGGCTTGGGTCTTGGAAGCATTGGACTGGAGGCATGTGTTAGACGGCTTGATCAGGGGTGTGCGAGATAGGGCCAAGGGATGCTTACGATCTTCTTGTTGGTGTTGCGAATGCCCCTGTAAAGCGGGGTTGGTTAGCTACCAGGTCGACACTGAGGGTTGATCAGGCAAGGGCTACGAACTTCTTCAGCTCCCTGACATAGGCGTTGTCAGAGACATCGTTGTTTCCGGACACAGAGCCTGACTGCTCAGGAGTGGCAGCCTGGGCGGGAGATTCGATTTGCTCAGCCGCAGCCTTGGACTTCTTCTTCTTGGAAGACTTGGACTCGGACTGAACTGGAGGGTTCTGGACTGACGAGGCGGCCATTTTCGATTGTATCGGAGGTCGAGGGAAAAGAAGGTAGGATTGAGAACCGAAGGATCAACAAAGGAAATGTGGTGGACAGTCGGCGACAGGTCTGGTGATGCAATCGAATTGACGATGTGGTTTCGTTTGCACTTGCGCGTGGCAGGTCTGCTCGAGAGGTTTGCGAAGGAATAATTTGAATTGGAGGGATCTCCAGACGTCGAGTAAAGAGGTTGGGCAAAGGAAGGTTCCTTAGGTGCGATGTGGTTGGGAATGAAGTTGCTGGTTTCTATTTCTGTAGATGGTTGTTGTTCATTGTGGGATGACAGAGCTGTTGGAAGCTTAGTCCAGATGGGCTGAAGAGTGGAAATTTTGGTGGTAGGCGGCGTACTGAAAGTAGGTACCTACCCACTCTAGCTACTATGGCAGCTACATACTAAAGTGGGTGGCCTGTGCAAACCCTGCAGCTGGAATACCTAGGTACTTCAGAGGGTCCAAAACGGACCACTGCCGTTTTCGACCACGGAACGTTTGGATGTTCAATGCCCTTGCTGGACGATTGCACGCACACGTGAGCACATAGCTGACAGATATACCTACTTGGACCATCTTTATAATGAAGAATGCTTGATTAAGGTATTTTGATCTCAGCCTCAAGCTCAGGTACAACTCGCACAAGCTCCAATAGCAACAACGACCTCCTTACGATGCACACCTGTACCGTACATAGCCGCCCCACAACCACACGCGACTCGTACATGTAGTCTCGTACTGTACTGGGTACAACAGACCTGGGACCCTGGAATGACTGTCATATCCTCGCTCGTACAAGCCCTGTCTTTCCAGGAGCCAGATGCCAGCAACATCGTGTACAGAGACACGGCGCTGGGTGGTGGTTTTTGCTGCTTGCTGATCTTGACTGTCCGTTCTGCCGGATGGGACGCGACCAACATGCCTCTCGATCTATTGCGCATACTCTGATGTAAATGTTCAGATCTGGCCGTTCATTCCTCAACCCTTGAATTTTGCGAGGGCATCCTGTAGCAAAGCAACTAGTCAGCATTATCCAGCCTTGGAGGAGCAGCAGACTCATTGCTTACCCCGGTAACCTTCTTGACACTCCTCGCAGTGACACCTCTTTCGCTCCCTTGTTTCGACTCGATTGCTGCCTCTTTCATTATCCTAGGTACCAATCAGCAGGCTTATTAGGTTGGATCGATCTCGGAATCGTTCGCGCACGTTTGCATGAAGAGTACGTAGTCGAGAAACATCTGTTTGGTAGGCGGACAGTCAGCGCGTGTTCCGTGTCGCCTGCAAAGACGCGCCGTGGTTGGCAGGCAGTTGCTCACCATGACATCGACATTCTTGCTAACATTGCAGTTAGAGTGCGCTTTGGCGATCTTCTTCACGGTCGCCCGTGGATACATCTTCTGTCCGGGCGCCATCTTGCGTTGTGGTGCCGAGATGGTGGGTGATTGAATGAAAGGATGCTGTTGCGCACATACGAAGCTCTCCCAAGTCCAAGTGACTGCCGAGGTCGGATTGTTGACATGCACAATTCAACGGTCGAATCGGCAGGCACAATTGGACCCTTTCGTGGGTCCTGCCAATCACATGTGACAGCGTCATGGCGGCACCGTCCCGGGATCAATGCACATCGTCTCCGTACCGTATATCGCACTGTAACTTCGCACCGTCCCCGCATTGCCGCCCCGGAATTATCCAGAAGCTTGATCAAACGTTTGAGTGAGCTGGAGTTTGGAGCTTTGACTTGACTTGGGACTACCAAAGAGCAGCAACGACCTCACCATTACATTTGGAACAACCACCTTTGCCAGACTCGCAAATCACAACCCGAAGCGCTGTCAAGATGCAGAGACGTATGGTAAGCACTTGCTGGATCCTCTTCCGTCGTGTTTCCTCCGATTAACAGCCTCTTTTACCAGCTCACGAAAGAAGACGAAAAGGCCGTCGGCGACGAGGTCGAGGTCAGAAAAGAAGACCAGGACAAGATCAACAGATTCAGTCGGCTACACCAACGGGAGCTCAAATATGAGGAGGGACTGAAGGTTAAGAACGTGCGCGACGACTCCTTCGGACCCCAACACCCTCGGACGGTTGACCTAACGATATATGTACTGACGGCCACAACAGAAGGAGAAAGAGGAGCTGGACGACATCACCATGGAGTTGGAGCTCGCAGATGAGGATGACAAGATACCGTAGGTACCGCACCGCAGCTCGTATCGATGCGAACCAGCACTAATTTGCTTCGCCAACAACAGATACAAGATTGGCGATTCGTTCTTCCATGTGACGGTGTCACAAGCGCAGGAAATGCTCGAGGCGTCTACAACCCAGATCGATGAGGAAGTTTCTCAGCTGGAGGACAAGCTCAGCACGGCGAAAGAAGAGATGACACAGTTGAAGGTAGAGCTCTACGCACGGTTCGGCCGCAGTATCAACCTCGAGACATAATCAACTGCTTCCAACTATCGAGCGTCCGAGGCCTTTGCGAGCTTCTGAGCAGGCGTGGATGATTCTTTGGATTGATGCCCACTCCAAACGGAAAAGATGCTCCCAACGGACAAGGACAAAGGTGCTCGGTCCAACTACACGCAACACATGCAGCATTGATGCCATGCTGTGACCGCTATTCGCAAGGTGTTACTATTACAGGACTGCCTCTGTCGGGACCCCCTGAGCCCGACATCGCCGGTTGGAGTGTAGCTGGGAACCCTTCTGGGTCCTCGTTACCAGTCATACTGCAGATTATAAGCGTGGGGGCGCCGTCGCCGGCATGGGCAAAGGATCGACGACCCCGGACGGGTGTGACCTGTGGGCGGCAAAGTGGGCTCCGGTCTAGGAATGCGGCACACCGACTCTCAACTTCCCCAACTCTTTTCACGCCCAACTTTAACACTGCTCTAATGCGGACGGCCGGGCATGACCGCATTTCGGAATAATCATATATCATGACGGATTAGGGCGTCGTCTCTGTCCCGATCATCGCCGCTTTGTCCAATGAGCTTGACTCCGTTTGCTTCTTCCTCCGGCAATAACCGCCATTTAGTTATGCCCGGATTCACATCGGTCGTGCTTCGCGTTGGTGTAGGGCGACCCAACCACGCCTACCAACGTGTTGGGTTAATCGCCGAAAGACGGCAGGCACATCGGTTTTTCAAATAAAAATACATCTCCCAAGCTGCTCGCCATATCATATCCTGTCAAATTTCCATGGCCCTCATAATCCGGTGACTCCTTGACTTCCTTATGAGGATAATACTCGAGACCTTGTACCATCATCCTATAAACACACGCAAGGACTCCCACAAAGCCCTTCTGTCCCCTCCTTCTGTGCCCTGAACACCTTGTCGATGGCTGTGACTGAACACACTGACGAAGCCGGACCGGAAGTTCGGCCTCATCTCAGCCGTGAGTACATGACCATCTGCCCCTCCCAAGACACTTCGCTGTGTCGCCGATAATGACAGTCTTAAGGTGGTGAAAGCCGCTTGCATCGTCTTGTCAGCGAAATCGACGATGAAGATGCAACGTCTAGGTACCGCGAAGAACGGGCAGACAACAATGTCGCAGATGAAAGTCCGGGATCTGCTGTGTCCAGTGACGATGACAGGACACTTGTGGCATGGCTACCAAATGACCCCGAGAATCCATACAACTGGAGCAAGGCAAGGAAGGCCTGGATTGTTTTCACAACTATGACTACGGTCATAAACTCAACAATAGGAAGTGCGCTGCCTAGCAATGCCATACCCTATATTACAAAAGAATGGAACATCACCTCTCAGACCCAATCGGTGTTGCCCATCTCCATATTTCTCGTTGGTGAGTACGAGGTCCAATCTGTATTTTGCTTGATATTACTTCTTGTGCTGACCATATTCCAGGTTATATCTTTGGTAAGAACTATGTACCAAGCCCGAAGCTGTTCCAGTCTCTGACCGTGATTCTACCTAGGTCCGATCATCTGGGCCCCCATGACAGAACAATTCGGTCGTCGACCAAGCGTCATCGGGACTTTCATGTTGTTCATTATATGGACGATGGCATGTGCTCTAGCACCAAACTGGCCTGCGTTTCTCATCTTTAGGCTTCTGGTTGGAGTATTTGCCAGTGCCCCTATTGCCATTGTGGCTGGTATCATGGCCGATATCTACGGTGAACACCGAACGAGGGGGCGAGCTATGGCTGCTTTCATGGCGGCAAGTCCTCTCCGTGCTCCTGTTCCTCTTTTGTCTAGCGGGTACTGACAGCTCATATGCAGACTACTGTTTTCGGGCCTCTCATTGCTCCCATCATTTCCGGTTACTGCCCCCCAACGATCGGCTGGCGATGGGCCTTCTGGATCGCTCTGATTGTCGCGGGAGTATCCTTGATACCTCTAGCCTTCCTGCCCGAAACATACGGGCCGATCCTCCTTCTTCGCCGGGCCCAGCGTATCCGTCGCGAAGACCCCAAGGCCAACGTCGTCGCGCCGCACGAGCTCGAGGAGACGGATTTGAATCAGCTGCTCGTCCGCGTCCTGACCCGGCCGATCCGCATGTTGTTTTTCGAGCTGATTGTCAGTGCGACATGTATGTATCTGTCTCTGTGCTATGCAATCTTCTACATGACGTTCCAGGCCTTCTCGATCATCTACGTGGGCCTCTATGGACTCTCCCGCGGCGTCGAAGGCTTGACTTTCCTGACGATCGGCGCGGGTGCGCTGCTTGCTCTGCCGGTATTCATCGGGTGGGATGCTTACCTCCAGAAGGCCCAGGATGAAGGCAGGCCATGGACGCGAAAGGAGGAATATAGGCGGCTGCCTCTGGCATGTCTAGGTGGACCACTGTTTGTCATCAGTCTGTTCTGGCTGGGATGGACGAGTAGGGAGAGCATACCGTTTTGGGTGCCCATGTTGAGTGGGATTCCCTTCGGGATGGGTTTCCAGTTGATATTCATGGCGCTGGTATGTCACTGCCCCGTCTTCTTCGTGTTCCAGCAGAAGTTGCCAGCTGACTGATTTCCTCCACCATACAGCTGAACTACCTTACCGACGCGTACGAAATCTTCGCCGCGTCAGCGAATGCCGCAGCTTCATGCTCCCGCTCTGTCCTTGCCACCGTCCTGCCGTTCGCCTGTACCCCAATGTACAACCGTCTCGGCATAGCTGGCGCCTCGAGTCTGCTTGCCGGTTTGAGCTGTCTCATGTGTGCAATCCCGTTCATATTCATATGGAAAGGCGAGAAGCTACGTGCAGGGTCGAGATTCTGCACTGCGATACGGGAGCAAAAAGAGCAGATGGCACAACGCGCAGAGGGCCAGAGGCAGAGGGCCGAGAAGGTCAAGGGTGGCAGTGGGGGTGTGCTTGTGGGAGAGGAGAGGGTTAAGGAGGAGGTATAAGGGCTTCTGGATGGCCCTTGGCATAAGTTGAAGTTGTCGTTGCTAGATTTGTTACTGATTTATTGTGAGTTTGGTAGTAATCCTGATGCTTAACCTCCACCCCCCCCCCCCCGCCCACAAGACAGCGGCAAAATGTTTTTCAAGACTTGATATACATGGACGCTTTGAAAGCAAAATAGACGACTTTCTCAATTTACTGATAAAGTTCTGACTGCTTCGTTTCCCATGCGCAACCTGACGTCGACGGATGTTGCCCCACAGTGAACGAGGGCCAGAGTTCGGTGGGTCGAATCCCATCCTTGGTCCTCGATTCGTCTTTCTGAAGACATGCATTTCCATTGCTGATATCTACCTCTACATCTACCTTTATATCTGCTAAACTAGAAAAGCAATAATATGTTCAATTTGATGTCAAGCCTCTTGTACCTTCTCTCCGGTAACACTTTTCTCGCCGATCGGCGAAGATGATGTCGAGCTGCTTTCATCAAGAGGGCTGAAGGCACGAACCACAGTGGGCTCATTAAATGTACCAAAGTAGTCATCCCCGTCCACCGCAAGTCGATCCCGAATGGGCCAGAAGTAGTCCAGAGCAAGGTAAGCAAGCCCCGAGACTATACAGCCCAAGAACCAAGCCAACTGGTACAGCCTTGTCCACCCTGGCCAGATGTCACCCGGAGCCACAGCTCTTTGCACCAGACCTGGCATCAGCATCCAGACACCTATGGGCCAGGCAACAGCCGCACGCCAGTTCCAGCCCTTGGAATACCAGTATATGCTCCCCGAGTCACCATACAGGGAGGTGAGCTGGACCGTGGTCTTCCGAATGAGGAAGTAGTCTGCAAACATTATCCCCATCAATGGGCCTAGGAAAACACTGAGGCTACCCACGACGGTCAAGAAGCTTGTGGCACTATTGAGCAGCGACCAGGGCTGCATGATGAAGGCAAAGAGGATAGTGAGGTAGCCTCCACGGCGCACCGTAAACCACCGCGGGAGGATCGCCGCCAAGTCTATACCAGCGACGACCGAGTTCGAAGCAACCACCATGCCGAACTGAGAGAACATGAACGCAATACTCGCAAAAGCCACTCCCGTCCGGGCACCATGAGTGCCCTCGTGTTCCCGTATGGCGTTAAGGAAGACATATGGCTGCCACATCAGTTTTGTCTCAGTGGGGTACAGGGTTGCAGCGCACGAGGTGCAGATGATGCCGATGCACGCAACTACAATGGCCCCGAGAGGGACCATGACAACCTGTGCGAGGATCTGATCGCCTGGGCGCCTTGCGTATCGTGTGTAGTCGCTCTGGCTCCACATGTGCGTGGCCATGTTGCCTATGTTGGAGGTTACTGCCGCCACGAAGGCCCAGCCCAGGCCTCCTCCCTCTGCGGGTGTGACTCCTGAAACACCGCTGACGTTGGCAAGAAGAGCACCGCCTCCGTGGGCACGGACGGTGGACCAGATGAGGAGGACGAAGACTGTCGTCGCGACGGTGGTTGAGGCGATGAGGAAGGGCTTGCGGTAGTGTTCGGGGCTGAACCACATCAAGGGTAGGCAGAGGAGGATGTACAGGATGAAGGCGACGAAGTCGGCGACGGTCATGGTGCCGGATGCGAGTTCGGTGTCGAGGTTGAGGAAGGAGGGCCAGATGCAGGTCAGGAGGACCTTGAGACACTGGCCGCCGTACCACGTATTTGTTGCGGTCCACACAAGGGAGAGGAATACACGGATAGCCTGGGACTGGATGTCAGTGTTGTTCCTATGCATGCCTGCGATCGGTACTCACCATGGGGAAGAGATATCCTCGGATCCCCCAGTTTTGTTTCATCCACATTGGAAAGCCAATGTGCCATTTGGCTCCGCAATGCCCTCCAAGAACACAAACGAAACCCATGAAAACATTAGCGACAATTATGGCGAGCATCGCTTCCTACAAATATAGTCAGTCTTCATCTTTGACACGCTCATCCAGTCTTTGACGAGAATTTACCCAGACGTTCAGTCCAAGAGAGATGACTGACGAGCCGACTGTCCATCCTCCGACATTGAAGGACCCAGTGACCAGCCACAGGCCTACGAATTCCCAAGGGCCATAGGTACGACGCGATGGGGGCAGTGGGCGAGTGTCTCTGTTCACATAGATATCCACATCGGCGTCTGTGTCTTGCTTGACTTCGAGCCGCTGTACCAAGCGTCGAGTGAGAGATGGCTTCGTCTCCATGTCGAATGGCTCTCTAGCGGTTTTACCTGAAAACTGCGTTTCCCGAGCTCTTCTGCCACTGCAGTCCTAGATAAATTACTTATGAATGACACCCAGAGAACGAATGAGTGCCAGACACCGACAGTCAGGAAGGATAGAAGTCGCCCACCGTATAGGTAGCCCATTGCTATCGTAGTATCCACAAGAACGGGGTCCCGGGGTACAGGACTTTCGACAGAAATGATAAGAGTCTAACTCTCATTCCTTTGCTTCATCATCTCCACGAAACAACTCACGTGCAGTCGGCCCCACGGCCCTGCGATACGTTTCGGAAGTGGACGGATATCTCCGGCTGATAGGATGCCGGTGTCCGGTATTGAGGCGGGGGTTGGCATGTTGCATTTCAGTTCAGTCGCAACCCGTGCCGGTCTCGACACCGGATATGCCCCGATAAGCTCAATATTGAGAGAGAGAGAGAGAGATCTCTGACCACTGGGAAGAGTGATAATAACCACACTTATCACGCTGCTCGGATATTGACCTCGAGAGCAGGTCTACTCAGCAGCAAGGCAAAATGTCACAAACCGCTCTGGTGTCCCAGTCCGAGACTGGCCCCAGAACTGTCAAGCTTCACAACGGGCAGGTCTTCACCTTCAACTCAAATGTTTCCACCAACCTGGAGAAGATCCCTGTCATCGATGCGTCAAGAATATGGAGTGAGCGGTTGGAAGATCGCAAGGCCGTCGCGGAAGAGATCCGAGAGGCTTCGAGAACGATTGGGTTCTTCTACCTGCTGAACCATGTGGGAAATCCAACAATCTTTGCAGCTTGAATCAAGTGTAGCTAAACTTCTACACAGGGCATCCATGAAAGTTACTCTGCAGAGTGCTTCGCACAAGCAAGGCGGTTTTTTGCTTTGCCCGAAGAAAAGAAAATGGAAGTATGGACGGGGCTGCTTCCGAGCGAGTACACAGGCTATCACCCTATGGAGGCCTACAACAGAAATGGATGGAAACATCAAGATCTCAGCGAGGCCTTCAACTGGTCCTACGACTCCAAGGAAGACCCGGAAGCATCCGACGACAGCGAGCAAGTCTCGAGTCTCTGGCCCTCAGACACTCCAGGATTCCGCGAGGGCCTATACGCGTACCACACACAGCTTCTTCACCTAGCACGCCGGCTGACTCGAATATTCGCACTTGCCCTTTATCTCCCGGAGGACTACTTCGATGAGTATATCCGCCGGCCCGAGGCAGGCATGCGAATACTCCACTACCCGGAGCAGGAACACTCCGTCGACGAACAGAACGGCATTGGTGCGCACACTGATGTCGAGTGCTTCACGATTGTCACGCAGGACACAGCAGGCGGGCTCGAGGTGTTGAGCAAGAGCGGCAACTGGGTTAAGGCCGAGCCGATCCCCGGATCCTTTGTGGTGAATATTGCCGACTGCTTCATGAGACAGACCAACGACTTCTTCGTTTCCACCATCCACCGCGTGATAAACAAGAGCGGAAAGGAGAGGTACTCTGCACCGTTCTTCTTTGGGTTCAACAGGCAGAAGCTGTTGGAGCCAGTGCCGACATGTGTGAGTGAGGAGAACCCGATGAAGTATCCTGTCATGACCGGCGGGGAATACTCTAAGTTCAGAGCGCGCATGGTGAAAGGCACGGCTCCTTGCAAGGGGGAAAAGGGAAAGAAGGCAGAGGTATGAACAGGGTTCGGGTCGCAGATCATTCACATATATTACTCCATGACGTACCGCATGAACTCATTCTGTGGTGCCATGTGAGGCACAGGGGGATATTCCGCAGATCGCGCCGATAATTGCTATTTCTTTAAAAAGCCGATATCTGGTCACTGTATAACTATAAACCTTTCTATATACCACCACCATGCCGTTGAGATCAGTCCTCCTTCTCAGTAGCAAACCCAAGAACAATGTCTGAAACCGGGTCAACAAACAACCCTACTGGTGGCTCGCTGGGAAATCGAACACCGCTTGATTCGCGCCAACATGGTCAAGCACAGTAAGTCTATTCCTCTCAGGTTTCCCCGGTCGACATCAATGTACGTGGGTTGAGGCTTTATGGGATGGCCTGCTGACGCACTAGTCTAAAACTAGAAATCTGATTGACGAAGCCCAGTTGCGACAAGAGCCCACAGACCGTGACATAGGCGCAAACATGGAGTCTCGGGATCATAGGGGTATTTTACAGAGGGATCCAGGAACAGGAGTCAATACGAGCTTAACAAGCAAGAGTGAGGCTAGGACCAGCCAGGGGTTCAGGGTCGGTGACGAGGGTGATCAGCATGACCTAGCCGCGAGCAAGCAGCCTTGAGTTTAAGATCCTTATTTGTTGTCATATCTATGTAGATAAATAATTGAAAGAACCATTACATGAATCTGATAACTTCGTGACAGGCCTGTATAAACAGTATTGGTACTAATACTAGACAGTTGCTCCTGGGGGCTTGCTACACATATAGATAGGAGACTCCTTGAGAATGACCGTCAGATCAAGATGGCATTCTTTGCTGTACCATGTTCCTCTCAGTTTCGCACACAGCGTTTACCTAAAGGGGGTAAATCGTCTCATTGGGTTGCCGTTCGCATCCCTGGGATTTAACCAGTACAGCCTGTTCTGGACCCCAGCTGCATTGTACCGTGGCCTGAAGTTGAAATCTACGAGCCTAGCTCTTGCTGCCGGAGGGTCACGAAAGTACTTCCTAACCCAGGTCTGTGTCTGAGGTGATATCGGGCCTTGGGGCCTTATATCGTTTAGGTCAGCCTGGAGCTGTTGCAGCGATGGACGATCAGCCGGCTTGTGCATCATGCATTTTGCGACTAGCTCGCACATCTCTTGTCCATATCGATCGACATATGTCTGGTTGAGAACATCGGCTCCATACGTGCGAGGCCGTGAGGCCATAGGCCCAGGCGTAGTCGGCATGGGCTGTGCGATCGGAGCGGCGTTCGGCCTCAAGAGAGTGATGCAACACCACATGATCTTGGTAACAAGGTATTCTCATCAGCTTGGTACTCACCAGAGCCCCCTGAATAAGGCTCGGGACGGCGACAAAAAGGTGATAAAACTGGACTATAAGGACTTACCTGTCCAACTTGCCAGATATTAGACCACGCCCCATAATTGGCCGCGACATCATCGAGATTTCCATCGAGCTTGGTGATGTCGTCAGTGAATGGATCACTCCAGAGGCTCACCAAATCCCATTCCGGGGTGAATTGTTCCTATTCAGAAACGGAAGGCATTAGTTGCTTCAGTATACATATTTATGTGCTATGAGCACTTGAGTCTTTCAGAAAAGTATCCATGGGATCTCCCACTTACTGGCAGGTAATATCCAATTTTACCATTGCCCCTTACAGCCCAAATGTACTTTTTGACATCCACAGGGAAGGGAAGTATATTGGGAGCCGGTGGTGCTGCCGGACCTGTCCTTCGTGTCTCGCGTACTGTTTCGGCCAAACCGAAATCTGCGACCTAAGTTCAACTCATTATTATACTCAGCCACCATACGAAGCTATCCAACTTCTTTGGTCACACGCAGAATGGAAGGTTAGGAGTACCTACATGGAACAGAGATATGTCCACATGATCATTATCGGTCTCCCCGATGAACACGTTATTCGGGTCCATGTCGAAATGTACCAAATCGTACTGTACATTGGATGGGGCCAACGGAAATGGAGGTACGACTTCGGGAAGAGAGTCGCCGTCTTCGGAGAATTGACTGTTCTGGAGAGGAATCTCTTGTAGTCGGGGAGGGAAAGTCATAGAAATGCAAGCCTTTACCACTGAAGAGTCCCCATGAGTTAGCAGACTATTCAGGATATAACAGTCACGCTCTACACCAAGGTCATCCATACAGCAATCAAATATCTGCCACACAACCAGTGCAGGCAAGAAGTCGGCATCTTGGTCCCAGTTGCGCGTGAATCGCCTCTCTCCAGCTTGTGCTACTCGTACGGCCTCAGCGACTGCACCGAGAGCACCATCCAGGTCGCCTTTTCGGGCCCATTCCAGCCAGACCCCGGTACGGTCGTCAATATCGCCCGCCAGTTGCGCACCAATAAAGTTGGCGACTTTGAATCGTTGGACAATGTGCTTGGCACGAGCCAGAGTCTGAGAGATTTTTCATTATACAGCTGTCCCACTGGAACACTCGTGCCTCGATGACATTGGAGGAAATTGCTCACCCGTAATATAATCCTTTCGCTGTTCAGAGAAATCCGGTTCAGTCGTCTCGCTCGGCCTTCCCCCAGGGCATTCTTCAGCACAGCCCGTCTTTGGCGCCCGGTCACCGGGTCCCTCCATATCCACAGACTGGCTAATGACTGGCCACCCCAGCCTAGGGTCCGAGAGAATTTCAGGACGTCTTGGAAATCCCACATGAGACCAGTGAGCTGATTTATATTATGTCTCGCCTCTTGGGCCGTGAGCCCCCTGAAAGCGCCAAGGCCTCGAGGTCGAATCCGCAGGCGCTGTGCACCACCCGCAGCACGGGCATCCCTTGTAGCCTGCAAGCCCGCAGCTCGAGCGACATCGTTCGTGTTGTCGAGGTTTGGGTTCGGAAGGGGTCTGTGAGCCGCAAAGGGCCTTCTCACGGTCGGGTCCCATAGTTGGCCCCGTCGATAGTATTCAAATTTGTCCTGGAGGCTTCGTTGTAGCCACTCCAAGGCTCCGAGGTCTGTTCCATATGGTGCCAAGAATGCCATAATCACTTTAAAAAATAGAGAAATACATGTTTTTCAGATGAGATAGCAATTTTCCAAAGATCAAGGTGAAGAGATGTTAACCAGCCTTGGAGTGGCAAATGTATACAGTGAACAAAGAATGGTTCACTCCGGACTAGGGTACAAAGAGCATGATACATTGCCACGCATGGAAGCTGTTAGTTTGTTCCGCTTCCGGGACCAACAGTTGTAGTAACATTCCAGTCTAAGCTGCCTGGTGTAAGTGTTCAATCATGCTAGACCGAAACGCCCAGGAAACATAGATGAATCCAAGCGTAGACTGGAGAGTTGTGCAATGACCATTTGCCATCAGCAGCCTTGCGATAAAACGAGAGGCACTCACTATGAAGCCGAAACAAGGGTATTTCAGTCTATGTAAAAGGGTCAAACCGCTCCCGAGGCACGTTGCGTCGTCTGGGCTCTGACCACATAAGCGGATTGACGACACCACGGCCTTGCCTATACCGCAAGGCATAATCAAAGTCGACAAGTCTATCTGTTGCCGGTGGAGCGTTACGCATATGCCGTCCTATCCAGGTCTGTGCTCTCTGTGATACGATCGCGGGCCTGATCCTGTTCAAGTCTGTCTGGAGCTGATCCAACGACGGGCGGTCGATGGGCCTGTGCATCATACACGAAGCGACAAGCTCACACATCTCCCGACCATATCGATCAACGTATTCCCTTTCCATCACATCAGCGCCGTAGGTCCATTGCATTGCGGCATTGGCCCCAGGTTGGCCGGGCATCGGCTTTGATACGGGAGGCTCGTTGGGTTCCAGGAGTGTCATGCAGCTCCAGACGATCTAGGCTTTGTCAGATCGTGTTATTCAATACGGGATAAAAGTCCACGATTGAAACACTCCGGTCCCAATGGTGGAGGTCGAAGACAGACTAACCTGTCCTATCTGCCAGATGTTGGACCATGATCCGTAGTTTGCGGCAACACTAGAGAGATCGCCAATGGTACTTATCTCATCCGTAAACGGATCACTATACAGTTCGACTTTGTCCCAATCTGATGTGAACTGTTCCTATTTCGGAAGAAAGACGTGTCAGTATCTAGGTGTTTTCCACTACTGAAGTCATATTGCAGCCTCTGGCTGTGTCTTTGTCTTGCAAGTTCCTAAACTTACCGGCAAGAAATAGCCTACTTTCCCTGAGGTCCTCACGTCCCAAATCGATTTCTGGGTCGTATCATAAAACGGAAGCGTATCATCAGCCCGGGTGCCATTGACTGTATTCGACAGTCCGAAATCTGCTATCTAATACAGTAGGATCAGAACTCGTCTCACGGCGAATTCTCCTTATGGCAGACGGACAGGATAGTCACCTTAAAGATCGGCACAACACGAAGGTCATTGTCATTGTCGGCAACGAAGACATTGCACGGATCGATATCAAGGTGTACAATGTCATGCTGGTTCCTTCCGGGACTTGCTGCCGGCGGGACCACCTCTGGCAATGGGGGCCCATCTTCATTGAGACGGGCGCCTTGGTTGGGGCCAGCCTGCAATCGAGGCGGATATGTCATAGAGATGCAGGCTTTTACCACTTGACGGTTCGCAAAGTCAGTACTAACACCTCGATGCTTTCCCAAGCCAATACTTACAGCAGTCGAAAATTTGCCACACCACTTCTCGAGGGAAGTAGTCGGTGCTCACGACTCGTCTTGGTCGATTCCTCCCATGCACAGCCGTACCAACCGCCGACAGTATGCTGTCAAGATCTCCTTTTTTGGCCCATTCCAGCCAGGAAATCCCTCGCTGGTTATCAATATTACCTGCAGCTTGTGCCCCGAGCAGCTTGGCAACGTTGAAGCGTTGAATGATATGTTTTGCTCGAGCTAGTATCTGTGTGACGCATGATCAACATTAAGCAGTATTGAGTGACGACGTTCCGTAAAGCTTGCGATCTCAGGAGGTCATGTTAACGGGTATTGGTAGTTGGCTTACTCGGAGGAGGCCTCTTTCACTTTCGAGTGTATCCTGGATGGCATTTCTGTGTCTTCCTACGCGGAGGGCATTCTTGAGGACGGCACGGCGTCGAAGTCCTGCAGCGTTCTGCCATGTCCACAGACTAGCAAACGATTGTCCTCCCCAGCCCAGATACCGCGAAAAGAACAAGTTTCCCCGGAACCGCCACATAAGCCGTTCAAGCTCTCGCACATTTTGCCTCTTCTCGTCTGTTCGCAGATCTCGAAATGCATCCCGGCCGACGGGCCTTGCTCGGTAGTTCTGCCTGCCACCTTGCCTGAATTGGTTGCTTAATAGCTGCAACTGGGCTGATCGCAGGATGTTGAATTCGTTCTCTGGCGCTGCTTGTGGTACTGTCCTCGCTGCAATCTCTTCCTGTCTGTCATCTTCACTCCAGGCCCTACCCCATCGGTAACATTCGAATTGGTCCTGCTGACACCTCTGCTTGTATTCAAATGCTGCGAAATCGACCATGGTTGTCAGTGTAGGGGTATCTCGTGGAGTAGTGAGAGGCCTCAGAAAATAACCAGCAACGCCAAGTCAACAAATAGTTCATATCATGAAGTTTGAAGGCATGTTGGACAAAGGAATTAATATGGCGGCAAATAGCTTGACCTAGGCCCAATGAAAGACAATACATAGAGAACAAGGAATCGTCTGTTTGCGAAACAAGCATGAGGTACAAAAATCACGGAAGTAAATTTTGCTCTCAGGATCTTACGGGCCATAATTGTCACAAAGAACTCGATTACGGTCTATCTTCAAGTCAAACTAGTCAGCCTTCTCGTGGCTATTGGTATGACTACTGGCCTTCCTCGTCGACTGATGACCTTCCTGTCCATTCTCCAGGCCCATCGTAAATGACAGTCCCTTTGTAATAGAATTGATCCCCCCAAAGGTCGCCATCAATGTCTCGGATATATAGCCCTTCCTCTCGTTCCAGGGGTCAACCTCAGCCCTCCTCGGCATTTTATCCTGAGCAACCAAGAAGTACGTCGATTTCATGCTGATAATAGGTTCAGCATTTAAGGCCTCTCGATTCTGTACCACAGGTCTAACGGTCACGGCGCTGATCTTCTTCATGTAGTGGATAACGCGCATCAGCAGACGTAGACAAGCGTCACTGCCCAGCGTCCAGGACATATCGGTATAGCCTACAACCATGGCCATATTAGGGACACCTTCCAGCATAAAATTCCTCCACACAAACTTCTCTCTTATTTTGATTCGCTGCCCGTCTACCGTGCATTCTACACCGCCGAGGATAAGGATGCGAAGTCCTGTCGCCGTGACGATGATGTCGGCGTCAATGGTCTTCCCAGATCGTGTCTTGATGCCGGATTCGGTAACAGTCTCGATGAGGTCCGTTAGGACGTCGCAATTACCGCCTCGAAGAGCCTTGTAGAAGTCGCCGTCAGGGCATACGCAAAGCCGCTGGCTCCAGGGAAAGTATCGAGGTGTGAAGTGCGGGTCGACGGGGATTCCTGACCCCTCGAGCTCTCTCGCCATGCCATTGATGAGCATCCTGCGTGCGAAACGGGGAAAGGCGAAACAGAACAGCCTGAGGATTGTTTGCAAAATAACGTCCTTCCAGAAGTTGATGGCGTCAGCTATTCGCTTGGGCAGAAGCCTTCGCACCGCGAATATGTGACCAGGCGAGGACGCAAGGGGCATGATGTAGCTTGGGCTTCGCTGCAGCATCGTGACTTTGGCCGCAGTTTTTGCTATGACTGGTAATATCGTGACGGTTGTCGCACCGGATCCGATGATGACGACTCGCTTGTCGGAGTAGTCCAGATCGTCTGGCCAGAATTGCGGGTGGACTACTTGTCCCTTGAAGCTTGATATCCCAGGTATCTCTGCCTGAAGTGGTGTTTCGTAGTCGTAATAGCCACTGCATACGAGGACGAAGGTTCCCTTGAGCCTCTTCCTGTCTTCACCCCCGTTCACATCAACCTCCACTGTCCACTTGTTCTCATGAGACGACCAGTGAGCGCCGACGACTTTGTGCTTGAAGTGAATGCGCTTGTCGATGCCTGCATCTGCAACCGAGTCCTCGAGATACTTCTGGATCCTGGCGCCATCTGCAATTTCCTTGTCCTCGGTCCATGGCCGCCACCTGAAGCCGAAGCTGGTGAGGTATGAGTCCGACCGAAGACCGGGGTACTTGAAGAAGTTCCATGTGCCCCCGATGCTGTCTCTTGCCTCAAGCACCGTATATCGAGCGCCCGGAAATTCAGTTTGCACTTTATAGGCGGCATTGATGCCAGATGCACCAGCTCCGATAATAATGAATTCGTAGTCATCCATTGTGATTGAAGCTCACTTTCCGTATGGGACTCTCGAATGGGACAAACCCGGATGTTTGCTAAGATGTGTCCTTAGGTGATGCCGAGCTTCACTTGGACGACGTCACTCTCTTCTAAGATCGGCCGAAACGGATATTGGATGGAAATGGCCCGACTCATAAAGTTTGTATTTAGTACCCACAAGCTGGAGAACCTGAATAGTTCGATCCTTGATAGAGTAAAAATACGACATTGATTATCAGCATCGGATTTAAAAGTAAATGAAGAGCAATGGCTGCTCATATCTGAGGAAAACCTTGGCTAAGTCACAGCAACGAAGTACATGCCCTTCTGGCACCTGTCACGAAACGCTGACAAGGCAGCCTGTCCCTTGCGTGAAATAAGAATGCAGTCTAGTTAGTATGCCAAGCCAACCTTTATAGTATCATTTCAAAACATACCGGGAGAAAATGACGGATAGAAGGTAATGACAGCGGCGGTAGGGTGGTTGAGTATACTTAGAGATGTGCGCTATTGCGCACCATAATACTAGGCTCCATATGTACATGTAGTCGATCAGTGAGACTTCCAAGTTCCAACTCAGATACACTATGCTATAGACGGTCCTACTTCGGTTCCAAAGTCGAGTTCTCGCTTTGATTGTTGTTTGATTTGTTCCAGTCCAAAATCGGTGAGGGTCTAAGGGCGGCCGCCGAAGCTGTTCTAGTCAACAGGCTACAAATTGATGTATGACAATCGGAGCCGACATTTCTAAGCCTCAGGCAAAGTGGATTGATGGTAAACAGGCTTTACTCGGTTTACTAGGGGCTGTGCTGTCCAGCTTCCTAGTCGGTTGGTGTGGAAATTGCACGATGTCTGTTGGTGGTTCGAACACCATGCGTGGGTGAGCGCAGCCTGCCCTGGCGCTGACCCCAAGGGGACGCGAGACTCATAAGAATTACTATTTCGAGGTCTGCGTCCCGTCATTATGCCGTTTCCCCGGCCATTTTGTCGCATGTCAGTCTCAAGCAGATACCCTAGGGTCCAGTCCCGTTCTTGTACTGTCGTTAAACGCCCTTCCTCTTGTGTTCGCTGGCTTTCCATTGATAACCCACCCAATAATTGAACATGTTGTCCAAGTACTTCCTTACTATTGGCAGCTTTCTCTCTTCCGCAACAGGCCTGTGATCCTCGAGTTCGCATTACTGACACTTATTGTAGCCATCACCATCACCGCGCCCGAGCAAGCCGCCAAGTGTGACTTCTCCGCCAGCAACACCTGGACCTCCATCGACACCAACACCGATTCCTTCCAGGTCGTTCAATAACTCTTCCACGGAGCAGTCCGTGATCGCCAAGTCGCCCAAGACATCTGAGAGCAACTTCGCCTCCTCGAACATAGTCACGCCCGTTGGTGATAGGTAGGAATCAGATCAACTTCACTGCGCTGCTTCGAACTCGGGTATCGTCACCCGGTCACACACCTTTACTTTATCGTCACCAAGTCTGGCGTCAAAACTTTGACCACGTCTTCTACAGGCTCCAGTGATAGCGCCACTGGGACTGACACTGAAACGGCTGCGAGTAGCACGGCATTATGGTCGAGTGCTGCTAGTGCTCTTGTGTGACATTTGGTGTGACCGGTCCCATCTTGCGGCTTTGAACTTATTTTTCTTGAGGGAGGACGCGTGAGGCAGATCATCTGGGATGGCCAAGTACCACGGGTCTGAAAATCTACACCAGGGGGTGGCAGGGAGATCATGCGAGTGTATTGAAACTACGGCGATGGATGGACCACAAGTGCTGTATGGCTAGAAGGTAACAGAGGTGCAGAGGGGACTTGGACTGGCGCTAATGTATAAATCTTGCATAAACCGTGCGGCGGCTTATGTTTGCTTTCCTTGATACAGCCTGCAGTTATATCAAAATTTAAAACTTGCCCGGTCCAGAGCAGTTATATTCCACGCCTCACTACCAAACCAGAATAATCAGCCTTATCTCCAGTAGCAAAATGGACTTCAGGGTGGTTTCAATAGTTCCGATTCGAATTCCCGGGCACCATCATCGGAACCCATTGATTCCAAGCACTGAACCACGTTCTTCCCTCCCAGACGTCCTCCACTGGCTTCATATTGGCTGACAGTTTCTCTGAAATTTCTTCATTCTGCCTCCAGACCCTTCATAACGTCTTATATTAGTGAAGTCTCAAGTTGGGAGGTGCACCACCGAAGGTCTTAAACACCGGACTCACCTTAATCCATTCTCGCCAACCAACTTTCTCACCTGCTCATCGGTCGCACCCCTTTTCATGACTGCTTGGATGAGTTTGGGATAGTCCGCCACAGAGTTGATACCATTTGCTATCGCCGTCGTGCCGTCGAAGTCACCACCAATACCGACATGGTCCCAGCCGGCCACCTCGACGACATGCATGATGTGATCAACTACCGTCTCGATGGTTGCTGCATCAGGGTTGTCGATGTCCAGGAAAGGCCTCACGAACATGACCATGAGAACTCCGCCATTCTGCAACAGCCGGGCAATCACGTCATCTGGTGCATTACGGTACACCTTTGCCAGCTCGTAGCACGTAGTGTGGCTGAAAATAACAGGCGCTTGGGTGATATCAAGCACGTCACGCATGGTCTGGTGGGAGACATGGGACAGATCGACCATCATACCCAGCCGGTTCATCTCCTTGATAGCCGCGGCACCAAACTCAGTCAGCCCGCCATCCTTACCTGTCGCTGTGACCGTCGAAGCAGCCGTGGCGTACGGATTGTCGCAGTTGTGCGTGACAGTGATGTACCTCACTCCAAGGTCGTACAGCTGGCGGATCACTGCTATCGAGGAGCCAGTCTGGTGCAGACCTTCCGCGCCGAGCATGGAGGGCACTCTCCCACGTTTGAAAGCCTTGTGTGCGCATGAGGGAGTGTCGCAAAATTCAAATTCCTCAGTCTCTGCAATGAGACGCCTGGCGACGTCGATTTGTTCAAGCGTATCCCGCACGGCGTGAGTTGGGTCGTTCAAGCTTTTGAGGTTATCGCACTCGACGTAGACGGACCAGAACTGACCGCCCACCTGGCCCTCTTTCATGCGAGCTAGATCAGTATGGCTCGCGAGGCCTGTCACCAGATATTAGCCCTGCACCTCATTTAGCAGAGCAACTCTGAATACTGACTGTCCCTGAACTGGAATGTTGTATTGTCGTATATCTGATTGTGGAGCTCCAGCCGGAGCAGAAACGGGAGGTCGTTGTGGCCATCGATAAGGGGTGTTGTCCGCAGAACCATCTCTGTCCTTGCAGCGTAATCGCTCGGACTGATATCCCGGAAGGCATCCTGGCTGTAAGTAAACCAGCCAGCCAGACCAACGGCCAGAAGGCCGATTAGACCCGGAATTGTCCACTTCGAACTGTCCGAACGGTTCGTGGTGTCTTTCGCGTCACTGTCATCCATCGCGACATCCGTGAAAGCCCTAGCTCGCATATTTGTGGTTGCTCGCTTGTTCGTGTAATGAGGTGCTTTCGACTAACTGACGCAGTTTGCAGGTTCTCACGTTTGGTAGAGACACTAGATCCGTCCCCTCAGATAACAAGCCGGGATCGGCGAGGGTTCCTTTGACCTGCAGGTGAGACGGATTTTTATTTCAGCATTGTTCCGAGTAACCTCTGTGGTAACGTTTAGAGCTTATTTCTCATTCACCAAGATTGAGCGAATGGGAAAATAGTTGGGCGGATAAATCATTCTTGATTCCCTTCACTAATAACCCTCCGGCCTCCGGGGATGATATTATATCAAACAGTCTTTTCCCCGCTTCCAGACGAGACCCGTGCTCAAGTACAGCAATGAATGTCATATGCAACTTGCCGTGCAACTAGAATTCCATTCACCGAGTGCTGGAACTCTTGTTGCCTTTTACCACAGCGACTCACGTTTGAGCAGAACACCTAGTAAATCATGCGCAGCAACCTCCAGGTTCTCAGAACTCAACTCGGCCGGGCTTCACCTTACAGGGGTCAAGTATACTTCGAGCGCAGGCTTTGACCATAGGAAAAAGCCTCTATGGTCCAGCCAGTCTTTCTGTGTATCCGCGAGCTCCAAATCAAAGTTGAAGAGGATACGGGCAAGGATTGTTCGCATCTCCGCATAGGCAAGACTGTACCACAGTCAGTTTCTATCATCAGCGTGCAGGAGGCACGGAGGTCGCAAAGGGGAGGGGGGGGTGTAAATCTCACTTCTTCCCTATGCAATCTCTGGGCCCAGCACTGAAAGCCTGTACCGCATCCATCCTGTCACCCGGGAACTTCTCCGGCTCGATGAAACGCTCAGGCTTGAAGCTGAATGGGTCGCTAAAATTGCGACTGTTGTTGAACATGGCGTATTGTGCAATGCCGACGATGGTGCCTTCGGGTACGAAATGCCCGGCGATGTGTGCACCCCCTTTTGGTACGACACGGGACATTGTGCCTGGCACGGGCGGGTAGCGGCGCATGGCCTCCTTCAGACAGGCGAGCACTGGAAGCAGGGGTCAGTATGAGGGAATTGGTGAGTCATAGGGCTTGGGAAGAAAGAGGATATGTGGTCGATGGAGGGAACCCTTACTGTAAGAGAGATTCTGGACAGACAAGAAGGTGATGTCTTCCTCTGAATTGAAGGCGGACCGCACTTCTTCCGTGACCTTCTGCAGGCACTCGGGGTTTTTGAGAAGCAAATATGTAACACCCGAAAGGAGCGTTGCCGTAGTCTCCGAGCCAGCAATTACCAATAGGCTAGAATTTGACCTCAGTAAATCGAAGGGGATGTTCTGTCGGGGTTAGCACGACATTACTACGTCCAAATTATCCGCCAAGCAGGAGTGCAACTTGACCTACCCAGTCCTTTTGCTTCTTCAGCAACCCTTCAATGAAATCCGGCCTCTCCACCTTCAAGCCCATCCTCTGCCTGAGGATATCGGCCATCTGTTTGAGGATATCCTTTTGGAAGCGGGCCCTTCTTTTTGCCAGAATCGGGAGGAACCGCTCTAGACCCAGCAGCTTGACAGCCATACTGGTCGGCTGGCTTGCAAGACCGCTCTCGATGGTGCTGACGCGCTCGTTCGTCTGCCCCTTCTCGAGACAGCCAAATGGTGCACCAAAGGCCAAGTCGCCAATCAGGTCAAAGGTCGTGAAGGTGTACCAGTGGCGCATATCGAATACCGTCTTAGACCGAAGTAGCCTCTCCTTCTCGCCACCCACGCCCTGAGCAGGTACACACCGCTCCCTGAGCTGCCTGATGAGCAGGTCGATATAACCCTTGATGATGGGCTCCTGGGCCCGCATACTCTTCTCGCTGAAGCCATGGCTGAGCTGTCGCCGGAGGAGCGCGTGGTTGTCCCTCGTCTCCGACAGGACCGACGGCGGGAACCCTCTGGTCCGGTAGAAGAGCATGTACTTCTCGAACTCCTCGCCCTTGACGACCGCGCCGTTCTGGTGGCTATAGATGTCCTTCCAGGCGTCCGGGTGTGTGAAGACGAGCTCGTTGGGTCCAATTCGGACGACGGGCCCGTACTTCTCTGTTATGGGGAGGAGTGCCCGGGTGTAGTTGCCCCGGAGAAGAGAGAACACGCTTGGCAGGACGTGGGCACGGCGGGCAACGGGCCCTGGGAATCTGCGCAGCGGGTGGAGAATCAGATTATAGAGGCATTGTAAAAAGATGAATCCGAAAACCTATGGAACTGTCAGCGAGTGATGCGTATAGAGGATTTGCCGAGTGAATATTCGCGGGTGGGGAAACTCACCGCTCCTAGCGCCCAAGTCACGGCCCCTATGATGGGATGTGAAATAGTGGCCATGTTGAACACAGCTTCCAAAACAGATACTCGTTCTTTGGCTAAATGTTGATTGTAACAGCTTAGGCGTGCAGAGGGCAGCTGGAGCTCATATATATATATATATATATATATATATATATATATATATACACGTTCGTGTGTATAGATCGATCCGGGCTCGGCGCCGTTCACAAACTACTAAAGTGCTCAAGAGGCGACACCCTGCACTTTTGTGTTCAAGACAGGCATCGAACCAACTTCTCCGTCTCCGTCTCCGTCTGCACATGTGTCAAATTCCTCGGGAGACGGGCTTCTTGAGCCGAGTCCCCGTTGGATGTTTCCACCCAGTCTCGTCGGAACCGCCATCGGCAAGTGTTGATCAGTCTGTTCAGACCAATCATATCTGTGGAATCGACAATCAACGCCACTGGGACATCGGAGTCTCCGAGGGCCATGTGATCTATCAAATATCATGGTGGAGTAATTCTGGTTAACGATGAGATGGATACACAGTGTGACCCGTGAGGTGCAGCATCTCGTCTGTGGGCACCTGGGCAGGCGTGGATAGTGGCTGCAGAGTAACCAGCAGACTCGGCCTGTCTTGGCAAGCCTCACCGCCGGATCGGCACCGATGCATACACATAGTACCAAGAACAGTAGATTCCTTGACATAAAAAAGGCTACATAGTCTCAGAGGTTTGTTACGTCTTACATTGAACGGTCCGGCTTATCTCCAACATAAGTCCTGCGACTCTCCTCCAATATTCTCGACACTGTAGTATTTAGGTCGTCACCTGGATTTTTGGAATCTTTACTGTGGTCGAAAGGGAGGGCTCTGTACCAACCGGGTTTGGGATATATCGAGCTCTGTGAATTGATCTGCAGGGGCTTGCGTATATGACACAACGGTGACATGAGTTTGCAAAATTATTACCTTCATGGTGCTGTGTTGGCTGGTTGGGTACGAATCACTCCGGAAGGATGTTGACGGAGGGTCTATTTGTCCGCCTGGGGTCACTCTCGTGTTCCATTGGGAGCTGCAACATTGAAAAAGCAACCAACGGGTTTCGGCAGTTCTGGAGCTCTAAGCACGACTTGTCGATCCACGAAAGACCGACGCCGGGCCGCCAGATGACACCATGGATTGGGGTCTACCTAAGTAGGTAGGTAGGTACAAGTATGCAATACAGTATGGCGGCAGAGTGGTACACGGAAGCATGGCATCTTGTCCCCAGATGACAGGCCTGCGTTATCTTTGGAGATTCCTAATCCATCCCCGTGCATTCCCTCCGCATATTGACATGGATTACCATTCCTGATTCCATGTGGCATCATCGCCCAGGCCCCTGGGTCCGGGGCCGAGGTCAAGGACGAATTCCGACCAGCAGGGTGGTGTCAAGAACCAAAAAAACACCAGAACCAGTACAATGCAGTTGCCAGTCGGTCCCCAGGTTGGAATAGCCCCAGTAGATCCCATGTGACATCTCACTTTCCCCGCTGTCAACGTTGTGTTGACTGGTAGAGCTCCAAGGTCACAGCCGGGCAAAATTGTGCTGAGCCATGCAATCCAATACCACTCCCAACCCAGGTTAGAATGTTGATGAAGATACTGATAGGTGCGAACAGAATCAAAGGGATTATCGTATAGGTGAAGAAGAAAACAATTCCACCGGTCCGTCTTACTACCACTCCCAGCTCACCGTCCCTTCTCATCAGTCGTGCTGCCCTCTGTCTACTTTTCTCGTTCGACCAAGGACCCACTAGGCGAAATTTTGTAGGGAAGTTGGGTCCCATGGCCCAGGTGAAGAGAACCTCCCCTCCAAGCTCCTTCATAACGTAGGTCCAGGCTGGGGCAGCGCCCATGTCCAGGGCTAGCTGATAGACGTAACTTTCTTGGTCCACTGCACGCTTCGTAGAATGACAATCGTGGTCCTTATCACGGCATTTCAGCTTATAGTCGAGCTCGTATGAGTCAACAGAATCAAGGGAGCGGCCAAAAGGTTTGAATCTCGGCGATTGAAGGCGTTGGAATTTTGGGCAAGCGAGGAGGTGGTAGATCCAGTGTTGGGCTTGGACCTCGGCGACCGGTGGAATGGCACCTAGACAATTATTGTGTTACTGAACAGATCTGGTGATTTAGGGATTAAAGGATGCAAGACTACCTACCAAGTGCTGGTCGAATGAAACCAATGTAGGCTATGCCGTCCTCGATGAAGCGATAGATGCCCCGGGTCGTTGAGTCGTCTAGAGACGGGTACTTGGCATCAGCGGACAAGAACGGAAACGACTGTCTATATCCCGTTGCAAAGACGACAATATCCGGTTTTATTCCCTCCTCTTTCTCCATTCTGGCCGACTCAGGCCTATTATTCTTCTCGAAGTGGACCACGCCATTCTCATCAACATGCATCGGCCAGGGCGCCATATCAATTTTCTTTCCCCCAGTCGGCTTCAGCTCCATGTTCAAAAGCCAACTCCGCCACTTATTTAACGTCGATTGGCTCCGATACTGCTCCGAGATGTAATTCATAGCTCTTTCACTCTTGCAAAAGAGAAGAGAATCAGCGTGGAACCTCTCCCAGCTCACACCACCAACCCACTGCTCGAAACCAGCCCTCGTGCCCGAGATAACCCACGCCATGTTCTTGATGAAAGCATCATAGACCAACCAGGGGAACGGGCCGCGTTGGATTATGGGCGGGAGATAGGCTGTGTCGAACACCGAGGCGGTAGCACAATCCAACGGTTTGTTGGGCCTGTTCGGGTCTGGGCCGCCGCTCCGCCCACCGGCGCGGTATGGCTGGGGGATGACCTTTGGCGCGTGGATGAAGCCGTCGCGGTGGCATATGATGACCCTTTTAGTGGGCGAGGTAATGGCGAGGTGAGCGACGTCCATGGCTGTTTCTCCGGCGCCCATGACTAGAACGGTCTTATCGAAGCCGAACTGGGAGCGCGCCTTGAAGTTGACTGAGTGGATCGCTTCGATACCCGGGCGAATCGAGACATTCCCGAGCTTCTCGCTATAGGTATGTATGTTCTTCTTCTCGGTGGTCATCAGCGGGACAGTGAGGCCTGCTATGTCCGGTATAAAGGGCTCCCGGTTCAGACCACTGCACACGGCGACGGCATCACATGAGTAGTCCCCAACATGGTGGCCCTGCGAGTCCACGAGCTTCAAAACATGCTGGCCGCCTGAGCTTGGGTTTATGGAGGCAACAGCAGTCGAGAAGGAAACATGACCCCATATATCGAATCTTGTGGCATATTCCTTCAGGTAGTCGACGTATCTCTGCGGTGTGATGAAGTCCGGTTCGTACTCAGCAAGTCGGAAGTCGGAGAAGGCCGTTAGATACTTGGAAGAGACCAGCTGGAGATATCACTTGCGTCAGTCTCATTTCAGCTGATGACGTGAGACCTTGGGGGAGAGGTTGAACACATACCTCTGCATCTTCGTAAACCTGGTTTTGAAAAACGCCGCCGAGTTTATCCTCCCTCTCGAATAGTCTCGCCTCAATATCGACACCCGGAAAGAATCTGTGAGCCTCGAGGAGGTATTTCAAGGTGACGAGGCCAGAGGCTCCTGCCCCGATGACCGCGACTTTAAGGACCATTTCGAAGGCCGTGTTGTGGTCCGGCTTTAAGACACGACGCAGGACTGGTGGTGGGACGTGGGGTTGGCTGTTGGAGGTAGGATGTGGAGCACGGAGCTTGAGTCCTTGGGGAGGACTCCGATGGTCACGAGTCTTCTATATGAGACAGCCTTCCGATATTCGATATTCCACGCGGCGATCAAAAGGCGTATTCTCAGAGTTAATATCTAGTGAGTTGTGCGAGTTTCAGGGTGTGTTGGTAGTGCCTCCCATGTTGGTTGCTGTTGGCTGTGGCAACGTGAATATGTACTCCATGCATGAGAAACTGGAAGGAGCTTCTCATCCAAAATCATTACGATTTCGTAGTATAAGGCAGTTGCAGATGGTTATTGATCGAGTGAAAGCATACATAGATAGTGTAGCCCCTTAAAGCACAAACATACCTACTCTAGGTACCTAGGTAGGTATATATTGGATTCGGAGGCAGAGCCCAGGATATGCTACTGAGTGGAACATATTAATACAGAATAGTCCAGAGATATACGAATCAGGGGAACAACGCATATATATTCGAAGGAACCCACATTTTGGAAACCAATCTTGGGCCATTACATCCTAGACACCCTACCGGATGATACTGACATCCGGGCTTTACTCAGATACACTAAGCACTAGTAGTCATCCTCCCTTCCTTCTGGCTTTACGCTCCCCGAGGGTCCCCAGTGAACAGACGAGAGCCTGAATTCCTGGGAGGGTGGAAATGATGCATCAGCACGCCTGCGAGTCCAACAATAGGGAATAAACACTTATGCTTCCGCTTCCTGATTCAGTTAAGGTTGAGGCTACTTCCCTTGCTCCTCTATATCAGGCGTTGGTAACATTGAAGTAAGGAACACGTACATACTTGGCGGTGCAGCTGTTTGGGGGTCAGGTTGGCTTGCATCGAAAGGCGAGAATTCGTCTGTCGACGGTGTCACAGCTCCCACCGGGCCGTTACTGACATAGGATACCTGTATATCGATATTGATCGTCGTGTTACAACATGGTAAAAACAATGTTTTTTCTCCAGGCTGTGGTAACCTGGCTGCCACTAAGCCTGACTGCCACATATGCGTGCTATGAGCATACTGGGGCGATGCCGCTGTTGACGGCAGTCCCCGTCCGTTTTATTGCATGTCTCAGCGGCTGCCAGCTACCTCGAGCTTATGACCAAGCAGCCGTGTAGTTCTGTCTTCGCCATGGCGCAATCTTCCACTGCCTCTTTACGCGTTATGCACGACATAAGGGTATCTTTCAGCAAGGGCAAAGATCGACCTCCCTCCCGACTGGAGTAGTGAGCGCCTCAATACCATCTCTGCCGAGGACGTCATCCAGGTGCCTGAGGATGTAAGCCCCCATGGCTACTGTTGCCTCGAACACGACCTCCATTTTCGTTGGCCAGCCCATTCTCTGAACTCGAATCGACTGCTGCTAATGCGCAGGAACGAGCAGCCTTGAAACAGGCAGTAAGACCACATGCATTCTATCCCGACTACGCAAAAGTTCAGATGCTCAACAAGGCCCTGTCGGTAGCCACCGCAAGACGGCCCACGCCGCCATCTTTCTTGCCTCCCGGGTGGACCATCGAGCCGGCGAGGGGTCTCGACATGAGGCTCGTGACCAAATTGTCTCCCGAGGCACGTCCTGCCTTGTGCCCTCAAAGCTTTGTTTAACGCAACATAGGACCAACGGCTTTGGGCCGCGGGAAAGTGCGCAGATACAGCGCGCGAGGCTCGCAAGACTGGCAAGGGCCAGCCGGCAGAGCCACCGTCCTACATCCCCACCGGATGGTCTGCCGAGCAAGCCGTGTCGCCCACATTTGACATACTGTCACGGCTCCCGCACGAAGAGCTCACGCGGTACATGCAGTAACGCAATGAGCAGACCGTGTCCCTAGTGCGCCCTTGCCCGGCTTCCTCTGCTGGTGCCGGTGCCAGGCCCGAGCAGCCGCCCTCGCCTCTGGTTCAAACTCTCCAAGACAAGAACTTCCCTGCGTGGGGCTTCGTCCTGGTCCGCGCGTATTACGCGTCTGGATCGCGCTGGCAGGCCTTCCTGGCGAGGCCAAATGCGTCTTGCGACGAGCAGCTTGACCAGGAGGCGGGTGAGGGGCTGCAGAGGGTCAAAGAGTATCTTTGCCGACGATCCCTAGGGCAACCTTAACCAAGAAAGAAAACAGCCGAAGTTACGAGAGGAGAGTCAGAACTACCAGTCAGGATAGAGAAAATAAGTTATTCTAAGCCCGGCGACCCTATTACAGCATCCCAGGCCACTTACTCAATGCCTTGATTACAGGAATTCCACCATACTTCTAGAGGATATAACCAAGGCTAATCATAGGAGGCATAGAAATATCAGAGGGTTTTCAGCTCCAGCAGAAAGAAATTGGACTATCTAGATCATTGGCAACAATTTGTTATGGCGTGTAGGCAGGACCGGAAAATTTAATATCAATCTAGCGACAGTAACTGATGATTAAAAGTATCATGAACCAGTCGAAAGAAGAAAACCGAAGAAAGGAAGACCTTAACAGATGATAAACGAGTTTTGAGAGTTGATTTAAAATTGAAGAGAAAAAAAAGATTTATTCCTCGCAATAAAAAATGCGCAAACTAATCGAACCGGGGGCCTATCGAATTATACTTTTCTCGAGACGACTTACAAAGAAACAAGATTACCGTTCGCTGCTCAGATGCTAACAGATAATTATACGGTCCACTACGTAGTGATGCTTGCTCTAACACCTCACAGCGCCGAGGCAGAGGCAAGCCATTTTGGCTAGACTACAAAGTCGACAGTATGCTCAATTATAATGGTGGCTTATAAGATCTGTAAGTGACCATAACCCTCACACCAAACGTACCCCGTATGCCTACGTAGTGATGCTTCCTTATGACCCAGACGGCTGCAGTGACATGCTTGTAGCTTCATGAAGTGGAAGTTCGCAAGAATATTCCATCAAAGTTCGAGTAGGATAAATTGATCTAGGGCTTTTGACCTAGCATATGCCCGGGTGCAGGAGGGGCGGGCGCGGGCTTTGGACGCAACCTTGGAAGTGCCCAGAGCCACCGGTTGACATTCTCTGAATACGTGGCAGTTGACGTGCACGGAAAATGACAGTGATAGTTCAATAATGCAAGCTTTGACTCAAAAGCACTGATTGTAAAAGGTTCCGAAGGGGGTGTTGAGATGAGCTCAATAGTAAACTTGGAATAAAAACCCAGGTATAAATATGATATCTTGATATGACCAATTCTACCCACCAGGCAGACTTTAGTGATCTAGTCGGTAGATCTAATCTAATTGATGTTGGGATTAACTTCAACCAGGATCTGATAACTCTTCTTCATGGGGTTCCATAAAATAGTTCAATTAGTTATTACTTAATACATATATGTACTCGCAACAGCCTCGAGAAACCTTCCAAGGTTCTGGTACAGTGTCGTTGACAAAAGCCACAAACATTACTGGCCAATCCCATCTAGGACGACACAACATCCAGCATCAGCGCAGAATTGGCATTAGCCGTGCCTGCCCCTTCATAGTCAATCTCGACTGGCAACCCGGTGGTGGTTGGTGTGCTCGACCACACATAGATACCATCGTCTGTCTTGCCGCTTTTCACCAGGAAGGTGTTGCCATCTACTATGACTTGCTCCAGAGCAGAGCCAGATGTGCCCGAAGGGCTGTTGAAGAGCACCACAGAGCCCGAATTGATCGGTCCATTGCCTAGGGTTGTCGAGCCGGATTTGAAGATGCGGCTGGATGTACTGTGGGTAGAGAAAAGAACTTGGTCAGTTATCCTGTGTATTTATCACTTGGAAAGCAAATGATGGGTGGGTTTGCTGTATTCTATGATTTAAAGAAAAACTTACGTGTTGTATGTGAACTCTTGATCATATTCAAGGGCAGAGGATAGGATCTGTGCTCCACGGGAGACAGTGGCTATCGTAACCGGGTAAGTGTCTGACCCGTTTTTTGGGACGACAGTCAGGTAGAACGGCCCTTTCAAGCTCGTGGCAAGCGCACAGCTGGTCAGGGTGAAGAGGGTTGCAAGGACTTGAATGGCTGAAGAACGCATTTTGTTCAGATGATTACTGTATAAGACCGTGATTTGCAAGTGAATAGGCTTGTATGAATGTGGGTGTAGCTGATGGTTATCTGCTGTTTCGAGGTTGTATAGCTAGATGACGGCGGAAAGCAGTCTTTATATACATTGTAGCACTCTCTGCAACACCGACAAGTCCTTGATTGCGATAGGTCTCGGGTTTCCCTGTGATAGCATCAGACAGCGGCCTTCACCGACCTCGAATTACGATTCCAACGTCGAACTTATGCGGGTGTATGGAGACTTGATCAATGATATCACTCGCTTAAGCTTCTGCGTCGGCCGGTGAGGCCACTAGGAACTAACCCTCAGCAGATTTTGTTTGATCTATGTACAGCCTGCGCCGGCCCCGAAACCCAGAATAGGCATATAAGTCCAGGTCGGATCCGTCGGGATCGCCAACGTACTTTTACTCGGGCATGCTAAGCGAGCCTGGTGAATGGACACTACCCGCATGCCGGTTCAACCCTTGCAGAATTGAAGCCTAGCATTGGTAGAGATTATATTGAGACCCCTACCTGAAGCTCAGTCTAGATGTTCTGCATTCCGATCTACCCGGAGACTCACCTGTACCACCATCCCCATGTGGAACTTGACCAGGGTTGCCGCCGCTTGGGCCAAGCCCGACATGCACTAACATTTCTCGTTGCCTGATATCAATGGCGGGGGCCCTCGTATCGATCTAACGTTCCTTAAGGCGTTCCAGCTCAACTAGGGTATACTAAAAGTTCGCAGGGGCACTAAAATATAGGCCGGCCCTCTTTTCCGTACCCTACCCGTAAGAACTCAAAGGGTGTAAAATGGCCTGCCTTAAAAGGGGGGTGATCGACGCCGTACGATTCGTGCTACCGATAGGCTTATCTCGCTAACTTTACGATAAGGGTATATATATTTAGTATATGTTAACCTAATATATTATAATAGCCGACTTTACGACTACTTTATATTAAGAGATATATTATACCGATACTTTATAATAGTATTTAAGCTTATTATATGTTGTAATCTTACTTTAAAATTAAATATTTATTATAAGATATACGTATAGTATATATATTTTAAAACTATATAATATAATAATACTTACTATTAAAATAATACGAGTAATAAAAAACTTAAATATTTATTTTTCTTTATATACGCTTAATATATTTTAAAACTTACTACTACTATTAGATAAAGCGGAATAAGACTATCTTAATAATACGATATTACCGTTCGAACTAATAAAGATTTTACTATCTGCTTAATATATACTTAATATAAACGACTACTAGTTAGCTTTTTAACTTTATTAGTTATCTCTTTCGTTACTTTTTCCGATACTTACTTAATATATATTTAATATAGATAATAATAGTATAATTAATAGTAATAGTTTATATAAGAAGTTTTACTTAAGTTAAGCTTATAATTTAGTAGGTAATGTTATATTATAGTATTTGATTTTAGATTATTAAGATTTAACAGAAAGCGTACGTTATTTAAAAGAGCGACGAAGTAAAGAAGACTAATATATTTAGTAGATAAGAAAAAAACCTTTTAAAAAGGTTATATCTATATAGATATCGTATATAAGTTTAAACTAAATATAATATAACTTTATATAATATATATATTAACTATATTATAAAGAGACTTCCTAGAGAAAAATCTTTATAATATATAAAATATTTTTATAAAATCTTTTAAGTTTTTTAGTATAATATTTATAAGTAAAGTATATATTTTACTTATATATTACTTATATTAATTTTATAGTAATAAGAAAAACTACCTTAAGTAAGGATTTTAATTAATATAAACGGAAGATACCTAATTTCTGTATTCGAAGTCTAAAACTACTTAGTCTTTTTTAAGTACTTAGCTATAAGTAATAATAGTATTTTATATACTATACGCTTTATAAATCTACCTATAAAGTTTATTAGTAATATAAAAGATAAGAAGAGTTACGAGATACTTTTAAAGGAAATCTAAGATAAGGTAAGTATATTCTTATTTTAAGTAAAATATATACTAACTATAATTATAGATTTAATTTTATACTTATATATTAAATAACCGAGCTTACTATTCCGTTTTTATTATTATTAAATATATTCTGTATATATATACTCTATTTATATATAGCTAATACTAACTTTAAAAATAGCGATAAGGATCTTAGAAAAGGTATTTAAGCTTATTACGTTAAGCTCGACTGTATTAGCGTATATTTTTACTAATATTACTTAACAGATTTAATACAGAAATATAATAAATTCGATCGGCCTGTTTTAGAAGATCTTTATAAACAGCTTAAGTAAAGAAGTGCTTTAAGGCCTACGTCGGTTAATACGGTTATTAAAGTAAATACCGAAGAGTATATTATTCTAAATACTTTATATATATTTAACCTATAATACTAATATATATAGCTTATTTAACGTATTAAAATAAGAGTTTATATACTACTTGTGTATAACACTTTCTGATTAGTATATTTATTAGATATAGGAAAACCGTAAAGGCTTAAAAGAATCGGAATAAGGAATTCGGATATATATATTTTAACGAAATAAGGTATATATATATTTATAATATATATAATATATTTATAATATATACGTAGCTTATACTAATATCTATTTAGGTTTAGTTTATCGGATATTAATACTCGAGTAATAAAGAGCTTTAATATATAGCTTTTTTTATCGAATATATAATAAAATATATTAATATTTTATACTTATAGGCTTTATATAAGGTAAAAGAAGTAAAAACGTTAAATAAAAGCTATATATAAGTTAGTAATATGTTATAACGATAGCTATATTATAGTAAGTATACTTTATATTTTAATATTATACTTTATATATACTAAGGATATACTAAGCTTCGACTATCTTTAAAGGTAAAGGAGAATTATCTATTAAAAATATAAAGTACGATTTAATATTTATATCTTAATAAATATTAAATATACTTTGTTTTACTTAATCCGAGTATAAAAATAATATATATACCCTTTTTTACTTTTTATACGTTTACTTTAAAAAATATAAAATAATATTACCTAAGCTATTAATTCTATAGACTTAATAAGTTTAATAATACGTAAGTACTATATATATAAAGCCTATACTAAATATAAACTAATATTAAAAAGGTCGATTTATCTTAAGTCTTATTTACCGATAATTATAAGAAAAGTTCGGAACTAAAGTAAGCTTACGTTAGATTTATATTAGGCTTAATTTTAAAAACAGAATTATATAGTTAATTCGTAAATAACGGTTTTTTTACTTTTTAAATAATACTTATATTATAAGTATAAACTTTTTTTAGGTTTTATAGTATAAATATACTAATTCGAAAATAGGCGTATAGCGTAAGTACGAAATAAATCGGAAAAAGAGTATCGATTAAATTTAGATTTAAGAGTTTTATATATTTCCCGAATCGTTTACTTATAAGGCCGCCGTTCTATATATACTAGTTATATATAGTATATAAGCTTAAACGATATAGTAGGTAAAAGCGAAGCTAATTCTTTAATTTAATCTAACTTTTAAAATAGTCTAAAAGAATATTAATCTCTTTTCGATATCGAGGTACGATAAAGATAATAAATGTAAGTTAAATACTTATATAATATATATAAAATATATACTAATATTATATAAACACCGACGTATATATCTACGTATTTACTAACCTTTATACTCCCGAAGCGTATATAATACTTTTCGAAAAGTGTTTTTACTATTTTATAAATCTCTTTAAAAGAAAAACAAAGTAGTACTATATTAATCAAGGTAATCCCGATATAATTTAGGTTATTATAGTTAATATAGATAAAAGTTAAGCTTATAATAAGTTTAACTTAAGCTATATATATATAGAGTAGATACTAACTTTATATAAAATCTAAAGAGTATTTATATAAACTAAACGATATATAAAGGTAAGCAGAGTATTTTTAGTATTTATTAGTCTTCTATATTGTTTACGTTAAATATAACTTTACTTATAAATTCCTATAGCATTTAAAAACCTATAAACTAAATAGGTTATAAGAGGTAAAGAGCTTTAAAGGATATTAAAGATAAATCGACTACTTATATAAAGTATATTTTAAGCTTATAACCTAGTTATATTTTAAAAAAGCTTTATAGATTACTATTACCTTTATACCGTTTTATAGTAAGATCGATTATAAATAGAAAGCTTATACTTAAAATATAACTAATATTAGTAAGTCGATATATTTCGAAGATAATAACGCTATTAATAAAAAAGGTACTTTCCTTTATACTATATTATAGTAAGTATATAATAAATAATAACGCGGTATATATACTAAACTTATACTATATAGACTTAAAGTATATATTATCGATAAATTTAAGTTATATAAGATATAAGTAAAGAAAGGCGTTAAAAAATACTAGTATAACTAAAGTAATTAAGCTTAGTTAAGTCGTTATATTAACTAAAACGATAAACGACTATAACTATAAGCTATTAAGCGTACTATAAACTTAGCTTAGCCGTTTAACCTAGGTAATATTTATAATATACCGAATCCGAGTATACCGGTATTAAACGATAATCCTTTTACAGAAAAAGAGTATATACTTACCTTAAGTATAATATCGGTAGTAGCCTTTAATATAACACTATTAAATAACGCTTTAATATCGTTATAAAATATTAATAATAATAGTACGTTAAAGCTAAGCTTAATAAATACTAAATAAATATAGCTTTTTAGCTTACTTTTTACCGAACGAAGTAATATAAGTACGGCTTATATAATTAATTTAAGCCTAATACTAGTATAATAGGCAGTAAATATAATATTAGTATAGCGGTTAACTAGCTTTAAAAAGCTATTTAAGTTATTTTTAAAGCCTCGATTTAAAGCTTCGTTTAAAGCTTCGTTTACGCCTTTAGCTAAGTCTTTATCGAAAGCCTTTACTATATCTACTATTTTTAAAAACGACCCCGAAAAGTAAGTATAAGCGTAGCAGATAATAAACGTACGTCGGGAAAAAAACCGTCTACTATAACGTAAAGAATTAGTAGATTTAAAAAAAAAGGTCCGGGAATTATAAGAAAAACTAAAAGATAATATTTAGTAATATAAAGTTATTATAAGGTTAATATAATAATAGTATATAATATCGATTTTAATCTATATACAAAGCCGGTATAAACTTAGTAATAAATAGGTAATATATATATACTAACTAAATATACTAGTTTAAATCTAGAAACAGCGGTCTAAATCTGTATATAAAGTTAATATATAGTAATTTAATATAAACCTAATTATAAACGGTATAAACCTATATCTTTTTTAATATATAATACTTATATATATAGTTTAGTCGAAACTTAAATATAATTAGTTTAAATTTATAGTTTAAACTTTTATACCTAGTATATAGTTAACTTAAACGGTACCGTCTTTAAAGTCGGCGTTAGTAATAGCTTTAGCCGAAGGCTTACTAATATAGCTAGAACAACCTATATAGTATTAGTATTATATATAGTAAGTAGGTAGATTAAAGTACTTATAGGAAATAGTTTTAGCTTTAATAACGCGGTTAGCTAATAGTAATATTAGCTTATACCTGTTAAGTATATAAACAGCTTATATATATATATTAAAGCTGCTAAACTTAAGAGTCTTAAGAGTAGCGTCTTTAAGAGTAGTAATATTACCTTTTTTAGACTTTCTTTATATTATATTAGCAGATATATAATATATATATAGTCTATAGCGATATACCTTCCGGCTATTAAAAATATTAAAGAGGATAACTTTAAAGTCGGCGGCTTTAACTTATATTTAATATATATAAAATATAACTTATATATAAAGGTAAAATAAAATAAAATAAAAGATATTAAACTAACTAGCCGGCGTTAAGTATATACTTGTTTTTAATAAGATAGTAAAAAAAATAAAAAAGAAAGAGAAAGATAATAGTATATAAGTAAAATATATTTAAATATAAAAAGTTAAATAAAGTATAGCTTATAAGCCTTAAAAGTCTCTAATATATATTATATAGATAGTAAATATATAGTTAGCTTATAATTTTAAGAAAGGACTTATAAAGCGGTAAAAACTAATACTAAAACGTTAAGTAAAGGCCTTATTATTAGCGCTGCTACTAGTTAGTAGCTACCTATATATTTAATATCTAAAAGACGTAAACTTACGTAATATTTTTAGCCTTATCGTAAAAGTAGGCGATAGTAAAAGGACTACGGCTATAATATAGTTAGCTTATATTAAAATAGTATATAATATATATTATACCGGAGTTTTAATAAAAAGCTTTAGTTCTTTTAGCCGAAGTAAAGAACGTAACGTATTAAAGCGTTAAATAAGGTTAATATATATTATATATAAATATAATAGATACGATATACTTTTTACTAATAGTAATTTCGGGAAGTTCGATATTACTATAGGAAGGGTTAACGACTAAATATAGATAGTTAATATATACTTTCTATAAGTAAGATAATAAATATACTAATACTAAGGTAGGCGGTATGTATATATCGGCGAAGCTAACGAAAGTATAAGTATATAGTCTATATCTGTTAAATATAAGTAACTTAATTAATATTAAGCTAGTCGGTAATTATAATACTATAAAAGGTACTTTTATTAATATCGACCTTGTAACTATATATATTTAGCTAATACTTTTTATATATAAGAGGTTTAAAAAACCTATATACCGATATTATAACTAAATAGAACGATAGTAAAGTAAAAAGGGGCTAGATATAGTAAGTATATATTTAACTTATAATATCGAATAACTAACCGGCTATATTAGTAGCAGTAAGCTATAGTATTATAATAGAATTAGTACTAATATAATATATACTTAATATAAAACTTACTAGTACGAGTACCGGCTGTAATAGCGGCTTAGTAACAGATAGGGACCTAACTATAGTTAACGTTAAAAAAGGGACCTATATATGTTTAATTTATATATAACTTTAAAAAAGCTACTATATATTTACTATAGTAGTAACTAAAGGTCGAAGGGTTAAGCGTATTAGTAACTTCGGGCTTATCGAAATCGCTAGCTTATATCTATTATCTATATATTTAGTTTATATTGTTCTATACTGTATTATTATCGGAGAACGTGTTATATATACGATAAAAGTAGCTATTTTAACTACTATATTTATAGTTAGTATATATTTATTAAGTTATAAACGTAATAGCTAGTATATATAATTAGTTACTTATAGTAAAAAGGTAGAACTAGATATAATTAGTAGATGTTTAATTAGTATTACGTATAGGTAAGGCGTATAGATATACGTTTATAAAGGTAAAGGTAGTAAAAGAAAGAAATAAACAGAACTATTATAAGGTTTACGTATACTTAAAGTTTATTTATAAATAGCTTAAATAAAGTAGATATATAACAGGTGCTTATCGCTTATTATATTTACGTATTAATTAACCGAGGTACTTAAGTACCTCGGTAGTATTAATTAACGTTTAATATTTAAAAGTAAAGTATAAGTTCTATATATACGTAGTAAGAAATAATAAATAATCTTACGATAGGTTCGTAATATTGTTTATAGTGTTTATACTATATTTTAGCCTACTATACGTTAATACGCCGGCAGGCTAAATAAAGACGAATCGCGTAAGTTTAGTAGGTATAGCCGATTACTTCCCTTTTAAGGCAGGCTATTCTATACCCTTTAAGTTTTTACAGGTAGGGTACTAAAAAGAGGGCCGGCCTATATTTTAGTGCCCCTGCGAACTTTTAGTATACCCTGGTTGACCTACGTGCCCCTCCTTAACATCCTGCAGGATGCTCGTGGTTTGCGAAGTACCCTATAGCTTCTGGGTCCTAATGTAGTTTAGTCTATGAATAGTGCGTAGTTGCTCAAAGGCTTTATGAAAGGGATATTATGCACATTGCTGTCGGGGCACTGGAGTGTAAACAGCCTTCGGCACAAAATCCTACCTTTTTTCTTCTTGTCTAAATTCTGATAAGTTTACCAGAACCTTGGAACTGCTCAAATCCTTAGGCCTCTTGCCATCAAAGCATCTCCATTGATTATTAGGACCAATAACCTGTAGAGTCTCTCAGCAAGTCGTCAGCTGATGTACAGTGTGCGAAATCCCGTGCACGCACATGTCTGTGGACAAAAAAGACTGAGATAGGTTGGACAAGAAGCGTCCCTGTGGTCTGGCGTGCGTCCGATATCTTTCAAGTCAGGAGACATCGGAAGTTCTAGGGAGACCACAATAGTGTTACTTCTGCGCCTCATTTCTGTTCATGCCGGTGTCGAGTTTGTTGTGTCGAAGAGGAGCAAGATGTTTTGATAATCCTGCACTTGTATGTAAGTATCTTCGAGTATTTTGAGAGGGCTGTCAGGCCAAGCAGTTGCGTCAAGCCGCGGCCTTCGCCTTTCCTGAGGGGCACGATTCAAGAGGAACAAAAGGTCTCGCTGCCATTGACATTGAATACATCTCGTATCAGCAACCACTCATCACAGCAGCTAAAAAAATAAAAAAATAAAAAATAAAACCGTCCACCACCCGTTAGCCGGATCAGGTATGAGCCAGGTTTAATATTGGTGACACAGCAGGTTCAATGAGCAAGGATTCGATTGCGTTTACTCTCGTCTCGGTGCCAGAGACGCACATGATTGGTGGTAAGTCGGCTTTTTCATCGTACCCCGATGAGTGCGACAGATGTTCTCCGGTACTGCCCAGGTGTGGTCTCGGCCTCATTGGCATCTACTTGTGAGCAACAGCAACTCAGTTCGTTAGTACTATTCGGAGCAAGAGCACGGTACTGGTTTATCCTTTGTCACAGGTTCAAATTGGCAGTAAGTGGCAGAAGTTAGCTACCAGCAGCTGGAACAGAACACAGTCAACTGAAGCAGCAACACAAGAGAAGAAAATTACCTAGTCGCAGAGCGACGTGTTTGGCCGATTCATTCTTGTCTCTCTAAACTCCCAGGCAGTTTATGGAAATGACCGAGAGAGGTGAACGAGGTGGTCAAAAGGAACAAATGCGAAGTGTACAATGCTGAAAGCTTGGGAATAGCTTAAGTCTTCATCCGACTCTGATCTCAGTGTTCATATTTGCAGGTCTGAAGCATTCGGAACCCTGTTTTTTTCGTCTCTTAATAGTCCACTATATTCCGTGCATGGCGTCCTCCTTCACCACCTGGGCACTTAGCTACTTGCTGTGGCTCTTCCATCGAACCTTCGTTTCTAACGCCCGGGCGGCGTTTCCTGAACAGCATGTCCTCAGGAACGGCGAGATCAGGCGCTATTCGCTTCAGGTTATTGCCATCGCCTGGGTTGGCAAGGGCAACTAGAGCCCTGATATTGCTGTGAGGGGTGTTTCTTCCTCCCGAATCCCGAATCGGCGTCGGCCTTGTCTCGAACAATATACGACACGGATGGACCAGCGTTTGAGATCAGCCTGTTCAGCTCCGGTGCAGATCCGTCAGGATGTCAGCTCAGTCAGCTCTACGGGGTCGGTTTGTGAAGCCCGAGCAAGTGACAGGCCTTGGTGCGATGTAATTAGTCACAGCCCTTCGTTCAACCCCAGGTGCCCCGCTGACGATGGTTCCAGTGGCAGAGTTCCGACAGGGGTTCAAGACACACGAGGTAGCGCAAAAGTCAATAGAAAAGATCCACCAGCACCACATCGAAAAAGACACGTACCGATCCAACTTGCTGCATGACCGCGTTGTTGGCCGTGCGATATACCAGTCCTCCCGCCTCTGCGACAGATCATATGACCTAGGAAATGACCTGGAGACTTCGAATCTGCAGGTCGACATGCTGCGGGAGCAGTGCCTATATCTCCTGGATTCGGATTTCAACACGTTGGCCGCCCGGACCGACGCCAGGCTAGGCATCCTCACCGTCCTGGCTTTTGTTCCCAAGGGTTCTCACCCCGGCTGGCTTTGTCGTCAGTCTGTTCAGTGTGACTGGTTCCGGCACGACCCAGCTCATTGTTAGCACTGTTCTTGTCGCATTTTCTCCGTTCTGGCCTACATCGTTATTGATGGGCTGTATAGACTGGCTGGGCGAGAGAAGCTGCCAAGCGCCCTTGCTGCCTCGGAAAGGGGCCGCCGTGGACATGAGTGGAGATGAAATGTTTCAAAGCTACCGCTGATGAGTATCTCGAATGCTTGTAGATCGTGTTTGGTTCAGGACGACCGGTTGAATAACATGGGCAGAGAAGGGTAACAAGATTAGGCACGGTAAAATGAGAGGAAATTTTTGAGACGATCCCTATGTCGTCAAGGCAGGCGGAAGGGCTTGAATTGACTGTAGGCAATCATTGATATACACCTAGGATTCCCCGGGTAAAAGAAAGACCAACATCATGAGGTGGAAAAGTCTATCATACTTACTGAAAGAAAACCGATCATCACGCTGCCGGTGAACAAACATCGGAGTCAAATACTTTCGAGGCATGGTTTCTTATAGAAATGTAGTTAGTGCACCGCTCTTTTGGTTCAGACTTTCTCTATTAGATTTCTTATGACTGCGCACACTCTTAACTCTCATGACCCCTGCCTGTTTACTTCGTGGAAACCAATGTCTCCCCCACAATAACAATAGAGGCTACATAATCTCATTAGCAGTGTTCAAAACTGAAGGCGCGGAAACCGGAAAGTGTGCATGTGGGTTTGGCAGAATGCCCCTGAAAAAACGATATGCTCGGCGGGGCACCATGTGTACAAATGCATATAGACGTCCCGCGGGGTCTTTACAGGTTCGAATATGATGGCCTCCCATGAGTATGCAGGGAAACAAGAACTTACTCTTAGTGCGATCGAGGAACTTCTCCTCGTCCGCCGCGATCCGTGCGGCGTTCTCGGGCTGCTGAGCCTTTCCGAAGAACGTCTGGAACGCACCAGCGTCCGTGAAAGTCAGCTCGGCGAATGCGTCGTACTCGAAGTCGGCCTGAGTGCCCATCAGGACGGATGCCGGGTGGCTGGCGTTGCGCTCGGTGCCCTCTGCCTTGCCCTCCGTGCGATGGATGTATCGTCGCGTGTGGCTGAGAGGGAAATGCCTAGGTTTCCAACGTCAGTGTAATGCGTTCGTGGTAGATTCTCCATCGATGCCTAGATGGCCTTTATACTTGTTTCTTGTAACAGTGGCTGGTCATGTGAAGGGTGGGGGTTGGGGACGGGTTAAGGAGAAGGGCATGGACGTACTCTCCGCCTACTTCCTTGATCAGGGGCACGTGCGAGCTTTCATAATGCGCACGAAACTGCTCCGGCGTGGTTCCAGGCTTGCGGTAGACGAAGATGAGTATAGAGTAAGTCATGGTGCTAGCGGTTTCAAGGTGAAAGAGAACAGAATTGTTGCTGACTTCTGCTTTATTGGTGATCTTTGGAGCGCTTGTGGTGTTCCTGGAGAGCGTGCCGCGCGGAGTCGAATACTGGTGTTGTTATTACGGCAGTCCGGCTAACTCATCTATCGGCTCATAAGTAAAACCGGTACCGATTTGCGAGAAGCCAAGAGATCAACTATACAGTGCAAATATCTTTGAGTTATGGTTGGCTTGCAGTTCGTTACAGTGGAGGCGGAACTGGAGCCAGCTTAAACTTGGGCGCGATATATGTATACTCCGCACCATTTCTGCGAATAACTAAGATGGATGTGTAAGCGCTAGGAACCAACATCATGATATGTCCTGCAGTCGGTAAATCCAACAAGGGGATACATAATACGTGGTTGATTTATCCACAATTCCTGGCCTGGGCGATTGTGGAGCACATCAAACACATACAGTAGTACAAACCCGACATATCAGTGTTGGGACTGTATTTAGTACCCGCCTCTGCCATGAAAACCCCAGGTGGGACCTGAAAGTTTCGAAAACCCTCCAGGGAAACCCTTAAGGGAGGCATTAGGACGGAAGAAATTACATACGACACCGAACCTGGTATTCAAGTCACAGGTAATACATATGTAGTTTGGAATAATTAGCACGATGTTGAATGCTCATACGCTGCCGCCGAAAATGATCAAAAGTGATAAGCCTGAGTGAGTATTTAAGTACTTGTGTATGCAGAAAAACCCAATTTGAGTTGATATTGAGCAAACACTTATAGCAATGGGGCCAACATTATGCCACATGATTGCAAGATAAATTGACAGGTCACTTTAGGCAATATGGCCATGGTGCCGAGACGGTTGCTTGTCAATCGTAGGCGGTTCCTCACATTATGCAATGTGTCCCGGAGCTCCTGGGCTTCTGGCTGCAAGAAGCTGGGGGTCGCAGACGGAAGCTGCAAAAACAGGAATTGGTACCTTTCACACACAGGATATCGTGATGTTCATTCCCGTGTCAGCCGAATCCCCACCGTGCTCAAGCAGGGCGAAGATATACTCTCCCTTTTCCAGCTCCCATTTATCCCACCTGTTGATGATGGTCAGATACCGGTCAACATCAAGGTCCATTCTCACAACCACCTCTTCCTTGGCGCCGAGATACACCCTCTGAAAGGCGACCAACTGCTTCACCGGCTGTACGATGCTAGAGATGCGGTCAAGGAGATACACCTGCGCGACATAACTACCGTCCACGGAACCATTGTTCCTGACACTGACTGAGAAGGTAATGACGTCCCCGGTTTTGAAGGTTCCCGTCTCATTTCGTCTTGCCACAGTTATAGTCTCATCCTGAGTGACAGCCTGTTCAACACTCACGCCGAAGTCCGCGACCCCGAATGTGGTGTACGACAAGCCGTATCCAAAGGGGTAGGCAGGTTGAGAGTCGACGTCAAGGTACTTGATCTTTCTCCCCAGACTCTTATAATTGTAGTAAATTGGCACTTGGCCCACATGCTTCGGCACACTCACAGGTAGCCTGCCACCAGGGTTTACTTTTCCGAACAGCACGTCAGCAATCGCCTGTCCGCCGCTTTGGCCAGGGAACCATGCAATCAATACCGCCGCGCTCTGATTGTAATACTCCGGAATTGCAAATGGTCGCCCGCCCTGCAAGACAAGGACGACAGGCTTGCCGAGTCCATAGATGGCTTTTGCCAAGAGGTCTTGACTGGGAGAGAGGCCCAGAGTAGCTCGATCGGCGCTCTCACCATCGCTGTTCCATGCTGCCCCGACTGCGAGTACGATAATATCGGCGGACTTTGCGATAGAGACGGCTTGGAAGATGGCATTGTTGGATGCGTCGCTGCTGACGAGGTTCCAGAATAAGAGGAGCTGTGAATTCAGCGAGACGACGTTCTCGATCTTTTTGTACAGGTCGAAGGCCTGATACTCGATGCGGATGTTGTACTTCTTGCCCTTGCTGAAGGTCAATGGCGATGCGCCCTCTGGTGGCAAGGTGCTATTGCTTTGGATGTAGTCGAATTGCTGGATGTTACCGAGAATATTACTCCCAGTGGTCAGGGGAAACCCCCAAGACGTAAGGAGCTCGTCGTTGATATAGAGTTTAGTGGTGGTATTCGCGCCGACGGCAACGCCGATCCAACCGTCCACATCGACTTCGACCGGCGAGGTCAGAGTGCCCTCCCATATCGCGCTGAAATTGGTCGACGGCAAGCCAGGGGGAGGGTAGATACCCCAGTCCAGTACAGGCATCTCCAGCTTGGTGACCATCGGCTTCGTGAAATTGGTTTCTGCATAGTATGTGACTTGCAAGCCACCAGATGTCCCGTCAGGTGCTGATAGGAGGTACGGTGGAATGGCATGTTGGGCGTTGTATTCCCAGGTATCAGCTCCCCAGCTGGAGACCAGCTCGAAAGGGTCTTCTGGATTGCTGCCGTAACTCAACATCGCCTGGCGTATGGTCTTGGCGCTGCCGGCTGGGTACTCGCCCCATTGGCCGGAGTAGTCGCCGTAGTTCAGGACGTCGGTGAAGGGTCCGATGAGGGCAATCTTTGAGATGTTCTGCTCGGAGGGCTTCAAAGGCAGGGTTGAATTCTTGTTTTCTAGCAAAACGATGCTCTTCTGAGCAGCTTCTAGCGTCAGATTTCTGTTCTGCTTGACGATCTGGACAGGATCGATCTCGCGCGGGACAAATGGATTCCTGAATAGGCCCAGGTCCCACTTAACGTCCAACACTGCGTGTACATGTGACTGTAACGTTGAAAGTTCAAGCGAGCCGTTCGCAATGAGGTCTTTGGCAGTCTGGGTATAATGAGCTTCAAGGATACATGCAGCTTTCCAGGTGCACCACTCACATTCAGAAGAAGTTCAAGTGGCCAGTCGTAGAATTGGACCATACCTCCCGCATTATACCATTGCCTGATGGCATCCGCCGGCGAGTCTGCAACTTGGTGTACACTGTATAGCTCGTTCATCCCAGTATCATCAGCGATGACGAAGCCGTTGAAACCCATGTCATCAAGCGCCTTGTATAGTTTGGGGTTAACATGAGCAGGTATATCATCGAATTCGTTATACGCCATCATCACACCCCGTGCCCCGCCAAGCTGCACCACGGCTCTGAACGGCGTCAGAAGATCTTGAAAAACTTGCCGGTTCCCGTGTCCCATAAAAGGCGCTGCATTCCGCCCAGCTTGGGGCGACCCGTGAGCAGCGAAGTGTTTCATCACCGGCACCACAGCGTCAGGCTCAGACCAGGAGCCATTCTTTGACAACCCAGAACAGTGGGCAACTCCCATATGAGACGTCAGTACCTTGTCCTCTCCCCAGGCCTCCTGCATTCTTCCCCATCTCGGATCCTGTCCAATATCAAGGACAGGAGAAAAACAAGCATGGATCCCGATGGACCTCGCCTCAGTCCCAATGGCCCGCCCCACTCGGTAAACGAGATCCGTATCCCAACTGGCCGATAATCCCAGGCTCTGAGGGAACATGGACTGCTTGAAAGACCCCACTCCGTGAAGACATTCGCCGAAGTGCATCAGAGGCACCTTGAGGCGCGCCTTTTCCAGGGTGAGCTGCTGGATTTGGTTGTAGTAGGTTGTATTAAGTGAATACCAGTCATGAACGATGCCTACTGATGAATCGGGGCTAAATCTCATCGTGGAGTCGTAGAGCTCTTCATTGGAGTGGCTGCCGGCAATATCGTCGCCGAATGTCAAGTGAAGCTGTAAGATGAGGTCCTCAATGGTCATGTTCGAAACAACAGCACTGATGAAGGCGTCCTTTCCCATGGCAGTGCCATGAGCGCCAAGGTCTTTGATCCATTCTGTCGCCGGGTAAGGGTAAGCCAGCACCCTCTGGTTACCTTCTTTTCCGAATACAACCGGTAGCAGAGTGAGTGTCAGGCCGAGCAGTCTGGCGATGCGTGAGAACGAAGTCATCATGTCGATAACACAACCATATTGGGTACCACGGCGCCAAGGACGCAGCTTCACAAGTCCGGATTATGTACTGACGTGAAGTCGAAATAGAGATTAGCAACGTTACAGCCATGGTCGCCTCGGATTACCCCAAGAAGATCTATTTGCTGGTGCATGTTTGCAGGCTCCATCAGATGTGGGGAGATATCGATGTTAACATGGATGAAGTGAGGTTGAGAGGGTTAGGGCTGACACTGGACCATTACCCTGGGGGAGGGGGGGTTCGAGGTGGGGGTATACTGTGGCGTCGGCTGAGTGGCTTGTGCGCAATGCCATCATCGGGATGTTTGATGAGTCCGGAGAATTTGTTGCAGATTGACAACATTCAACCCATCTCACCGTTTAACCCCAGCAACAAGACCCGACCTGGTGTTTCCGGTATCAGACACAATGGCCGGAGTTCAGCAAGGGCTAGAGGTTGCCTTCTACTTCTACCCTTGTGGGCTCTTTGCAATTTTGCTATTGTCCCAGTCCATTCAGTACTATCGGGAGCGCCATGGGAAGCTGCGCCACGACGACGCGACGGACGAGAAGGCCGAGAGCATTCGGCGGCTCTACGCGTGGCTGATTTGGGGCTTCCAGCTCATCCTGTCACTTCTACTCGTGTGTAGAACCTTTACGTCTGTTGACTTGGAGGAACATCACTGCTAACTCCAACTCAGATTGCTAGTATCGTGCTCGTGGTGCGCGACGCGGTAGCCGGTCATGATGAAGATGCCCATGTCAATTTCCCCTTCAGCGCTTTTCTGGTACGCAGCTCAATAACCTCCGCCAATTTCTCAGAGACCCTGTTTGTAACAGTATTGGCTAATTCGAACTCACAGGCATCTTACGTCGGGGTGCTCCTCTACTTCCTTGCTGGCCTTCTGCCGAACCCTGATGGCCCATGGTCGCCCACGTACTCGCACTGCCACGCATGGATCACGGCTGTGCTCCTGGAAGCTGTGATCGCTGCCGTGTTCGTGGCTGAGAAGCGCGCCATTGGGGTGCAGAACGACCTCCTCGAGACCTTGTCTGGCCTGGGACTGGCCAGGATTGTGGTTCTTGGAGTCATGATCGCCTTCGTCGTTGTCAGAGAGCTCAAGCTGAAGCGTTCTGCGCCGAAGTCGACTCCAGAGGAGCGTCAGTCCCTTCTAGAAAACGGCCAGGAGTCTGTCCCTGACTACGGTGCTGCACCTGCCCATGGCCATGGCGCCCATCCACCCATCAAGCCTGCATCTGGAAAGCCTCCTGGTGTTCAGAATACTGGCTGGCTGGATTACTTTGCGGGGTTCAGGGTCCTCTTTCCCTATCTATGGTTTGTCAAATCTTCTTTGGAGTCACAGTCAACCAAATCGCTCTAATTCTGACCCCCAATTATCAGGCCTAATGATTCTCCCCTCTACCAGGCCATCGTGGTACTCTGCATGGTCCTCCTGATATTGCAGCGCATCGTGAATCTTATGGTCCCAGTCCAGCTAGGCATCCTAGTTGACTCACTGGGATACGGCAAAATACCATACAAACAGATCGCCCTTTATATCGTCTATCGAGCCCTTCAAGGCAACCAGGGCGCCATCGGTGCTGCAAGATCCGTTCTTTGGATACCTGTGGCGCAGTCCCTCTTCCGACGCCTCTCCTGCGCTGCGTTCGAACATGTTCTTGGTCTCTCTCTGGAGTTCCACTTGAGCAAGAGGACCGGTGAAGTCACAAGCGCATTGAGTCGCGGCGCTGCTATGAACACCTTCTTGGAAAACTTCCTGTTCCAAGTCTTCCCCATGATTTTTGATATCTTCGTCGCTGGTGTCTTTTTCTTCATCGAGTATGATGCCTTCTACACCATCATCGTCTTCTTCATCATGTGGTCTTACATCTTCCTGACTATATATATGGCCAAGTACCGTGCCAAGCAGAGGAGAGACATGGCGACCAAGAACAGGGAGATGGACGCCGTCAAGACAGATGCCATCATGGCGTATGAGACGGTGCAGCACAACTGTGCCGTCGGCCCCGAAACAGACCGGTTCAATGCCCATGTCAAGGTCTATCAGGGAGCAGAGCGTCTTGTTCTCTGGTCCTTGAATGCACTAAACCTCACGCAGAGCTCGATCTTCTCCTTGGGAACCGCACTGCTAGTCGCTGTCTCTGCGTACAAGATCTCCATCGGTCAGCAGGGAGTCGGCGAATTCGTTACTTTGATCCTCTATTTTACACAGCTCCAAGCCCCTCTCAACTTCTTTGGCACGTATTACACGATGCTCCAGAACAATTTGATAGAAGCGGAACGGATGCTTGATCTGGTAAGTCTCTCGTGCTGTATTCTAAACTCGCTCGTAGCTGACCCAAACCAGTTCAAAGAGACATCAGGTGTTGTAGAGAAACCTGATGCGATGAAGCTGCCAACACCTCGGGGCGAGGTCTGTTTCAACGATGTCAAATTCTCATACCAGGGCAAGGCCAAGGACCCCGCCATCGATGGCGTCAGCTTCACTGTTGCGCCCGGCACCAAGACCGCTATCGTGGGAGAGTCCGGAAGCGGCAAGTCCACTTGTCTGAAGCTGCTCTTCCGTTTCTACGACGTCAACGAGGGCTCCGTGACCGTCGATGGACATGATATCCGAGATCTCAAACTCGACAGTTTCCGGAGAAACATCGGTGTGGTGCCGCAGGATACCGTGCTCTTCAATGCGACAATCATGTACAACCTGCTTTACGCCAACCCCAACGCCACGCAGGCTGATGTTTACGACGCATGCAAGGCCGCCAATATCCATGACCGCATCCTTGCGTTCCCGGATCAATATGAGACCAAGGTTGGCGAGCGTGGGTTGAAGCTGTCTGGAGGCGAACGCCAACGGGTATGATTGCCTCACCCCTTGAGCCACTGCATGTTTGTGGCTGTATGACTGATTATGTTTCTTCCACAGATTGCGATTGCTCGAGCTATTCTCAAAGACGCCCGCATCTTACTACTTGATGAGGCCACTGCATCCTTGGACTCCCATACAGAGAGGCTGATTCAGGATGCCCTGGAAAGAGTAACCGCAGGGCGGACAACCATTACAATCGCGTAAGTTTTCCATCCACTCATGACAATCTACAATGGCATCATTCCAACCTTAGTGCGTAAATGCTGATCATCTCATTAATCTTGATGCAGTCATCGTCTTTCCACCATCACCAACTCGGATCAGATTGTGGTCCTCCACAAGGGTAAGATCGTCGAGAGGGGAACGCATGCGGAGCTGCTTACGCAAGGCGGGTCGTATCATGCCATGTGGCAGAAGCAGACGACTACGGAGAAGAAGAAGACGGAAAAGGAGAAGGAGGATGAGTCGTCAGAAACAGCGTCGCAGATTTGAGCATTGAAGTGGGCAGCCGACCTAGGTTGGAAGTCGTGTATTAGAAAAATAAGATGGATTGACGTTGGACTGGATTTTGACGAGTCCGGACCTCAGTAAGGCTGGAGGATGCAGCGATATTTCAACAAGTTTTACGTGAAGACCTAGTACGGCATGCAACGTTTCCGGTGAAACAATTGCTTGATTCTGCGGGCTGGAAATCGACTGAACATGCCTGGATCCATGGTCATGGCTCACATGGTCCCAGGTATGTGATTTCTCGACGTACATTAAAGGAAATGAAGTCTCATTAGGCCAAGAGCCCGATCGGAAACATGATGCTTCATCCATGCGTTTCATAACGTAGCCATATGAAGTAACCAGACATCAAAATCGCCGTGGAGGGAAGAAACATGATGAGGTAAATTGACCACGGCGGCAACAAAGAAACACTTCCCAAGCTCTGGAACTCGGGAATAGCTAGCAGAGTCTGTAGGTCATTGATAACTTAGATATTAGCTGCGAGGGACTCGATCAGATCTTTGTATGGTTGATTACTCACAGCGAAGAATGTTCCTGGCAGGAAGAACATTGTTACAAGGGCCATAGTCTTCATGGCTTTTCCATCTTTGATCGCGATCTCGGTATCTTGTTTGGCTTGAAACGCCGTTTCCTATATTCCATTGTTCGCCGCGTCAGTATCTTGGGTCTTCGGGGCGAGACAGTTTTGGGAGTTTACCATCTGGAAAGTCAAAGAGGCACCCTCCATAACAGTCTCGCAATCAAAGACCCTGGTGTCGTAATCGTCAATGATCCGCTGAATGTACACCGTTGGGTCAATATCATTGTCGTCAGAGGCCATGAGCCTAAACTCGTCACAGTACTGTAGCATTCTGTCAAGTTGCGTACGCCACTCCCTAAGACCATTTTTTAGGGAGCCGACATTGAGATATAAGTTGATCATATGCTTGGGGTCTTCCTTGGGATCTTTCCCCTTCCCCTTTGGATCCCTGGGTTTCGAAGCTTGAGGAGGTTGGAACTCGAAGTTTGAAATGACAGTCTGCAGGTCATGAATTGCTTTTTCGACCTCCCTAATCCTGTTCTTGGCTTCCTTTTCCAGGAAAAGCTTGATCATTGTGAAGGGGGAGAAAATAGAGTCCTTGGATGTTTTCAACTCCAAGTACATATTCTCCGCGTCTGTCCTGGAGCAGCCGAAGAACACAGCATACATTTTCGATCCTCTGGCGTTCGTCGCGGAGGATGGTTGAGGAAGGGGCTGTTGGGAGGCTGAAGTGGGAGGAGCGTAGGTCACTGCCAGAGCCATGCGATTGGATAGTGAGCTCTGGGACCGAAGAATGTATACTACAACGACGTCGAACGCGGTAGGTTATGAATCAGTAAAGACGATGCGAAAAAGATCGGTGGCTTACCTCGTGCTTGCACATTGCCCATTCTATATGGCACTCTGAACCATGCTGCTGAACTACCCCTGAAGATGTGGGAAACAGACTTATGTAAGTGTAGGTGCTTGGATACCTCCTTGAATGTTGGCTCATCGAAAGGAGGGCATTTGAGAGCGGATGGGTTATCATCTCTATAATGTGTCGAGATTTGTCGATGCTTCGCTTGCGGACAAAGCCTACAGCGAAGTTCTTAGTTTTGGGTCCAAGATTTGATCAACCGGGAAGTATCTCACAGTATAGCTGTTGATCGCACTGATCCAGAGATCCCGAAAACCTTTATACAAAACTATCAAATCGATGCGTCGTGGATTGCTTTGCAATTCCTTTCCTCACCTTAGGATTGGTAGCCCATCTCCTCAAGGTAACGCTGCCCTGGCTTTGTATGAAGCATCTTTTCAGCCAGTCCCGGCCAGCCTACATGTATTCCGTAAATTAGTTGCAAAATTCGGTTGCTGCTTGTGTAGGGTCCACTCACCATATCATCTTCGTTCGCATCGAGGGCTAGGCTGTCCTGCGTTTCTTGAACTGAAGGATGGAAATACTTGAACAGGTCATATTCTTCCCTTGTAAACTCAAACGATCCCCAAAGGCGGTTCATCTTGTTTGCAAAGCTGGTTACTAACACTTCAGGCCGAAGCCGGGGATAAAACCCGGATCGGGCTGCGTACGTATGTCTAAGTATATATATACCATGTATCCAAGAAGTGCCAAAATATCATCTATTATGGATGCAATCCTTCTCCTTTAGCCCCTTCGGAACCCCGATCCTTAAGAGAACGGGAAACATGTATTTGAAAGCAAGCCACAACTAACTTCATGGGGCAAGACTTTTCATCCGATCAGCGACCCGCGGGGAGAGGTGGGCAACCAATAATACACTTGTTCAACCACACAATATCAGCTGAGAATCAAAAACCATAAGTAGGACTCTTTGATTATTCATCTACTTCGAAGCCCATGTGCTCTTCTCAAGCCACTTGAGTGCAATGTGACATATATCTATTTTCCTTTCGGCTCTTGGGCTCGTCCAAAATAATGGGGCGCTGTTACCACATTACTCCCAGTCCAACACAACAATTATGGTTCAGCCAAGCCGCGGTAATCACTCTGGGCCCGGTCGACTGAAACAATGGTTCAGAAAGATTAGAAGCAAAGTCTTTAGAAGGAAGACTTACACTATAGAACGCCGGATTGTGATACAAATACGCTGGACATCTCACACGAATGAGTGGGATGTGATCGAAGAGCTGCGAGGAATTTTGGATGACGAGGACTTTAGGTTCAGTGTCCGTGACGAGATTCAGAGTTCAACGATTACCACGACAGAGACTGACATCCCGAAAGCAACAGGGTACTAGCTATATCATTGACATCATCAAGCCAATTCTAACCAAGGTATGGGACGCTCTTCGATTTATTCCGTTACTATGGCAATAAACTGACAGTATCTTTTTGGTAGGATGATGTGCGAGAGATTGATCAATTCAAAGCACGGTACCCGGGTGGTGATTCATAACTGATGTTGAAGGCATGTGGGCATTCAATCTTCTGACCCCATTGAGCTTCGTGGCGATGTCTCCCCATGATCCTCTTGGGCTTTTTCTTCCTCTAAAATTCGCCGATTGAGGGTCCTGGGAATAATCTTTAGCAGAAACATACTATAATATTAACATAATGGTTATGGTATTGGACTTGCCTGTTTCTTTGTAGCACGTCGCTTCTTAGGCTGTCAATAGATCGCTGAACGCTGATTACGTCCAAGCTGGGACTGCCCCTGTAACCTCCATATCTCCGCTTTGGCAGTATCGAACCCTGTGTAAAGTACTCATCTCCGTTGGTCATGAGTTGCTCTAGTTTCACCGTGAGTTCTCGCGAAGAAATCCTCCTATTGTGTGTTGGGAGAGATTGCCGTCTTGGACGTTCTGCTTCTAACAACTCGGCCTTATCTTCAATGATTAGCATCCGGGTGACGATCACGTCTACTAAGTCGCAGACAAATAGAGACTTTGACTCCCTGCAAAGCTTATCCGCCCACTTGACACTCCAAGTTAGTCTTTCTTCTTTCACTGTGCGACGAAGATTCACTGCTTACTTTAGTCACGGCTCGACTCTTCATGATTTGCGTCAACCCCTTCTCGCCCTCGAACACTTCAAAGAAGCAAGGGTGAATGTCATTCAACCCCTTGTACCGCGTCCGCTTTCTGCAGAAATCTTGACGACCTTGCTGCCCGTACAGCAGCCAGGTCACAAATTCTAAGAACAAGCATCCTAAAGACCATATATCTGTAGATCGAGAGATGGGAAGTACAAGATGGACCTCCGGGGGCTTGTACTCTGAGTCTCCAATCTTGACTTTTATATCCTCGACAGTTTTGGAGTGGTGAAAGCTGCTTAGCCCAAAGTCAGTCAGTTGTAGCAAGCCCAAAGGCTCGTAAAGTGCCTGATTGGGAAGGGCCGAGTCCCTCCAATCTGTGTAGCGGATGATATTGGCTGGTTTTATATCCCCATGGATCCCGTAAATATCCGAATCAGTGTCTTTTGAGGATCTAAGAGCTGTCGGATCATGAAGGATTGCCAATGCTTCAGCCAAACCATGGCATTGTTCGGCTACCCATCTCGCGATTTGTGCATGCCGCATCCGGTGATCCTCCATTAACCTTTCGGGGGACCATCCTTTCCAGAATCGCTCCAGGTCAGAGTCGGCACACTCGAACATGAGATAGTATTGCGTGGATTTGATGTCCGGCCCGAGGGGCTGCTCATAGGTGGCCAAGAGCTTTGCCAAGTGTGGCGAGGAGCTTGAAGTCAACCGTCTCAGAACTTTGGATTCGTCAAAGAAAGCTTTGCGGTTGCTGGAATTCAATCTCTTGACTGCGACGCGGCCGTTTGTCCCACGAGTCTGACATTTTGGTCAGTCGTAAAAACTCAATGCATGTACGATATATGACTATACAGGTTATGGGATAACATACAGTATACCGCTGAATATTCTGCTGTAACGGATGTAGTGTATAGATCGAGACAAGGCCAAATCCGCCCTGTAGGTAATCCTGGTCGTAGAAGTCCGTGGTTTGGCTACCTGTCTCGGCAACATATGGCAATATGTGACCTGGGAGAAGCTTGAGGTGTGGTACCTCTTCGTCGTGTTTCCTGAAAAAGACAGGATCCACTTCCCATTGTAACCGAATGAAGTCATTCTTCTGTTCATCAGTCCAACTGTCGAAAATCTGGATGTGGCTGCCGTCCACGCTATAAGATGCCAGGCCAGAATGTCCGGATTTCGTCTCAACCCGTTTCAGTGGTAACTTCGAGTCATCGACCCCTTCGTCCACGAAGTGCTTGATTTCCTCATATTTGTGTATCAGCAGAAGAACTGCGAATATCTTCCGGTAGATTTTGTTGTCATTTTCATTTTTTGTCGATGCGCCCATCAATACTTCGTTAATCAAATGAAGTCTCGCATTGTCCGGCCTCGAACCCAAATCCCCGAGGACAAGAGAAATACCTGTCTTGGTACTCATCAGAGCTTCGAGTGTCAACTGCGGGATGAACCACTTCTCAGCACCACAGGCACTATGTATGCGTGCGGCATAAATCGACTTCCTAATAAGATCGACTGCGAACCGGGCTGCATCGAGTTCACCAGCACTTGACGAGTGGCCCGAGTAGTATTTCGCCTCCACCAGGGAAACGGATGTCGAGAAGGTGCTGATCTCATGCCCACGCAGGTACAATGAGTCTGCAGTCACGTCCGAGTATGCCGTGGTTCCCGACAGGGTGCGCGGTGGTGCCTGTGGATCTCGTATGAGTTGGAGACGCATAGTATCTATCCTGGGTGCCGGTTTGTCTTCTTCCTGGTCTATTGTGCAGCAGAACATCCATTTTGGAAAGCACGCGCTGGCCATGCTGCCGGTCGAGTCTCATATGCTGGGTCAGGTATGAGTGCTTGAGGGTGACGACCAAAGTCCAGCTTGAATGCTCCGGTGAGCTGGAAAGTTCGCCGCATTGCATGGGGTCCTAAATGTCGGACCCTTCGTGGCTGAGCAAGCTAGGCAGGACCAGACGCATGGCGTTTTGGCGTACTGGCTTACCCGAGTCGGAACAATGTCCGCCTGCAGCTGATTGACCAGTGAGAGACATAAGCACCTGCTTATTCGAAAGGCAGAATAAGCACTGGGATATGGTGTGGTGGGTAAGAAGTGGCGGTTCCGTGAGATGCAGATTGTATATTATATAATGAATGAGGCTTCCTCCCCATGTCATCTGATAGTGGCCACCGCATAGCCATTTCCGCAATTGGCTGGAGAGTGAGAGACGTGGAACATATGATGTTTGAGGACAGGCGCCCACCTATCTGCAGTATTGGTTTCGACACATTGTTCAGATCAGCTTGGGATCTAGTCATCGGTACTACGTTGTCATTCTGGTGCACCACATGGCCGCACTATTGCCAGCCACATTTGGGTTCTAGCGAATAGTGGCGGCCTTCCTTCCGTCCGTCGGCATCAAGGTGGGTAGTCAATTTAACAACATCTACATCCCAATCGACACATTGGTTAGGCTGATTCCGGATAATGCAAAGTGAAACATAGACACTACAAACTTACAAACAGTTGTAAGGCACGGAGCATCCCATCAAGCAAAACATTGGCACATATACATATATCAGAGATTGAAACCTTGACACGTTTCGTGATATCTAAAAATTAAAAACTTCATATACCGAAGATAGCAGCCCAAGGTGTATTCCAGACCAGTCTGACGCCTTAGGCTGATTGAAATCAAGATCCAACGATAGATAATATTATACATTTCACTCATGCACTAGAAGTGAATGCATTTATCTCGGGAAGAAAACTGGGACCTCGGGATGTTCTCAGAAGGGTCTGTATGATATCGAGTGAATAACAAGTCATTTCCCTACTGCTATTGCGTTTACATTTGACCTTAGTGACTGATACGTATTTGTAGTCTGTCGCTTATACCCGCAACACGAAGCCACAGAAATATTGCAACAATCCCCGAGGGTCACCAACAAAGCGTATGAAGCCGAAGGTAACATATACACTCTGAACTTCAATGTGAAAAAGATAAGCTATCAAAACGTTATCCCAGATACAATGGTAGGCCTCACGTGGCTTGTCAGTCAACATGCGGACTCCAACAAGCCGCCCCCCTTCTGCAACACACCGGCACACCCCCTGGGATCCTCTACAGTCAACCAAAAACAACAAAAAAGAAATGAGGCGATAATCGCCGGGAATTGAGCCCGACGTGGGGGTCGAACCCACAACCTTGAGATAATCAGAATCGTGAGATACTAAGAGTCTCACGCTCTACCGATTGAGCTAGCCGGGCGTCTTGAAGACGCCTTGATGGTGTTGAAAGTTCGGTTGAAAGTTTTGCTTATATTTGGGACATTAGATGATTTTCTCTGCATGCGGGTCGCGCTGACTCATAAGTTCCCCATTGTTCCAACGACAGTGCAAAACTTAAGTGTATTTCCACAGAAACCACAAAATGAATCGCGTGGTGATAGTGGGTCGTTTGCGCTCTGCTGTCTGCCTCCTCTTGCTGCCCGAGTAACCACCAGGACTAAGGACGACACACGAAGCCCATTGCTTGCAATGCATGCTTTCAGTCTACCGTCGTGGCATGGTTACAGGTGATCAATTGCCGTTCAATTTATGGTGATACACCCGGGTCATGTCAGCTACGCCTGAGTTTGGAGTCCTGCTCCCCGTGCATGATCGATTCCGCTTTCCGTGGCTGGATTTTGAAACCAACTTGGAACCGCCCACTTTTACCACATGTTCATGGCAAATCAAGGCACCCGTCCATCTCAGCAATTGCAGTCAGAGAAGCCCTGAGGACGGGTACAGCACCTGCATGACAGTCGAGGGCCATAACTTCAAACTAGTAGTTCTCCACGGTAACCTCAATACTGAGGTCAGCGCAAAGATGCTATGCCATTAATACCAAGAGACAGCGGGACTTATACAAAATCGTACTATCAAACCCCTGACCCAGCCGCAGTGTGGTAGTTCAAGGGTGTTACCCCGGGCCTGCCGGCTTACCGTACGGATACCTGCGATGAGGACGAGACAGGTCAGCCGTACTCAACTCACCAGTCCTGTCTTGTTTGCCCTCCCGGCGACACAGAGGCATGGTGGGGCCATAAGTAGTGGTGCTTCTGATCAAGTAACGCTACCGCAGACTTCCAATGGCACATGCTTGAATAGCAATGTAGACCAAGACATGAGACATCTGAAGTTACGAGAATGACGGCGTCCGGAATTCCTTTCTTTCTGGGGAGCATCTATGTCCTTGTGCATAATCATAGGCACCAACGGCGCTGTTTCAATGTGCAAACATGTCAACTGGCCGATGTTTGCGTGAGACAAGCCGGTCGTACGATGTATGCGCCCGTTAGTGTTGTGTCCTCAAAGTCAATCAGAGCCGTGTCCCCAATCTCCTTGAATTTATCTGTACCGGTACATGGGAGGATGGCTGGTTTCTTTCCTGGTCTGACTGTGCTACCGCCATCAAGAAGGCTCTGGGTGGCTGGAGCACACGCATCAGGTCGATCAGCGAACATATAAATCCAGAACATATACCTGCTGAGATGAGGAATATGATACGCATACATGTATTCAAGACGATGGCAAACCAGAACTCCGTCCACAAAGGAACACACGGTTCATGACTCACTTCAGACCATCTCAACCAGGGATATTCAATCTAGAGCAGTAAGTAATCTATCGCTGGTCCAATTTTGAAACCTTTTTCAAATACCAGGTCTCGTCCCACTAAACCTCCCCGTCAAAGTCTCATACAATGGGCTGCTGCTCCCAGTTCTGGGGTTGGTTCTGCTGCTGCCCTTGCATGACCATCAAGTACGCCTGCGGTGGGCTTTGCTGCTGTGGGGGAAGCCGTAAGAAGGAGAACGATGCAAACGGCGGTGGGATCAGGATGAACGATGTGCCGAACCAGAGAAGAGGGCGCTAGAATAAGACGGAGAGGTGTCACATCGGTGGATATGTCTATGGGGTTTGGGCTCAACACGGGGAAGTATGACGAGAGTTGAGTCATCCAGAAGTACTATGGGGCCAAAACATATTTATATTCCCGAACAGACCACATGTATCCTCGTGCTTCCTTTCAGAAGTCTTCATTCTATTGCGTTGACATAACAATTCTCTGGCTCACTGCCCCTAAATTGTGCGTGGGTAATGTGACAGGCTACCGATGTGTATCCTCTCACAGTGGGGAACCAATTTGATACAGCAAACACAAACAGTTGTTGGTTGGGGACTTTTCATGATTCGCTGCTTAGGTACCCTAGGGTATGTACCCTCTTCAGTATTGCCTTTACACTACTTAAGTAATCTCCATCTAAAGTCGAGCGTCGAAATCCGCATTGGTCTGGGTTTTCAACGATGCATATAAGTCCTTTCTGTTCAAATGAAATGGTTATATTAAGATTATATAATTATAACAGCCCCTAGAATGCCACTTATCCTAATTCGAAAGCCCAGAAAACCCATTAACGGCGCTGAGACACCGTCTCGGTCCCAGGACTCGGCGGTGGAGGGCCAGTAGTCCAGTTAGAAGGATTGGCGCCCAGGACGAAGTCCAGCGTGCCGCCGTTTTCAAACACGTCTGACCATGTCAACCAAGACTTGTGCCACCATTCCCCATTTACCTTTAAGCTTTGTACATAATAACTAGTCTCAGTGCCTCCTGTCGTCCTTATATCCAACGTCTTCCCATTACTCAGGTCGATGGAAATGTCAGAGAACCACGGGCTCACGATCAAGAACGTCGTCTGGCCCGTCATGGGATACAACCCTAACATGGCCCACAGAAGCCAGGTTTCCATGGCACCGGCGTCTGAGTTGCCCGGTAGTCCGGCGGGTGTGGGTGCGTAGTACGCCTTGGCGAACTTGCGCGTGTAGTAGACTGTCAGGTCCTGGCGGTTGACGAAGTTGAAGAGGTATGGTGTTGTGAAGGACACTTCGTTGCCCGGGTTGAAGATCATCTGGTCGAATGAGCCCGAGGGGTACACGCCGGGAGTAAACATCATCAACAGGCGGTCGGTGAATGTCGCTTCACCGCCACAGTATGAGATGAGTGTGTCGATGTCGTGGTGGGCGTTCCAGGAATATTCCCAGGGTAGTGCCTCATAATCTGTTGGTATGTGTCTCAGCTGTCGTTCTTTAATTGTCTCAACATATACTTTTGCAACCGCTTACAGTAGTCACCCCAGTAGCATCCACCACATGACAGAGCATCTTGCTCGATGAAACCTGTCAGATCTCGCGGGACGACGAATCCAGTGAATCCAAGAGACTCTACATCAGGATTCCAGTGGTTCCTCCAATTATGGCTGCGGTTGAGGTAGGTGGGGGCATCGTCGTGGCCAAGTCCACTGCCCACTGTATACACGGCAAAGTCGTTGACCGAGTATTCAATAGCCCGGCTGACAGAGCGGCCAAATGAGGGCGTGATGAAGCCATATTCAAGCCAGTCAGGCAACGCTCCACGGCCCTCCTTGGTCGAGCCAGTAGTATCACGGGGGTCGTAATTGTTAGGAGGCGTAACTTCCGCATTCTTGAGCATGGCAGAATACCCATCCTCCCAGTTGATATCTCCCCCCACACCTTTGACATACGCGTCCGCTAGAACGTTGTCGCTGTTTGACCCGCCTTGAGTGGCTCCGTTCGAGAAAGATGACCGCGCATCGGGCATGTACCCTTCGTTCCTCCAGATGTCGATGAGCGAGCGGATGTACTCCTCGTAGGCAGTGGGCTGGATTATGTGGAAGAGCGCGGTACCACATCGGAACTGCCCAAGTCAGCCATCCATCCATCCTTCCAAGTGCAGACTTTGTTCAGAGAATAAGCTTACCAAGTCCCACAGTGTGAAAATATCATCGTAGTATGGCTCCGAAGACACCCACAGGGGGTTTTCACCTGTTTTATTGGTTGGGATGACACTCATGTGGTACAACGAAGAGTACAGAAGCTGCAAATTCGTCAAGCTAGTCGCGTCCGTGGTCGTAACCTTGGACAAGACTTGTTCGTTCCAGGCCTCTTTGGTCTGCTCTATAAGTATCTCTAAGCCAGTCCCGGCGGGGATCTGCGAGTTGACGTTCTGACAGGCCTGTTCCGTCGAGATAAAGGACACGCCAACTCTCGACTTCACATTCGGGCCATCGAACGTGTACACAACACCAAGCCTGGAGGTCGATGTCACGCTATCGCCCGCAGGATACTGGACCAGTTCGTCATTGGTGTTTCCGGCGCCCAGAAACGTCGCATAAGTCGAAGGAGCCTGGTCGAAGTAGCCGCAGAAAAACACCGTCCACTCTGGTGCACGGTTCCAGCCGTTGTTGTAGGATCCATAACCTTCATAATGGCCATCCTCACTACTGACTTCGATGTTTCCGCCCAGGTAGGCCTGCTGGAGCCCCTGTCCGCGGTAACTGGAGAGCACATGGGACACATCGACAATGACATTCACGGACTGGTTAGTAACCGGGAATGTATACTGATAGTATCCCGCCCTCTCAGTCCCAGCCAGCTCGACGGTGATGCCCGATCCGAGGAATGACTGGTAGTAGCCGACCTCGGTCCCATCAGGTGCAGCCCTGGTGTCGTTGTGGTCCGCCAGTGGGTTGGTGATGTTGCCTATCACAGGCATCTGAGAGACCACGCCATACTTGGGCGCGCCACCTGTTCCGCTCTCATGAAGCATGGAGAAGCCAGTGAAGTTGCCGTCGACATCGTAGCCGGAGTAGCTGTCAGATCCATCGTACAGGTCCGGGCCCAGCTTGACTATTCCCAGGGGCCAGGTCACACCGGGGAACGTGTTGCCTCCGTTTGTATCGCCGGTCTTGTATTGGTCGGTCAGTTGCAATAAACCACAGGCTGTATCTCGTCAGGCGAATCACTCACATTTGGGAGCACATACTGCGTCAGATCATCTGCAGCGACACCAACACTTACAGCTGCCAATATGGCAGCGATACTAAGCGACATGCTAAGGGAGGCTTGAGGAACAATATCACCAACGGCACAGTTTTACAGGAGAGGGATCCCATGGAACAGGTAGCTAGGGCACAATATCAATAAATTCATTATTTATAGCCGGAGGAAGGATGCAGGGCATATAATGAGAAACTCGCATTACCATCCGTATCATCCAGATGATGTCTCACAGGCCATGGAGTGGTCACTATCCATCGCGTATCTGAAGCAGGCTGGATCCTGTCTCCTGACATTCCGCAATACAACGTGCTTATTTGGTTGCCAATGCTTGGCTATGCTGCCGCTGGAATGGACAGCAGCGTTGCAGCCAGACCGGGTTTCTCAAGCCACATGCGTAGACGTTCTATCCTGACCGAGCCATGCATAAATATTCATTGATACAGGCCGGGCAGGGTAGGTAATTCCACAGAGAAGCGTATTTACCGGCGGCCTGATAAGATACCTGGCAGAAAATCAGATTCATCCCGCCTGATATGTCTAGGTTCCAAACACCCCATGAAACCCCTTCAAGGGAGGGTAAGAGAGGATAAGGTTAGAATATAAGCACTATCTCGTAAGGCTACGCAACTAGTGGCCTCGAAGAGTCCGCCCTGATACTAAAACTATCTGTGACTATGGGTGCACCGTTGTTCTTACCACTCCACCCCATTCGGGAATAATCCCCTCTTGTACACTACTTCTTTTCAAAGTAAAGGGTCTCCTGTATCTGAGATTAGTTCCATTCAACCAATCCCATAATCCGACCGAGGTGGTATATTCCAGTCGGAGTTGTGGAGGGTGGGATTCAAGTTTGTCGTTGATTGATCCTATTCCTATGCTGCTTGTAAGTCGTGGAATCAGAATTGAAAAAGCTCGTGTCTGATGGACCAAAGACTCCCACATTCCTTTTGTGTAGGCTGCAAGATAGTCATGTGGATTTACAAGGTGGTATGGGGACCAAGTAGGCGCATGTGGAAATTACACAGTGGGATTTATTGACAGCCTGTTCGCAACATGGATGGCTGGCTATACATGATGAAATCTGCGGTGAGTAGGGCCGCAATACCTACATGGCTTACTATCAGCAGGGCAAAAGGCTTCGAATGCATCGGAAATAACGAAATCCACATATTAGGCAGGTGGTTGCTGGTTGGTAAGCAGATGATCACTCCAGCAGATGCTGTCCATATGTCTCAATATCTGAGACCAACAGCAACCTCGGAACACAACATGTGTTCTTGCACACCCTCACTGCGATAAGTGAAATGGCCATGGGGTGGACTAGTAGGGAAAGCAACAAGGCAGTGACACTAATATTAGAAATCAATGGGTTGCGGGCTTACGATAAGCAAAAGAAATGCGATGGTCGACATTGCACCCGGCCCTGCATCACGACATCTGGATATCGGCCGCTGCGGAAGCGTCTGCAGTTGACCCAGGGTATCTCCCAACGGAGAATTACATCCGGTGCGCCTGAATATCAGGAATCGACAAGTCTAGAACCTTGTTCCCATGCTGGTTGCCGGTCTCCGTTCGGCTACCGGGGAGGACTCAACACACGAGTTTGGTTGAACCACGCACGGAGAGGAGAGTGCGCCATGCCAAGGTAATTAATCTTGTGGATGACACGAGAAGAGCGCGTGAAGACCGCTTTCCGTCCCGGTGCTGTGAACTCATGCAAATATGCGATGTCGTTGATAGGACCCATGAATAGAAAAGATCGGCGGGCACGTGGCGGCAAGTTCAGGCTTGATTTGAGGTGCTCCAATCGGCGTATGTTCCCAGACTGTAGCCCCCCGGCCTGCATGTGAGCTTTCGTTGCATACCAGGTAGTTTCTACATCGAGGTCTCTCTTATCTTGGCTGAGTTCAACAGCTCCTCTTGCAACTCTCCGTGGTCGGGCTGTTGAGGTCTTGAAGGAATTCTGGAAGTCCAAAGCCATCTCGAAAGTCCCAGCAGATTACTCAACTGGATGCATCAACACGCACACCAAGTCCCACCGAGCACAGAACAATCAAGAAATATGACACAAATCGCAGTAGCAATGCCAACGCCGGGCTCCCCTTATGAATTACTCCTATTCTACAGATTACCAGACACGCTTCGCTCGCTCGCCAAGGACTCGAGAGGCGGGCCAGGTAAACCCCATATCCCGATCCACCTCCCAAGTCATCCACCGCTCAGCGCGCGCGCGATAATAATGCATCATGCCATCTTCCCCTGTCGTTTTGTGGTTCGCCCAAAAGTATGTACCGTTTCCCCCATAAACCATGTCTGGTATGTCCGGACGTCCCCTCCATCCCTGGTCGTAGACCTCATGAAGGCTATCCATCACTCGTGGTGAGAACCAAAAGGGAAGGAAATGAAACATTGCCACATCGTCCATGACCCCGAATATCTTTCCCCGCTCGTAAATATGTGGTATACTTTGTACAGTAATGTACTACCCATCCAGGGCCTTTGCGACCTTCCACCCGTCGTCGCCTACCCCGACAGTGCCGTCTATCACCGGCACTTGCCATCGCCTGGACCCAATCCTCACCAACATCTCAGAAAACTCCCGATCACGACAACCGGAAGGCCCTTCTTCTTGCCGCTAGTAAGACGTGCCCGGCATTCCACCCGCAGCAACGTGGCGCATGCTGTCTGTGATACGCTGCGTAAGGCTGGTCATCATGGAGATGTTCTTGAGCGCAGGGTCGTTGGGCACTGTGCTGTTAAGGCGCAGGAAGACATGTTCCAGACGTCCCTTGAGAAGTGACATGACCTTGGGCGTGATCTCGCGAACTTGTCCCTCCTGTTCGTGGGCATAATAGTCAGCGGGGGGCGTTCCATCATAGGAGAGGATCGACATAGGAACTGAAGAGGGTGTATGACAGAGGAGCGACACGGGTGGGATAGTACTCACAATCCTAGGAAGAGCCTCAAAGAAGGTCAAAAGGACCATCTCCGTCCAGCCGAGCTTGGTGTGCAGGAGCTGAGGGTTGTCCAGGTTTGCTGTCACTGTCGCAGCGACGGTCAAGAGAAGGAGTGGGTTGAGGTTGGCGATGAAGGTGGCATCGTATTTGGCCAACACTTGCGCGAAAACCTCCTCCTCGTTGCGCGAGTCCTGGATCCAGGTCATGACCGCATCGTCGAACTTGCCTTGGCCCATGTAGTTCCGCACACGCTCGCAGGCCTGCTCGATATCCAGGCGGTCACGGTTATCCTTGGTCGTGGGCTGGAAGACGACTTGTGGTTCGGACACTTGTGAGCCGGAAAGATGCGAATGCGCAAGCTGCTGTGATTGTGGGGCCGACTGGTGTGGGATTGGCTGCTGACTCGAAACGTGACTTGCCAGCTGGCTCGCTGGCTGACTGGTAGGACTGCCGAATTGCTGAGACTGCTGCAGAGACAGGATACTTGGGTTTACGGGTTGCGCAGGATACTGCTGGTGTTGGTGTGCTGGGGACACCATTGAGCTGGGGGCACCAGTCCACTGCTGTTGGGCCGGAGAGGCCATCGCCGCGGCAGCTGGATTGGGGAACTGTTGGCTCACAGCCTGAGGACTCCCATACTGCTGCTGAGGCACGACCGCCTGAGCCACATGCTGCAAAGCTTGAGACTGGCTGTGCGATGGGCTGTGATGGTATGCACCATTCCCGGGTCCCTGGTTGCTGTGACCGATCTGTCGCCCTGGGATAGATTGCTGCGGCGGCGATATCCTACGCTGAGCCTGCTGAACAAGCTGAGTCTGGAGCTGCAGAATTTCCTCCTGGAAACGTGTTTGGGCAGCGACCATGGTATTCAAAGTCTCTGACATGTTGGTGCTTAGTCCAACAAGCTGCTCAAACTTCTGCATATCCTTCAGGCGGACTTGCTCAATAGCATTGAACTGGTTGTTGACATTCACCAGAATCTCCTTGCCGCAGGCGGTAGCAGCTTCTGTAGCCAGCTTGGTGAACCGTGGGATGATCCTGTCATCGAGAAGCGCGTACAGCTGTTCGTCGATCTTCGCCGAGAGAGTGTGGACCATCTTGTCAACCATCGACTTCACAAGCTCGGGCTTTCGCAGAGCTTGATCCATCGCCTGCGGGAGCGCCTTCTGCACCTCCCTCTGCACCGACTGAGAGACTGAGCTACTGAGCCTGTTTCCAAGCTCCGCGCTGACAGTCCGAGACACAACCTCACCGACCTTGGGTGCGATGGACTTTTGCATCTCCTCCTCGATGATCTTGGCGAGCACGCTCTGACAATTCTCATTCAGAACGTCCGAGACCATGCTAAGGAGCTTGAGTTGATTGGCATCGAACTGTTCGTCACGAACCTTTGAGTCGTTATCGAGGTGCTTGCGAAGACCAGACAGCTCCGACTGCAGCCGGTGGGCAAAGTCCTGCGTGAGGCGCTTCTCCATGGCGTTGATGCGACCGTCGACTTCTTGAGAGAAACTTGCGGGTGGAGTAGTTGGAGTGGACTTCGAGGTCTTGGCAGGTTCGTGGGACGTCGTGGCCACAATCCGGGGAGTGTTGCCGTTGGTCTGAGCGGTTTCACGCTCGCGTTCAGCCAATGCCGCGGCCTGTGCAGCTGCCTTCTCGGCCGCCTTCTTCTTCCGACCCTTCTTATCGGTCTTCTCGGCGGGGGCAGGGACGACCGGTTCCTCTTCCTTGGTCTCTTTCTGCTTGGGCGGAGTGATTTCTTTCCGCGCAGATGGCTCAGGAGCCGTCTCATGAACAGTCTCCTTGGGGCGCACAGCGAGGCGGATCTGGGGTTGCGGTGTCGGCTCCTCGAGGGGCTGGTTCTGAGGTTGAGGTGGCGGTGGCTTGAGCTTCGTGATCTCAACCACGCCCGCGTGGGCAGCGTCAACAGGATCAATGACCTTGTTGTTCTCATCCCATCCGAGCTCGGAAGCCTTGATGGACAGACAGGCGACACCTTTCGAGTGCATCGCGTAAAGTTCGAACAGCGTAGCCTCGACTCCTTCGCTAGAAGAAGCAGGATTCTGAAGAAGGTACAGACTTCGCAACACACCCTTGTTGGCAAAGGAGTACTCCCTCATGCCGCTGATGACTGCAGTACAGTCAGGGGTGGGGATAGAGGGGTCTTGTGCGACCAACTTCTGGATGTACTCGACCTGAGACGAGTTATGCTTGAGCGCATACTTGGGCGCCGATAGGTGTAGGAAGTAAATCGAGTTGCGAGTAGGATGACCGACAACGATAATGCCAGATGGAGGGTGGTACATGACGCTGCAGACAGCGTCGGACTCCTTGCTGTGTGGCAGGTTGAATTCCTGGACGGGTTTGCCCAAGGCCAAATCCCAGAGCTGCAACGTGTGGTTCTGTTTCATACCCACAATCAGGTAACGCAGTGCGGTCCGCTTCTGGTAGGGTCGGAGCTTATCCAACAGCAAGACAGAAGTAGGCCAGGCCTTCTCCCCTTCTGGTGTTGTAGTCAGAGTCATCAAAGGCTCTTTTACCTCCTTTGACGAATGGGCAGGCATCGGGTTGCGAGGATCAGAACGCTCATCGGCTGCTGTCAGATCACGTACATCCCAGAACTTGACGCGGCCTGACTTGTCGAGGGAGACAACCACGGTATCATCTTGACTGAAAGTGAAGTCCTTACCAGCCTTTCCAGTGTTGATCTTCAGTGGGCACTCCTTGTTAAGTCGATCTGTGTCGACAATGCGGTCATGGCCCGGTTTGATAAGGTTCCTCTGCAGAACAAGAGAAGGCCAGACGATGTTGATGGATTTGCCACGGCCGACAGCGAAGTACTCCGGGTGGTTGGTGGATGCACGAGCTCGCGTCTTCAAAACGCCACCTGGGGCGTCACCACCCTCTTGAGTATTGCTGGGAGGCAGAGCAAAGCCGTATTGCTCGAGATGAGCGTCCTCGAGGTGATCCTTCTCGCCATCTTTCACCTGAACCCAATATACCGTACCGCTGATGCCAGTGCCAATGATAGCCTCCTTCTGGGTCGTGTCCTGGTCCGTAGGGGTAGAGGAGATGGCAAGGTTAAAGATACGGTCCTTGGTATCAGCAAAGAGCTTGGCGTCACGACCATCATCCTGGCGAATGACACGAAGACCACCAGCCTTGGACATACCGTAGGCGAGGTAAGCCTCAGACGCGGCCACAAGGTTTCGATCGATTTGATCAAACTCCTTCTTCAATCGGGCAATGTCGAGAATGGCCTCGTCGCGGAAGACAGGGCGGGTATCAGTAGCACCATCCTGAACCGAGATGGAAATCCACGGCTTCATGGGGAAATTGAATACCTTGACAGGGGTCGTGGTCTCCTCGATGACGACAATCTCATCCTCGGCTTCTGCGCTCTCCCAGCTATCAGCCACGGGATCACGAGCGGCGTCGTCAACGATGTGCCGAACGGCTCTTGCGATCTCAGGGCGCAGAGTGTCCTCGAGGGCAGCCCTATTCTCGTCCTTGTCCAGCTCATGCCTAATGTCAGAAGCGGCGACCGCAGCAGCGGCCTCGAACTCCATGTCAGTTTGAGCTGCCATCAGTTCCCTAAGGTCCTGCGTGATTCTGGCCTGGGCCTGCTCATCCTCAGCACGAGCAATCGCCTCCTGTGCTTCCCTGTCGGCCTGATCGGCGATTTCGTTGACTGCTTCAGAAACCGTTTCCTTGTTCTTTGCCTCGAGCTCATCAGCTGACTCTTGGACTGGGTAAGGGGGGTCGGCTCGAAGCTCCTTGGGGCTCGAAGTAGACTCCATCTTGCGGCGTATAGAGTCGCGACCCTCCAAATGACTGCTAGAGCTCGAGAGGCGCTTGTGATCAAGTCCTTGTGCAGAACCAGGGTTCTTCAGGATCTGGATCGGCGTTTGGCCATGGACGATGGGAGAAGCAGATGCTCCAGGAGTCGACTTCTTCGAAGCTCGAGGGTTAGGAGACACCGAGGCAATCAGCTCATCAAAGGGGTTCGCGTGGCTGAACATGTCCGCCTTAATTTGGGGCGTGCCGTTGTTACTCGACTGGGCCTGGGTAGGCGGCGGCTCGAACTTCAGTTGGGGCGAGGCTGGCTGTTGGGCAACGAAGTTGAAGTTGGAGGTCGGCACAGCAGGGCCCCCACGGCTAGTGGTATCGGACAAGGCCCGCTCGAGAGTGGCGAAGTCGTGCACCGAAGCCTCGCTGGCAGTCGGCGGGGTAAAGTTGGCGGACTGGTCGGCTTCGCTCGGGGCAGGAGGGTCGGCGGGCGCATCGCTCTGACTTGGCTTGGGGCGGTTCAACAAGTTGAGCAGGTAGTTCTTGGTATGGTCAGGTGGCGGTGCGGCATTCCAATTGCTCGCTGGCTGCTGAGGCCGCTGCTGAAGCTGCTGCTGAGGCTGCTGCTGAGACTGTTGCTCAGGTTTGGCCAGATCGTCCTGGAGCTTGCCCTTCATAAGAGCAGCGAGCAGGCCGCTGGGGTCAGCGCCAGCGGGAGCGGGAGCGTGTATCATGCTGGCCTGCTGGCTCTGAGCTTGTCGGATAAGCGACTCGCGGTGGAGCTGGTCAGGTTGTTGGGCCTGGGGTGGAGTGGGCTGTGACGGGGTCTGCTGTCCATCCTGGCCACTAAACTTGAGGAGTTTCAGCAAGTCCAAAGTACGCTCCTCATTCCCATCGTTGGGTCGGGTCGCGAAACCTGGAGGATGGTGGGACGTGAACATTCCGCCGGGCGGGGGAGTCGGAGCAGCAGGGGGCAGGTAGCTTGTATCCTCAACGGCAGGCGAATCGTGGTGCTGTTGGTACTGGTAAGGAGCTTGACCGTTGTAGGGATTGAATTGGGACACTGGTGGCTGCTGATGCTGCTGGTATCGGAGAACAGCTGGATCATGGTTCTCGTTGTTGCTCGAATGCTGGGAAGTCTGGGATTGCTGGGAATGATGGGATTGCTGTCGCTGAAGATGGGCCAGAAGTGAGTTGAGTGACCTGTCGTCGCCGCCGCCGCCGCCACCACCACCACCACCGCTGTAGCTAGCCATGATGAGCTTGAGGTGTGGCTAGCACCAGGTGAGGCGTAACCGAGGCTGAATCGAGCTCCAAAATGTTTCGACTTGGATATTGCAGCTTCCAACGAGACAATTATTGATGCGATTTGGTGAGGGGGGAAGTAGGGTATTGAAGGGGATGATTCGCAAGTCGTCGTCGACAATTGAAGTTTTGGGAATGTTGGGTTGCGGCTCAAAGTTGACCGAACCTAAGAGAAAAAAAAGTGGGAAGAGGGAAAGTGGACAGTGGAGCTGGGTTTGCCGGAAGGTGGAAGGAAGGAAGGTGGGAGATGGTGATGCTGCTCTGCTAGTGGCAGCTGGGGCAGCTTAGACGGGCTGCTGGGCTGCTGGGCTGCTGGGTGATGAGCCGGAGCTTAGGTGCTGCTTAAGCTGGGGTCAAACAGTGGCCAGTGCCGAGCAGGTGGTATTTTTAGGGGTGTATGCCTAACGGAAACCGAGACAGTTCTGTACGCAATATTTGTGTTGAGGCACGTATTATACGCCCGGCGTACAGAACACACAGTACTATGAGGCTTCACGGCAGTATTGGCACGCAACAAAACCAGTGAACCAGACGGAAACCGATGAAAATAGAGGTGCGAAGTTGCTAATAATGAGAAAGGATCTATGATAAGGATCTATGACAAAGGATCTATGGGATTGAAGTAGTAGAGACGAATGGTTGTGAAAGGCAATGAAGGCCAATATTGGACGACAGTCAAATTACATATAGGTCAAGTAATGACTGGCGTATTTAACGTGTTGTCCGTTTACATGGTATCATGTACCGGTATCTCGCTCCTGTTGGGTTGACCTGCAGCAGTCCGCAGCCACAGTACAGGCAAGAAAGAAAGAAAGAAAGACAACGTCATGCATGCACTGCAGGCGCAGACCACGCAGCATGAACTGAATGGCTGGAGATGTCTCTGAAGACCAGCCTGCAGCATTGGTATCGGTATCTACATAGGTTTGTATCGTGAAGATGATGATTGATCGAATGATTTGCTTGATTGATTGCATTTGCATCTACACTTGCATTAGCACAACGTTGTAGGTGGGATGGGGGGGATCAAGGTTCGCCTTCATCCATCCAACGATATCAATCACACATTGATACATTGATACCGACATTCCCTAGTATATGCCCACGTTTTTGCCGGCTCCGGTTCGGCTTCGCTCACCGTGTGTGCCGGTAAAGAACTGCTGGCCCTTGCCGTCTTTCCCCCTGCCGTTTCAATACCTGCCGTCTTTGCCCATTCGGCCTTTCAAGGTTGAGTGCATGGGCCAGATCCTAAATTCCCGTTTCTAGTACCGTACCAGCCTGCCAGCCTGAATCCGTCTGTAGTGCAGCAGCGCAGCACACAGCTGCGGCACGGCACCACCCCCCCTTGCTGACATTTTGCATCAACTAGCATAGCAGCTTTCATTCACCTCGGAACGTCAGGCTTCCAGGGCTTCCCAAGATCCAAAACCTAAAGACCTAGAGTCTCCTATCATACAATCCAATACACGCCCGCCCTCCTCGGCCAACCTAATACAGCCCCGTCTTTTCTCTCTTTTATTTTCTGGGAGCACCAACCTTGTCCGTGTTCGCTCCTGCACGGCACCTCCCACCGCCTCCAATTGAGTTAGAATTCGAGTCTGTGGTCTCGTCATCCGCTTCGATCCTGAACCGCGGGACGTCGCGATCCTAACGACCTACCATCCACCCGCCGCTCCTGAGATGCTCCGAGCGCCGAGTCTTGGACGGAGGTGACACGAGCGCTTCTGCACTCTCGATAGAGAAACAACATTATCACCCTGAATAATCGAGTGCCCGTCCCGGCACCATCATCCTCCCCAAGATGTTCTGTCTACGAAGGTAAAAGCCCAGCGTCCCATCCCCCTCGCCCCCAGCCTGCCGCCCACGACGAGAATGATCCCCCAACTGACGCCTATCCCACAGCTGGCTCCCCCTCCTCTTCATCCCGACCAACGCCTCGCCCGCCTTCATCTTCCTCTTCTTCGTCTGCACCTACTTCCTCAACCGGCCCTGCGTCTACTGCTCCTTCCTCCTCCTGATCCTGTTCATGACCTCGTGCAACTGGTCCGACCGCTGCTTCTTCGACTTCAGCAGCAACTGGTTCCAGCCGCGCCCCGGCGTGTCCTACTTCACCGACGGCACGACCTCGATAACGGGCGTGGGCGGCGGCGGCGGCGGCGGCGACGCCTCGGTGCTGAGCGGCGTGGAGAACATGGCCGCCGCGGCGAACGCGACGTACCTCGTCGCCAAGGACGCCGTCAACGCGACGGCCAGCGCCATGATGGGCGGCGCGCCCGGGCAGGCGGCGCAGGCGAGGAGGGAGTGGACGGGCATAGGCATGGAGTGGCTGCGGAGTCTGCTGGGGAAGAGGGAGTGGAGGATCGACTGCTTGGATGTCTACATCCGGCTATAATATCTATACCAAGGGCCCAACAAGGCCATGATGGGCAGGGGTTGGTTTTGGAAAAAAGCAAAAAAATGGCGGGCATATAGGGGAGGGCATAGATTTGCCTAGCGCCCCCCCCCCCCCCTCGACATATCCCGGAAACGGGCCGGACACTATGTGCCTTGGTTGGTTGGGTTGTGAGGCTTCTCGAGTTCGACCAAGGAGTCCAGGCAGGATACGGCTACTTTATAATGCATGATTCCCCTGTATCCTATTTCACAACTGTACAAAGCAACCAGAAACTACATCCACAAACGGGCAGCGTCGGAGGTGAGAATCCGCAACGAGATGACAAGACTTGATCCAGGAGAATGGAAGACCTCTGGATTATGGCCTCGATGCAGGTCCGGGTTCCTCACACCGCCGACTCGGCATTTTCCAGGAAACGCATAGCACCATGACCAGGCGTTACACTACGTACGGCGTTCAAACACGACAGTAGTTGTTGTACTTGCACAATGAAATAGTTGGAAGAAAGTGGCTCGTCCACTGAGAGGATTGTACATCCAATGTCTACAGCTTCGCCTTCGGCGTATCCTCACCCTCTTCATCCCACAGGTCGTCCCATGGCACTCTCAGCTCCAAGTGCTCCTTCAACGTAGGCACGTGGATTTTGTGGTGGTCACAAGTCGCGAAGGTGGTCTTCCCGTCCTCACTCGTCATCCACCCCTTGATGTACGCCGTCCGCTTTCCCACCTGATACACGTATGCATGGACAATCACGGTTGTTCCTGGGAGGCAATGGACCGTCAGTCAAGGAACGAAGACCTGATGGTCGGGGCAAAGGTTGAATTGGCCATGAGCCAGAGGGATTGATGATGTTCTGAGCAGGAAGACAAGACCAATTGTGGGCTAGACATGTACATACGCATGCACATACACAAATACACATGAATACAATCTGGCATGTTGAAACGTAGGATAACTTACCAATGGGCACAGCCTTGACATAGCTGAGGTTAAGTGTCCTCGTCACACCTCCAAGGAACCTGTGCAGGAGAAAACAATCACCGAAGTTAGCTGTCCCGTCTAACTCCTTCTCGAGATGAGAGATCTCTTCCAAGGTTCCCGTTCCCATCCTGCAAACCTTCCGTCTCCCTGTCTCCCTCTCTGGCGGACGCTCATCGGCCCTCCTACAAAACCACCGATGCTTCGATCGTCACCTGATCTACGAACCTCCAAAGAAGCAGAAAACGAACGAAAAACGAACTTACGACCAGAACCCAGGCCTCGCAATAGGCCCCAGCGCGATAGTAGTAAGCATGTCGAAGATGACGCCAGCAGCGCCGCCGTGCATCACGCGGTTGTAATTGCCAAAGTCCTCGCCTATGTACAACCTACTCGTACACGAGGACACGATACCCGCGTTCGGAGGCGGCGGCGCCGGTCCAGCCCCGGCCTCGGCCGCTGTTGATGACGGCGGAGGCGAGGAGGCTGTCGGCGAGGGCACATCGTATGGGGGCCCTATGGAGGCGTCCAGTACGACGGCCCCAGTCATGACGGCATTGTCGAATGCTGAGCCGATTCTGGCTTGGACGAGTTTGTAACTGGGAGACGGATCAGTAATTGTTTATCTTTGTATGTAAGCAATAAGGGGGGGGGGGGAGCACCTGGGAGGAAGGGTACTTGGGGGCGGATGGTAAAGGGGTAATAAAGAGAAGACATGTAGATTACTTGAACCTACCGGTCGAAAATGGCTTGTATACCCGCCAAGGCCTTCCGCCTATTCTCCTCCCTCGTGAGCCCGGTATCTATTGACCTAGACATGGTGGTTGTTGGTTGAGGAGTGCTACAAAGGCTACCCTCACCGGACGTGGTAAACCCCTTTTCCGATCGTCGTCCGCGATTGTAACGGTAAGCAGAATAGGGCCCGTTCAGTAGTGCAGACCGGTTCTTTTCCCCTTCCTTCTTCCCTTCCTTTTTCCTTGGCCCTTTCGGCCCGGGCGGGCCAAACGGTGGAGGCCCGGCGGGTTTCCAGATCCGGGACCCCAGCCGCTATTGTTTGTTGTACGTAGAACGGCGTGTGCGTTGTGTGCCTCGTGTAGCTAATTGGACAATTTTATCATGTGGTTCTCGCGTACATCCTTAATGTCTACATAACGGGAATAAGCCCGAAGGTCTTGGTAATGTTTCTGCTGTCGTCTCTTCCTTTTCTCGATATCATGTACTCACTCGCTAAGGCATCTTTGCAACCAACCCCACGTCGACCGGGACCCCTCCAAACATCCGGAACCGAGGCTCGAAGGCCTCGACCTCCTCTTGGCGTACCGTCTCGATTCCTAAGCAGGATTCTGGCACATGATTTGACTTGCTCAATTGCATGGGTGTCGCTACATGTGCTCACATTGCAGTATACCTAGGTAGCCATACCACGCAGCCCTCCCATCTTATCATGTTGCTTAGCATGGCATGGCGCTGTTCGCGGACCAAGTGCTGCCTGACAAAGGCAAGGTACTTCCTTGCCCGCCAGAATACTATATTAATTGAAGTCGCGGCCTCGGGTGGTCCGGCGCTATTATTAGGAAAGTCTGGATTTTGTATCAAGAATCATGGCATCGCTCCGCGCCGAAGCTCGACAACATACGACACAAGGCTGGGAGACATGCATCCATCCCTACAGACCCTTCACTAGAAGAATCATCTTGCGCAGCGCCCGGGCGGTGAAATTGGTGCTGACTCAAAAGTTCTGAACGAGGCTTAGAGTCCGGGCCTGCCAGCCAGCCACAACCGCACCCGCCCATCCACACCATTGGTAGAAGCGCTATCCATGGCCTATGGTGGTGTCCTCCTATGTGTCAATCATCGTAGGTCTAGAACCAGCCAGAGCAGAGGGGGAACAAAGACGCCCCCGTTTTTGACAGGTGACAGGCCTGGCGCACCGGAGTAAAAACAGAAACAAACCAAAAAAGGGCCCTTAGGACCCTTGGACCCTGATTTTTCTAGAGAGAGCACAGTTGGTCGAATGAATAGGATCGGCACCTTTGTTGCTTAAGCGCGCAACGCGTGATCCCGCCTGTTCACTGGCTCTGGATCGTTCATCACGAGGCAGCGCCAGGACCCTGAGGGAATGAGAAAGAGATATGGAGAGAGAGTGTGTGTGTACCTGGGTATGTGAGTGCCTGGGTCCTGGGGTTGGGGAGTAAAGTACCCCGCGGACGGCGGGTCGTATACCCAGGATCAATGGGAAATTGAAAATTCCCATGTTTCGAAAAAGTCGGAGACCCCTCTCTAGTTCCCAGTTTCCAACTCGTTCTCGTCGCTGTAAAAAGTCCAAAGACAAACTCGACCCCACCATGGTTGGAACAGCTCCTCTGTCCCCGCCCTGACACTGCCTGATATGTCTCGTGGGGGAGTGTCTTGGTGTTTGATTACTGCGTACTGTGTAGAGTCTACAGAAAAAGAGAGACAGACAGACAGACCGAGGTTGATTAAGGGTTCGGGATGTCGCTGATTGGCCATTTCTATCTTGAGAGAAATGAATTGATCAGTGCAGCCTTCCGCTGCTTCACGCGGACAGAAAAAGAGATGGTGTTTGCTTCATCAATGTGCTGTGACGTTCGGGATATCAAGCCAGCTCCTCAGAATAGATTGACAATGAGCATCCGTGGAGAAAAAAGAAGCTGTGCGACGTGACAAGCAGTAAGATGTCGTCACAATCCCCCCATTCGACCCTTCCAGACCGCTGATGTGGAGAGAAGGCGGGATGACGATTGCCAACATTTGGGCTGCGCCGTGTCGGCACAGCACCGAGGGAGGGTGAGAAGGGTCCGGGTGTGTACAGTGTATGGTGTGTAGTGTACCTGACTGTACTGCCGTTGAGATGAAGCTGAGAAAAAGGAGGGCAGCAGGTAAGTAGTGAGAACTGTGAGACTGGTATTTGACAATAGTGACTACTGTGATAAAGCAAGTGACTAGTGAAACTCGTGCATGTCGGAAGGGGACAGGGGACTCGTGGAAATCAGCTGATGAAGATGTCAAAAAATGGACCCTGAAACTGCTCGTCCTTTGCCTTCATCGTGGCTTCCCTTGTGGGCAAATCAAGGTAACCATTTCCGGGAACAATCCTGAGGCCCAAAGGCTCGGGTTCAGGGCCAAAAGCATGATTAAATGCGAGACCCGCCACGTGAGGAGCGGTAAGACACGGTGACGGTCAACTTCCTGGTGGACTACCGAGACAGGAAAGTTGGAAGCCGATGCCCAGTAACCAGTGGGGAGAAGTTTTTCCTCTTTTTTTCCCCTCTCCCCTTCCCAGAACACGCCTCTCTTGCCTCTCAGGCCTGTTTGTTTGTTCAGTGTCAACAGCCCCCGAGTACCTAAGTACATATGTAGAGTTGACAATCCCCACTTGTCGGCACTCGGGCATTGTCCATGTGCTGGAGAACTGAATCTGAATCTGAATCTGCGTGCGATCTTTAGTATCTCACAAGCTCCTGTCTTTCTCGCCCTTGCAAGGCCTGGCAGGCAGGCAGGTTTGGCTCTTGGCAGTCAGGGATTCAATTGATCTCTTCAGGCAGTCAGGGGGGTTGGCTGGCTGGCTGGGGAGAGGGGGAGGGGGACAAACGTTGAGTTTGCCACAGTGTTGAGAGATGGGAGATCTCAATAATCTGAAGATCGTAAAAAGTGTGCACAACGGAGGTGCACGGAGTATGGGTTGGGAAACGTTTCCGTACACAGAATTGACACACTGGCAGACTGGCAGACTGGCTAAGTCTGTCTGTCTGCCTGCAAGTCAAGCAAGTGCCAAGAGGTGGCTGAAAGACAAACACCGGATTGGTGTTGATGATCTTGACAATCGTTTGGGGACGGACCGTTTTCAGGCTCAGTGATCGGCAGACCGTTGTCTTTCGGTGAAGACCCCAAAATTAAAAGCTGTCCAGTCTCGGGTGGGTGAGTTGGCGGGATGATGAAGTGGTTTTATTGCACCCCGTCAATGTGTGTGTATTGTAACGCAGTGGAGAATATTACGACGAGATTGGAGATCGAGTCGACTTCAACAATGTTGAATTTAAATAATACGAAGTCACTGCTTGTGGGTTCATCTAGAAACGCAGTTCGATTCGAGCATGCAATCTACCGCCTGTCGGGGGTAATTAATCAACCGGGGATTTGGCGAACTCACTATAGGTTGTGGTAAAGATCATCAGTGGACTGCATCAATCCGGCGAGGCTGGGCAAATTGGTTCTAGAAGTTCTACCAACCCCACCAATGACGACAATGAGGTTTGGAAAAAGTGGTGGGGGCAACGGATAGTCGAACCACCTCGCTTATCGGCGCTGTACTAACAGTGGACCCTGAAAAACAGGGTGACGTCTGGGAAGGACCGAGTTGTCATTATTGGGCTACACAGGAACGCTAAGTACTTTTGAGTTTTGACGAAGCAGGCACGGGTCCGGGTTGGCTGGGGTCGGGATTTGCCCTATGTCGTCATTGATGCGCCACATGATAATTCCAGACTGTGGCAGGTACCGAGTCCGGGTGCAATATGTACTGTGCTAGTGTATATGTGTACGTACCAAGTCAAAACTCGCCGACTAGACCCCCCCCTTTTTGTCACCATGGCTGGTCTGAACGGAACTTCACCACGCTCATCTCATCAACGGCGCCAGAGGCTTAGAATATTTTCTGAAAACATACGATGCGCGAACGAACGAACGATTGTTGACAAGGCGTCTTGCGGCTGATAGTGCGTGCTTATAACCTCAGGGTGCTCAATCAGTGCGTTCCTAGATCTATATTAGTAGTATTAGTAGATGCCTACGTACAGCACCGCCCATATTCCGTCACAATACCCCCATAATGACGACGGTGACGACAGAGACCCGAGCAGTCGGAGGACGGCAGCGAACGGTTGCAGAAAAGTTGTGGTTCAATAAGCGCGTGCGCATCTACATAACCATCAACAGTGCTCGTATAGCTTTAGTACGTATGTATTGTTTTCCTCTTATGACCGAGTCGGACAACATTGTATCCTTAAAGTGCACAGACACTCCACTCCGTATGCGCGCATCAAGACACAAAAATCTGATCATTCGGCTCGATACTTCATATACATAGTAGTGAGTGGCCAAAACTAATGATGATTTGTGCCCCCCAGGCAGCCAGGTCACCTGTAAGCAGCGGTTCGAGGTACCGGAACTAAAGTGGACGATATTTCCGTAGTAGGAGCAGCGGTGATCATTGCCGCCTTGATGTTGCTACTCCGTATCCCTCGACTATGGTGAGGAGTACCGTAGCACCGAGCACCTCAGTCCCCCCCGTCTTGTTTATGTTTGACGTTCTGCCCTGCTCTGCTCTCTACATAGATATCTGTAGATATCTGTAGTCTTTTCTTCTCATCTTTCTTCAACTTGCCGATCAAGGTACTGACTTTACTCTACGACACTTGACCACCTTACATCATGTAGGAGGTACACTATTAACGTTGTGTTGCTGAGGAGCATCTCGCCCGGTACCAAGCTCGAGCTCTCGAGCTTCACGGTATCATACAGACATCTGGAGTCAAATCGACTGTATGACAGCTTGACAGGAGGACCAGACCCTTTGGACTCCTCTTTCTTAGTTTGGGGATTATAGGCGAGTTGATCCTACATGGTAATGTGCCCAAAACAGAAGGCCAAGGGGACCAGACCACCATAGGCTGGGTTATCATCATCTATCCCATCTCCATCTCATGCCGCAACCTTGTGCCTCCTTCACACTGCTGGACCCCTACTTTTTGTCCGATTCGATGACGCTGTATGTTCCAAGGTTGTGTGTCAATGTGTATTCTGCACTCTGCACTCTGCACTGCACTCTGCACTCCGTATGCTAGATGCCTGAATTCCCTTGGCTTCAAGCATCTGTTACCCTGTCACAATATATCCATTCCGTCCCAAAACCGCCTCAGTCTATGTAAGCCCTGAAGTCAATCTATCCATTCATCCATCCATCCATACAAACATACCTAGGTACCTAGGCTGCCTACCTACATAAGGCTCCCTAGACAGATATTTGGCTAGGTGGAGTGACGACTTCTTTGGCTTGGCATTGCAAATGATTGTATCAAGACCCCCTGTTTACACAGCGTAGGTACCTCCCCTTGCAGGGGGTCTAGCGACATGCTGCCTTAATTTTGCTGGGATCTGCAGGTCAGTGAGGTGTAGACGTCAAGTCGCAGTGCTCCCCCACAGTTCCCAGGGACGCACGCATCTAGGGTACTGTGTCCGGCATGTCTGGGTACATGTGTACTTGAACAATACCTAAATAATACCGAGCTACAGGTACGTACCTCATAATTTTTATTTGGGTGCCCCCCCCCCAATCCCCGAAAATCCTATGCCGGCCGACCAAGACGTCAATCATTTTACTCGACCTTAACACACCTCCTGATCCCCTACTACTACTACCACCTTACTACCTTACTACCTGCTACTACCTACTTACTTACTTTACCTACTGACTTGACTGTCTGTATACTGTGGATTTCCCCTTTCCATTTCAAACCACACTCCAGTCCCTTTTCGACATCTTCGCCCGAACTAGCGCACACACACGACCAACTTCGACCACTCCATCCACCATCGACTCGAAGATTCATTCGATCCGCCCTACTACAACGAGTCTAGATCTATCTCTACTACACCACTTTATACTCTCTCACTCACATATTCACCATACACATCCACCACATACCAACACCACCACACTTCTCCTCCCAACTTCAAGCAATAAATTATTGACGACAACCTGCGATATACCCCCGTCTGATAATGGCGACCTCATGAAGTCCATTCGCAAGCACGACGGCCATGACCCCGCGAGACGTGGCAGGAAACCTCGATCGAGAACTAACCCACTTTTGCAAGTCTGCGCCATCTCCCAGAGACGAGCTATCCCAAGATTTAGAATCATGTCGCCACCAGAACCGCGAAGCACCAACGACCGCGGCACCCCAACAGTCTATTACAATATGAAGACCTCTCGGCCGCCACCTCCTACTATCTCAAAGTCTCATACATTTCCCACCAACAGTGTCTCTCACGCACGTTCACAATCCAACGGTCACTCTAAGACCTCAGCAACAACCTCATCACCTATGGCCTCCCCCCGTGGCCATCTCTCTCTCGGCAACCCCTGTCCGCCAAAACCTTCCCCCTCGGTTGTCGCATCTAAACACCATCTTACGACCCCTGTCGCTCAAGCAAATGCTCAGGATCTGAGGACGCCGTCACCAAATTATTTCGGCCTACACATTGAGTCTGTCGATGCGCACGAGTCGGGGGCCATACCACAAGAACGATCGAGCCCGTCCACATCATCCGTGAAGAGTTTCGGCGCCGCCATACCGAAGCAGATGGCCCTCGATGCTAACCCTGATTTCGAGGCTTTCAAACGGCAAGCAGATGCCAACAGGATCTCATCCTTTAACTTGGGGTCCTCTCACTTTGCAGGCACGCCACCTCTCTCACTCGGATCTGGCGCAGCGATAGCGAGGCCTCGTGCAACAAGATGGCACACCCATGGGAGCGATATTGCCACCACCCCCGTACTTACTCGCACGAGCAGTCTGGCAGCTGAGGTTCCTAAGTCCAGGGAAGTGGCCCCGGACAGGATGGACGTGGACAATGCGAGTATCAACACGCACGACTCCTCTTATGTTTCCGCCGACTCCAAACGGAGTTCTGATGCGAGCCTGAACCCACCCAGTTTCCTGAACGGGGCAAGGTTTGAGTCGCCTTCGCAGTTCGAGTCACCCTTCGCCAGGATGACCGGTTTGTCTAAGGTAGACGACCGTCACCCAAGGTTGTCATTGATGCATGGCAAGGCTGAACCGCCATCGCCAGACCCAGAGCGATTTGCAAAGGCTCGTGCCGGTACCCTGCCTGAGGTGGCAGAACCATCAGGCCCCGGCATGGTCTCACCTACACAGTTGAAGGAACTTCTCGACTGCCCTTCCAAGGATCACGTCTTGCTACTTGACCTACGTGTGTCCCCACAATATGCACAGTCCCGTGTCAAGGGGGCTTTGAACCTTTGCATACCTACCACGCTACTCAAGCGTGCGACCTTTAACCTGGAGAAGCTGCAGCTAACCTTCCAAGGCGACTCCGATCAGGAGGCCTTCGCACGGTGGCGGGAAAAGAAGAATATTATTGTATACGACGCCTTCTCCTCCGAGAAGCGCGATGCAGTCTCTGCCATGAACACCATCAAGAAGTTCACTAACGAGGGCTACACTGGTCAATGTTCGATCCTGCGAGGTGGTTTCAATGCCTTCTCGGCAGCTTACCCCGCCCTTATCGACCATGGTTTGGCCGCTGAGCCCAAGTCAGGCCGGCCAACGCTCTCGCTTCCTGGCGCTGCAAACCAGGGCAACGGCACGGGAAGACCGAGTGTTGCCCCTGTCATCGGTGGTGTCATGCTTCCTGCTACCACTAACGCCGCAAATCCGTTCTTCGCAAATATTCGCCAGAATCAGGACTTGGTAGACGGCGTCGGACAGATGGACATCAAAGTGCCGCCAGGAACCGACATGGAAGCACTGCCACGGTGGTTACGCGAGGCCGCGAAACCGGAAGACCATGGCAAGATGGTTAGCGACAGGTTCCTCAACATAGAACTGGCAGAGCAGTCGAGGATGAAGGGTGCTTATTCTTACCTGAATCCTGGCACAGCCGTGGGCACGGGTCGCGAAGCAGAGGAAAAGGTGCAGCTCAGTGGAATCGAGAAGGGCGGCAAGAACCGTTACAAAGATATTCTACCGTTCGAGCACGCTCGAGTCAAGCTCGAAGGAAAAACCGAGGGAGCATGTGACTACGTCAACGCCAGCCACGTCAAGGCATCCAGGAGTCACAAAAGATACATCGCCAGTCAGGGTCCTCTGCCGGCGACTTTTGAGGTAAGATTTGGTCTCATCCTAGTCCGCCTTCTATTATGAATGCGTTCTGACTAACTCTTTTATAGGACTTCTGGTCTGTCATCTGGGATCAAGACGTTCGCGTCATTGTAATGCTCACGGCAGAATCCGAGGGCGGGCAGCTCAAATGCCACCCATACTGGAAGGACCGGGAATTCGGTGCTATCAAGCTCCGAGCCTTGTCAGAGAAGAAGGTATCGCTTGATATCGACAAGCATCAGACGCAGGCCAACATGGCTGCCGAGTCTGACAACACTGCGGCCAGTGGACCGCAGCAACAGGAGGATGCTTTCGGGTTTGGCGCCGCAGCGGCCGAACTGAGTCGACGCCGGGCGAACACCACCACAACACTGGATAACAGCCCTCAGCAGCCACAGGCTAGCACTACTACCAACAACCCCGGCAACAGCGAGGCCCCATATGCTATCATTCGGAAGTTCGCCCTGTCGCACTCGGCTCACCCATTTGCTCCCATCCGTGAGATCACTCACCTGCACTACCCGTCATGGCCAGATTTCGGTACTCCCGCACAACCTAGTCATCTTCTTGCCCTTGTCGACCTCGCCAACGTTATGCAACGCGCATCTCTACCGGTGGATGTCCCTACCACCATCGCCCAGAGTCCTCGGCAGTCAGAACTGGCCAAGGAAAACACATCGACATCTAGTCCCAAGAAGCGCACTCGCGCCCAAAGCGGCATGCCTATTGCATGGTGGGAAGAGCCTGAAGCTGACCAAGCAGCCCGCCCGATGCTCGTACACTGTTCCGCCGGTTGCGGCCGGACTGGCACGTTCTGTACCGTCGACAGCGTGATCGACATGCTCAAGCGCCAGAGGATGCGGAATATCAAACGGGCAAACGCGAATATTGAGAAGAAGGTCCGTGGCCACAAGATTCAACCACCGCCACAGCGCCACTCTGACACGGATGGCGACGTCACCATGGCTGGTCTGTCGTTCGTCCAAGGCAGCGTGCGCCGTGGTGAGGAGAAGGTTGATCCCTTCGACGACATCATCAGTCCCGGTACCGCGGCGCCTCCCAAGTCGCCCCCCTTCCCGGACGTCAACATGACCTCACCCTCACCTGCGCGCTCTATTTCATCCTCCGATGATGAGGACGATCCATACCTGGACACCGCCTGGATTGACGACGATACCATCGACCTTATAACCTCGACGGTCAGCGACTTCCGTGGCCAGCGGCTGTCAATGGTGCAGACGCTCAGGCAGTTTGTCCTCTGCTACGAGACGGTCGCGGAGTGGGTCTGGAGGCTTCAGGAGTGTGGCGGCCCGGCGGGATCTACCGTCGGTGCACCGGGTACCGGTGCCGGTGGCACGGCTGCGATGAGGGCTAGGGGACGCAGCGGCACGGTGGCGCATGTTGGTCAACACAGTTCGAAGTAAAGGAGATCGGGTTGAACTTATCTGCCTGCTGGGGCGGCGATATGAGTATGACAAGCCCATAGGCTGGGGAGGATGACTGTTATGGTTCTTGGTTTTGAAAGAGTGGTTTCGTCGTGAGGGAAAGGTATACCCCCATTATTTTGGTATGGTTTCCTCGGGCGGGACACTTCGTACATCTTGGAAGGGGTTTTTAGGTCTCGGATTCACACACAACATTATCAGGGGTCCATGGAAAGATACATCATCACTTTGCTATTCTTTATATAAAGGGAACTTGGGTGTGTTTACGGCGTACTCGGTACCATGGGAAATGGGAAAGGGGTGGCGGCATTTACAGCCTACGGCTGAAAGGGTTCAGAAAACGGCACAAGAAACAGGACGAGTTTATTCTTAAAGCAGCTTTGTATACAGCACTCGAATGATGTTTCATCATCATGATCGTCTTCAATATCAGATGGATTGTTCCAAGTCATGCGCACTGTTGCCCGTTATCTATCTACTCCTGGCACCGTTTGGTTGTTCATGCATGGCCGTGCAGCCGGACTCAGCTTGGTAAAATACGGCTGATAATGCTATGAAGGCGTGTCTCCGAAAGAAGGGGGTGTCCATATGGAGGTAGGCCTCGTGCATGGCATGTGCAGATTCTCATGCGGGATGATATGTCTGAGGCCGACGACTGACTGGCTTTGTATGCTAGCATAGCACGCCGTTTGTGTCGTCTACCATTTGCTCATTTTTACTTTTGCCTATCATGAGCTCCTCCACAGATAGGGTACGCCTCCCGAGTGGTGCATATGGTTTTGTTTCATTCGCAGCATTCAATATCACCATCGAACGTACATGAGTGGCGCAGAAAATCGACGTCGTCCACCAGCCAGCGACCATTTTGAAAACAACGAGCAACCGGGCGAGTTCCGACCTGAGAGGCACTTGTCGTTCCCATCAACCCCATGCCAACTGTACTGCGCGCAGACAAGAAACCAAACCCTGAGCGGTGCCGACGTGGGTCAAGCCTCACCCATCCCACGATGCCACCGGCCACCCCTCCCTCGCAACAACAACCTCGGGACCCGAGTCGAGGATATCGCCGCCCGCGGGACGAAGCCGCTGGGGCGGCTGCTGTGTGCGTTGTCCCTCGGGGACTGGCCCTCGTTGCCCACGGGCGCTTCGCCGGCAAGGACCGGCCGCTGGTGCGCGGGCTGGCTGGGGACTGCCGCGACGGGAGGCGGCTGAGGGTGGTCACTTGGGATGGTCTGGATGCCGGTGGAGGGTGGGAGGACTTGCAGACCTGGACGGGAGTTGGGGCCGGTGATTAGAGTGTGAGTCTTCTTTCTCCCCCCCCCCCTTTCCGCCATCACCTATTTCACCGGCATGTATACACACAGCGAATCCTCCGCGAAGCCATGTCAAAGTCCGTAGCTTGATCTTCCCGAGGTCCAAGACGCTGAGCTTTTCATATGCACAAGTGGGCAGTAAGGAACCCCCCCCCCCCCTCGAGCCTTTGCGACCCAGCACTCCTGGACATAACACCTACCCGCCCCTCTCCCCCTCCCCCCCCCCCGCCATGGTACAACAGGGCCACTCCGCCAGAGCCATCTCAGCAGGCTGCGCCCGTCCACCTCCCCACCTCCCCCCTCTCTGCCATCGCACACTTCTCTCCTGCGCGGTACGTCCTGGTCTCGTACCCGGTCGTGGCGAACCTCTTCGACACCCTCCTGTGCAGAGGGTCGTGCTTCCGCTCCGTGGAGGCGCTGGTGCGGGGCTAACGGCTGGGAGCACCTGCCGGGCGCGGCGCCGGGGGGGGGGGGGGTTGGTGGTGGGAGCCCGAAGTCGCTGGGGTCCTCACGATCACGATCACGATCACGATCACGATCACGATCACGATCACAGGTGGGAGTGATAGGGGTGAATTTTATGGGCTCTGGACGGGGATGCTGGGGGATAAGAATGTTACGTGGGGGGATTGAGGGCAGGTTGTTGTTGAGGGCGTAGGTCATGTATGGCTGAGTGGGGATGGTGGACAGGGCTGTTGCGGAGGACCCCCCCTCCTCCCCCCCCGGCGGTCAGGAAGTGGTTGGCGTGGATTACAATCACGTTGCTGCTTCTGCAAGTATGCTTCATCCAGGTAATCACTCAGGTATCACGAGATTGAATGGAGATTTGGTGGGAGTGGTAGGTATTTATATTCAGGCGTTACCCAATTGTCCCAAGATCTAGACGAGATCAAAGTCGACAACTTCGACGCCCCGAGATCGCCATGTTTCCGGCTCGATATAAGGTTTATATATCAAACCTTCCTCCCTCCCTTTTCGGAAGTGATCCAGGTCAGCAGGCAAGGTGCTGAGGCGGGGATCCTCCACAGCAATCAAATCGCCAGTCCTGGAATCGTGGAATCGGGGGAAATGTTCCTTGCCGATATGAAGCACCGGGCGTATCGAATCCGGCAACGGGCCCAAGAATGCCTCACCGAACATGAAGCCATGGAGGTAACAAGGCCCTATGATCTCGAAATGCTCGCTGTCCAAGTCTGGGGAATGGCGGATCATTATAGGCTTTCGGCAGCCAAGGAAGGTGACAATCTGGTCTCCTATGTTTATGGTCTTTGGGCCCCAACCGAGGTAGCCCTCTCGAGTGATGAAGAACCTGCCGATGTCATTCCACAGAATAACAAGATTCAGGAAGTTATTGTCGGGAAGGTCCTCTGCGGCCATGATACTTCTCATGGCTTCCTTGCTGCCCTGGATACTTAATGAAAGATCACTTGTCCTGCTAGTCTCGAAGTTGGGAGGCTCGGTGCGGTCGCAGAAGTATTCCAGACACAACGTGATGCGGTACGCGTCCCAGAGGTTGCCACCACCAGGATAAGTTCTGTAGGTAGCATCGCTGGGCACAAGCGCTCGAATCGAGGCAGCGAGTGCGCCGAAGGTGGTGGACACATCCAGCTCGATAAAGTCCTGTATTGTCCCAATTGACACGCCTGCAGCACGAAGAATACCACCACCAATGTATTTTGTGTAGGCTGCAAAAGGGCAAAACACCCTGACAAGCGATAGAGGTCGAGGCAAATTTGCAGGAACGGACCAGTTTGGCACCCAAGTCGGGATCGAAGTGCTGCATGTAGTGTTGGATGGCGATGCTTCTGGGTCGTCCCGCCCACAACTGTGCAGAAGCTCCAGACTTCTGAAAAACGTGATGTGTCGCAACGCAACATCTTGATACAGCTCTGATGTCGTCTTTGAGTAGTCCGGTACGATACCGAGTTGTTTCTCATCTTCATAGAGCAGTCCCAGGAGCGCGTAGATGCGATCTCGAGGATCGCTACACAAGGCACCAACCGTGGATTCACGCAACCTAAACACAGAATACGGATTCCGACGAAGTGCGTCTACTACGACATCTCTCCTGGCATTCCACTGACTACGTTGCTCCCGATTGAGGGCACGAGGGGTCAAATGGCATGTGCAGCACCACAGACCCTGCTGAAAGCGCGGCCAGGCGAGTGCCTTCCTGCCGCAAATCACACGGCTCTTATCGTCTGCTTTAAACACCTCCTGCCGAATCCAAATCCGCTCAAACCACGGCCTCTGCATAAGTGCCAAAATAGCCGTGCACTGTCTCCCAGTTAGAGGCAAGTCACGCGAGTTGAAGCCCCATTGCTCGTCGTCAAGTTCCGTCACGCCGGTTATCACCCCCGTTCTCCAGTCGACCTGTACCCGACTCCCGATATACTCCAAAGTTTCCAGGGCGTGGTCACTATCATCCGCGCTAGGGCCAAGCCAGACAACAACTCGGGGTGCAGTCCAGTATATATGGCTCATGTTGGAGACCTGTCGGCTTCGTTCCTCCTTGTTCCCCTGATCGATGCAGAGGGCGTCGATCCACATGTATCTTGGGCGGTCTCGATACCGAAGGTGGCGAAGCGCTTCGTCGAGGTTTGTCGTGATGGGGATCGTGTGCTTGTCCTCGCCAACAAACACGCTGCTGGGCTTTGCTCCGGATCCCCATACATACGATAGTGCTTCGTACTCTGGACGTGACGATTCCTCCACGAGGTCCACGACCTCAACGTCGACTTCGATGTCGTCTTCGTACTCCCCCTTGTGGATTGTTAGCAGCCTTGTGAGAAGCTGCTTTGCACGACTTGTGCTAGTAGTTGTGATGTCAACCGGCGGCAGAGGTGTATAGATGTAAGGTATGCCCTTGTGGGAGGGCGACTCAACCCGAGCCATCGTTCCGTGAATCGACTTTCTTGTCTAGGCTCGTCCAGCTCGTCGTCCACCTCGCTATGCGGTTTGTTATGCGGTTGGTGTCCGGAGGCAGCGACGTATCGCTGAAGAGGGTTGAGTTTGCAGGACCATTTGAAAGAGACAATTGTTGGGATCGAGATGATTCTTGAGGTTCCTCGGTGCATTTCCCTTCACAGCCACATCAGCTGAGGCCTGCATGCCAACCACTCGTTATGCAGTCAGTCCTCTACGACCTTGACTGCCCGGCTTACCCCGCAGGTATTGCCCGCAGGGGCGACATACCAATATCTACCCAGCTAGTTCGAGGTCGCAGCACAGCCTGATCGGATGCCTCATACCCAAATCATCGCCCCAGTGCTAGTGCTGACAATGGCTGCGTCCAGGTGCAAAGCCTCCGGCCCTACCGCGTCTTCCCATCACCCTACCCAAGGAGGCTGCAAGCCCGTGGGAGAGGCATATGGTCGACCAGTATGGATAGGGACGACAGGCGGGTGTAAGCTGTCAAGTTGTCCAGCAGACGTCGACCGTTGGTGAGCCAGACCACGAAGGTAGGTTAGTATGTCTGTATAAAACCCTGTGTTACAACCATCTCGAATCAGCATCTCTCCCTTCATACTTCGTTATAAGGGCTATGTATACTCACAGGGGCAGTAATCCACCATGATAAATAGCAAAGTGGAAATATGCTAGGAAAGGAGAAGGGGCTGATGTGTTAATTTTTCCACTTGCTAGATGGGTAGGCGTTCATCCCGAAGGTGAGCGAGCCAGTTAGCATAGTGTATTGGACTCGTGTTCTGAAGTGGGTGTACATATATAGTGTCAATGGGTCAGGACACCAATCCAATCACGGCTGCCTAATGTGAGGCCGTCAGCAAATCTCCTAATGGATACCGAAACATAGCGCAAATCTATTCGTCATTTCATCAATTACCACCTCTACTCGGAGCTGTTTTACACGCCGAACGAGGCCCGCCGGAGCCTCCCGTCCGTCCGCCTGTTTCTCAACCCCTTTCGACCTCCTAACTAGCCACCCCACAACGACCAGCACACAGCACTGCCCAGCCCAGCGACCCGCACAGGATCACTTGAACAGGCGCTGCAAGCTGACCTCCTTGCTGCCGTCGTGCTTGTTCAGGATCTTGGCCGTCGCCAGCTCGAAGTCCTCTTGCGTGACGTGCACCCTCCTCTCCCGGAGGGCGTACATGCCCGCCTCGGTACACACACCCTTCAGCTCGGCACCGGAGCACCCGTTCATCTTCTCCGCGATCTTGCTCAGGTTCAGCCCTCTCGTCAGGTTCATCTTGCGGGAGTGGATGCGCAGAATGTCCGCACGCGCCTCGATGCTTGGTGGGGGGAACTCGATCTTCCTGTCGATACGGCCGGGCCGCAGCAGCGCCGGGTCGAGAATGTCGAGTCGGTTGGTGGCCATGATGACCTTGATGTTCTTGGTGGGCTCGAACCCGTCGAGCTGGTTGAGAAGCTCCAGCATCGTCCGCTGCACTTCCGAGTCGCCTCCGCTGGAACCCTCGACTCGGGAGGAACCAATGCTGTCGATCTCGTCCATGAAGATGATGGAGGGGGCGTGCTCGCGAGCCATGACGAACAGCTCGCGGACCATGCGGGAACCCTCTCCGATGTACTTTTGCACGAGCTCGGACCCAGACACGCGGATGAACTTGCAGTCGGTGTGATGTGCCACGGCTCTTGCCAACAGCGTCTTGCCCGTTCCAGGAGGACCGTAGAGGAGCACGCCCTTGGGCTGGGCTATTCCGAGGGATTCGAAAAGTTCGGGGTGCTTCAGGCCGAGCTCGATGACCTCTTTGATCTCCTTGATTTGTTGGTCCAGACCACCAATCATGTCGTAGGTGCTGTCGGGGACCTTCTCAACCATCATGAGGGAGACGAGCGGGTCGACGGAGGAGGGCAGCATTTTCTCGAGTTTGTAGGAGTCGGAGAGGAGGGTGACTCGTTTTCCGACGGTGAGCTTGGTGATGTCTACGGAGTCGGCGACATCGACGACTGTGGCATTGCTTGCCGTTAGTATATTGCCCCACCTCCAAGTCTATCTATCTGTCTGTATGTCCCAGTGTTTGGGTGATTCGCAGGCAACTGTCTAGGCGAGAACAGGGTTGGAGGGGAGACGTACCGTATTTGCCCTCTGGATGGACCTTAACCAGGACCTTCTTCGTACTCATGACCTTGACGACCTCGCCGACGTAGGAACCTGGTTGCTGCAGCAGGCCCAACTCTTCCCGGAGGAGCCGCACCCTTGAGTTGTAATCATTCCTCTGAGCTTCGAGTCGGCGTAGGACAGCTTGACCCTTGAGGATCTCCAGCTTCATAGCCTCGATCTTGTTGTGATAGTAGTTGTCGAGCGCCATGGTGATGGTGGCTGCTCGGTGAGCTGGAGCTGACGTTGAGGGAGAGGAGATTGGATGGCTGTCGTCTGCTTCGCTGCTCGGTTGGGGAGATGGAGACAGTTGGGTTGGTTGGGAGGATGATTCCGAGCCGTCAATCGTGGCCGAGGATTTGTGTTGTTTGATGGGATGCCGTGGTAAGAAGAGGTCAGTTGTTACGATGGCACGGCGCAAACAGAAGGCGAAGAGCTGCCAAAGGCGTTGCCGCAGGCAGTCTCGGCCAACGCGTTCATCATGGCCGGTGGCCCGAGCTTCTTCTGGAGCACCCATGTCGTCTCTACACTGACTCTCACGTGCCAGAGACGCTACTTATGTAAGCATTGGCGACGTCATCCCCTGCAATCAGCTTATCGGCTATCTCTTGATTATTTGGTGAATGCCTTCAGCACTTCATTTCACCGGCCCTCAGCAGTCGTCTAGAATATGAAGGGGGGTTTCTCGGGCCATGATTATGCAACAAAATCATGTTCAATTTTGGAACAGGGAGCGGTACCAAGGATTCATGGTTCTTATGCTTAGGGCCATCACACAGGTTCGACGGTCGTTTATACAAGGTCATCTGTGTTGAGGAGCTCACACCCTTCTTTCCATAGATCAACCGTCACGAGGCCTGTATCTTATCAAGAGCCATGCCAACCTGCCATGTCGAGGAGTCATGTTCATACTTCGAAAAGCTCCAGTCACTCATGTTTTATGCTTGTAGGCGTATCATTTCATTTCCAACCGTATCCCAGGCTGCCTGCTTTTGATTTAAGTCCAAGGATGACCTTCCTACTGTGATAAATCCTCAGACCAGGTTCGGGGAGTTGTATTTGTGTCGCTGTCTTCTGGCCATTCGAGACAAGCGGCAGTGAAACCCGATGGACGATATAACAAGGCTGACAGTTGTGCGTTCAACATTCCACTGTTGTGACTGCTGACCCTGGTGACTGGTCAAGTGTGCCGTCAGATACGACCGACCGACCCATTTTACTGGAGTTCTTTAGCAAACGCAAACTATAGATAGTCTGTGTGTATGTCTCAGCCATCAAGTGAATACTGATCGTCGTTGTTTGTTTGTAAGCAGAAGAAAATAAAAAGGCGGGATCTGGCGGTAAAGTGGTCGCAAGTAGAGAGTCGAAGCACCCGGACAGCCAGAGCAACCGAAGCGAGCAACGACGCCGGTGGGATCAACAGACCGAGTTACCTTAGGTAGGTATGTATGCATGTATGTACATATAGGAACCAGATACATAGTAGACATCGAAGTTGGGGGGTAATGTCACATGGGCAAAAGCCGACGATCCTTGATAAACCCGCGATGTGGACCCTTGACTTGCAGAGGCTCAGTGGCTATAGCGGTTGCAGCAAATGGTGACACGCCGTCAGCCGTAAGAAGCGCGGGCTGCACGAGAGAAAGTCGACTTGCAACAGCATCGCCCTATCAGTCTCAACCACTTTATTACCCAAGGTTGTACCGAGTACGGGGCAAAGCGTCATAATACATGCTTGATACTGTATAAATACTATGATCAGTATGATCTACCTGTGTATTTTTAATCAGTACTTCTGCAAGAATTCATAGTACATACCTACATAGATATCCCTAGTACCCTAGGTCCCTGGTAGGTAGGTACCTAGGTAGATAGTGATCGTGTAAATAGACGTGATAAAAAAGGACCATGGCAACCAGTTCACGTTCCAACCGTTGCTGGTGCTATAGGTGCTATTGGTGCTGTTGGTACCGTTGGTGCTGCTGCTATTCATGGACATGGATGAGCGTTTGATCCTCATCGCGTCACGGTCAACGTTCCAAACGGCCCCGTCGCTCTCGCTCTGTTCCAGTTTACACTACCTAGGTACCCCAGTACTGTGTAAAGTTTAGTTAACTTTAGAACTCAAATTGTAACAATGCCAACCTTGCAGTACAACACTAGAGGGGGTTGGCCCTGGCAGCCCTGTTCATTCCGCCTGAGAGTTAGCGCACCCGCCTGATCTCTTTGATATTGCAGCCCTGACCCCAGTAAATCTCACCAGATCCCAGTAAATCTCACTAAATTTACAGCAGGAAGGAGTACGCTTGGCTCCCTCACGGTTCCATCCTGCATCCATCATCCCTCCACAACCTGCAGAGCTTCTCGGACTCGAAACCGAAGCTCCAGTGTTACTGGGGCACCCGCCTGTCCACTTCTGCCACTGTCCACTGTCCACCTCGGCCCTTGAAGCTTCCACCCCTTCCAACGCCTGCTGGGCCCAATTTTGCCTTTGCCTTACCACGCTACGCTTTCACTTACGACCAACCAACAAACCTAATGTACCTAACGATTGCCCAACGAACCACTACTCTACCACGATTGTGCACTACGGAACTGGATTACGGATACCTCCAGTCTTCCCATCCGATACAAGTCGAGTGTCGTCAGCTGGACTGTGCCACGAGCCACGACAGCTTCCTTTTATTTTTTGTGTCTCCTACTCCTCCTTCTCCTTCTCCCTGTTTTTCTAAGCCCAAGGCTGTTCAGGCTGCTATCAGCACCATCCTGTCATCTGATTATCCATTTATCTATCTACCTGTCTGCCTGTCTGCCTGTCTATGTGACTTTTCCCAACGCTTCTCTGGTCATGATATCGAACCGTTCCCAGGCGTAAATCATCGCCTCCATCATCAGCTTGTTGACCCACACCAGCTTTCCACCTTCCACATCAATCCCTCCCGTTTATCCTCTTTCCCTTTCCCCAGACTTGGGCAGCTGGCGTTTCCGGCTCGGTCCCTTGCCGCTGTTCCCTGTCTATCAATTTATTCTCGTACGTACTAGTAATTTCGACACCGCCTTCAGCCGGACGAGTAGTAGCCCAACCGCCAGCAAGCAGTTATTCGTAACCGAGTATACCGCGACTTAGCTCCTCCCCCCGGTGCAGTGAGCACTACTCGACCTGTGCTGCATATTGGGTGCAGCTTGTCCAAACTCTCGACAACACGGTTGGTTCGAATATGGACCCCTCAAATCAACAGCCCCCGGACGACACCAGTCAACCCTCGCGCCGCTCCTCACTTGGGCCCTCTGCCTCGGACGCACGAAGCGCAAGCAGATACGAACCCATCACCGGTCGCGACGATGATCACTACTACTCAGAGAGTTACCAATCCACAGATACGGTGCGAAGGAGGCCAGATGCTTCAGTCTATGGTAAGTCTCATCTGCCACCCTGGTGACAACCTCTTCAACCCAGCATATCTCCCTGCCTTCCGTCCCATCTGCTCTGGGACCGATTACCTTGAGGCTTGTCCTGCTCCTGAGCGACATCAGCTGACTCGATATCTCTCCTGGATAGGTACCATTAGTCCATCTCCCGGCACCGCGTCTTCATCACAATATCTCGAGCATGTAGCCTCACATGAACGACATCACCGGCGACTTGGTACGTCCGGTTCGCAGTCTTCCCGTTCGCCTGTGCCAGCTCCTACAAGCGACCGCGGCAAAGTCAAGCCACGGAAACCGCCCATGACGCGGCGTGCTTCCTCCAATGTCCAAGCGCCCTATCGTGGGGAGGTCTTTTCCGTCGACGATGCTCTCGACGAGATTGAGGCGGACCAGGCTGAGCGCCACCAAGGTTACCCTACCGTACGGAGACGGAACCTCAACCCACCAAACCTGAGCAGGATACAGTCGAGTCGCGATGCGGTGGAGAACAGCGAGGAATTAGCACCTCGCACTCCCACCATCGCAGAGGAACAGGAAGAAACAGCCCCAGCCCCCGAGGCCATAGAAGTTGTGCCACCACCGGTGGACGAGATGGACGAGGAGACGCCTGTGGAAGACGATGGCGATATCAGTGACGCCGAGAGCTTCACTCTCAAGGACCGGCAACAGGCCATCAATGAGACGCATCCCTTCGGAATAAGGCTGTGGAAACCTGCTCTGTACAAGAAGAAACGGTCGGTGCAGCAAAATGCTGAGGGGGACATTCACAGTTCACCAGGAGGGAGAGTTAGCAGCTGGCTGCTGTCCTTTAACATTGTATGGACGATATGCTTTGGTTGGTGGATGTCTCTGATCGCCTTCACTGGTGCCCTGACCTGCTTCCTCTTTGCCGCAGCCCCTAGCGCAAGGGAGTACGGACGTGTGCTTTGGGGGCTGGCTGGCTACCTCTTCTACCCCTTTGGCAAGTTTATCCGGCTTGAGCAACAAGAGGCGTATATCGACGAAGACCAAGGTGAGGGGAGGAGCATAAGCGAATACGAGCAATGGCAGAGCGGTGATCTGGAGTACGGACGATTGTTCTTTGGACCCGAGAGGGGCCGCTCTATCATCGGGAGGTCAAGACGGAGCATCGACTCGGAGCCCAGCGAGACCGACAGCCTGCTCCGCCGAGGCCGGGGCGATCACGAGAGCAATAGCGACGACGACTTGCCACGGATGAAGAGACGGCTGTTTGGACGTGGTCAGTGGAATATCGGCCGTGTCATCTTCTTTGTGTTCTTCTACCTCCTGATCACGCCGTCGCTGTTCATCGTCTCGGGCGTCTGCTGGTTGCTGGTCTTCTGGATACCCATGGGAAAAGTCACCTTGCTCCTCTTTGACCAACTTCGTCGGCATCCCCTGGCCTTGTCGTTCGAGTCCGACATATCAAACGCTCGCATTCCAGCGGCGCCTCACTCTTCGATCATCGTTTGCACGTATCGAGCTGTGGGCCTGAAGTACTGGAAGTACACGGTCGATGGCACCAACATCTTCCTGATCAACCTGATGTCTGTAGTTTTGTTTGTCATCTTCGACTGGGCAGTGCTGGCAGGCATGTTGCACATTGACAACTTCATCACTTCCTCCGCCTTCTTGTTTGTTGGCGGCTTATTCTCCATCATACCGCTGGCATACTTCATCGGTCAAGCTGTCGCCTCCATCTCTGCGCAATCCTCAATGGGGCTGGGTGCTGCTATCAACGCCTTCTTCTCCACCATTGTCGAGGTCTTCTTGTACTGCGTCGCGTTGAAGGACGGCAAAGGAGCTCTGGTCGAAGGCAGTATCGTCGGTTCTATCTTCGCTGGTATCTTGTTCCTTCCTGGATTGTCAATGTGTTTTGGTGCCATTAAGCGCAAGACACAACGGTTCAATGTACGCTCTGCCGGCGTCACCTCGACGATGCTGCTGTTTGCAGTCATTGGCGCCTTTAGTCCCACATTGTTTTACCAAATCTACGGCTCTCACGAGCTCAATTGTGTCGACTGTGCAAGCCCGGGACTTCCAACCCCAGGTGGTGGGATTCGGGATTGCCGCCGCTGCTACTTCAGCCAGACCCCCGCACTGGACGAGCGCTTTTACCTCGAGGCTGTTCGCCCATACTGCTACATTGCAGCTCTCCTGTTGTTCTTGAGCTACGTCATCGGCCTCTGGTTTACACTGCGTACCCACGCCGCCGTGATCTGGAACACTGAGCAGGACGAGAAAAAACACGATGAGCAACGTCAAAATGCCGTGGGTGGACAGTCTGCACCCCGCGGCGGCTACTCGTCGCTGGCCGAGTCCACGGGCGTAGATATCCGCGAGAGCCATATCTACAAGCGCACACTGGGCCAGACCCTTAAGCAGGTCGGTCTGCAGCCCAGCGGTTCCACGCCAGGTAATGGCGCCGCGGCCACGACGCCGCATATTCCGCCTCCCAAAAATGGCACTATTAGCTCGGCGATGCATATCCCCGGCTTCTCGGATGCTGAGAATAGCGAGCTCGTACATCAGATTGCCGAGATCGCCACGACAGCTGCTGCGGCTGCTGCTAGAGACGCCCGGAGCAGTATAGCTAAAGGCACACCTGCGGCGACCCCACATCTCCCACACGGCCATTCTTCTGGATGGGAAACATCGATCAACACCCACCGGCCAACGCCGATCCGCACTTCGACGTTACCTTCTCATGACGACCCCCTTGGAGCCGAGGCTCAGATCGGTGTTGGTCAAGCTGCAGAGGAGGGAGGCCACGATGCGCCAAACTGGAGCAGGCTGAAGTCTGCCGTCATCCTGATGGGCGCGACGGTTCTGTATGCAATCATCGCTGAGATCCTTGTCGACACTGTGGATGTGGTGCTGGAGGGCTTCGCGATCGACGAGAAGTTTTTGGGTATTACCCTCTTTGCGCTGGTCCCGAACACTACGGAATTTTTGGTAAGTGGAAACTGTCTTCGTTCCTATCTTATGTTCACCTCCAGAATGATGAGCATTATGCGTTATTACCCAGCTCACTCAGACACTTTATGTGGTTGCTGAGAAAACGTCAATATCTACCCCTGATTTCCTGTCCTGTCACCATCACTTCCACAAACCCAGCGAACGTCCTAGATCGGGTATACTGACCGTGACTGCCTGACAGAACGCCATTTCATTCGCCATGAACGGCAACATCGCCCTCTCCATGGAGATCGGCTCCGCGTACGCACTCCAAGTCTGTCTCCTACAGATCCCGGCCCTTGTCCTGTTCTCCGCCATATATCCCATGAACATACCCGACCCCCTTGAGACAGCCAGATACACATTCAGCCTCTTGTTCCCGCAGTGGGATATGGTCACCGTCATACTTTGTGTCTTCCTGTTGAGCTACATGTATGGAGAGGGAAAGAGCAACTACTTCAAGGGCAGTATTCTGCTGTTGTCGTATCTGGTTGTCGTAATAGGGTATTACTTCAGCGGCTACGGCGTGGGCATCGATGCCATGAATGCGGAAAGCCGATTCGATGTCTGGAATGCAGACGTTGGTAGCTGGGTCTCGGCCGAGACGAGCAGGGAATCATTCAAAACCATAGGACGGAGCACGAATGGGATGGTTCTCTGAGGGTACCTGGTTCTTTTTCTACTCGGGAAGGGCTGGCTAGGGCAAGATGGGGCTGGCTGGCTGGCTGATGCCTTTTCGCTGTGTTGGAATGGTGTTATTTTAATTTGACTTGTTTTACTGTACGTATTTGCATGACACGGCTTTTGAGAAGATTAGCGGTGTTAAGATAGCGCATGGATATCCATCTTGTTTTCTGTTCTGAATGGTCTGGTCTTCTTCATTGACCCTACAGTCCCAGGAGCATGGTTCTACTTCTTCCAGTGTTGCCCCGCCTTCTTTGTAGACTTAATTTCTTTCGATGAACGAACTAAACACGAATTAACCATCTTTTCCGGCAGTCTCTTCATCCAAGCCTCCCTCCGACCTTCGCTGATACGCAATGCTTTCAGGCGAATCGGTCTGGCCCTCAACTCTATCGGGCGACGCGTTCCGAGCGAGGCCACCGTACAGCATAGCCGCCCTCTTGGTGCCGAGCTCGTTCGTCCGCGAGGGGTGACTTGTATGCGGCAGGAAATCCGGCAGCAGGCCGACGGGCCTCGAAGACTCGGGGTGCACCAACAGGAGATCCGTGCAGAAGTGTTCCCCGGGCAGCTGGCGCCCGACGCTGAGCATGTCCTGGGGGGTACCCTTGTCCCCCGGGCGTGCGTGCCTGGCGAGCAGGCCGAGGACGACCTCGTCGCCGTACCCCACGTAGACGGGGACGAAGCGCCCGCCGGCCCAGGCGTCGGCGGACAGGCCCAGCCCGCACCCGACCATGGCGGCCAGGAGCAGCATGGTCCGGAGGAGCGGCCGGGGCCAGGACCCGCGCATGGACCGCTTGAAGAGCGCCCAGTCGCTCTCCTGGGCCGCGTCTCTCCGGCTGGGACGGGGCGTGCCGCACCACATGTGCGCGAGGACCTTCCTGGCGTGCTGGAGGAGAGGGGTGTATGCCCGTCCCCCAGGGGGGGTGGTGGACGGAAGGTCGGCACGCGGGGAAGCCGTGGTCGGCGTGTCTTCAACCTCGTCGTATTCTGTGCCCCGGCCGACTGTGATCGTGGGGGCCTCGTCGCCGCGCGGGATCACATGGATCCGGCGCTCGTGGCTCCTCGCCTGCCAGCCGCAGCGCCTGGCGTCCTCGTCGTCGAGCTGCCATCTCTCGTCGGGGAAGCTGCCGAACTTGGAGAGGTCGCCCCCCTTGTGGGACTCCTCCCATGCTTGTTCGGAAAAGTTCATTGCCGCCTCGATGATCTCCAGTACGGTACCGGCGGATTCGTTCTCGTATTGTCGCGCCAGGACGGGCCTGGTCACATGGACGGAGTCCCGGGGGTGGGGGCCTGTGGGGGAGGAGTCGGGAGTAATAGGGGTGGTGCCGCCCATGAGTTTGAGGAAGTCGCCGAGACAGGCAGGCTCTGGCTGGTCGTCGCTAGGGAGCCAGGCATTGCTTCCACTGGCGTCCGTGTCTGTCATGGCCTGTAGGACTCTTGGCTCGAATGAGTGTCCAGCCTTGCAGGCCTGTGCGTACAAGTCCATGAAGATGGCGCTGAATGTCATGTTCACCGCGTCTTCGGGGTAGTGATACCATGGGAACTGTGTCATGGTTGCAAATATGTAGTCGCGAGGCATCGATGCTGACCTGTTGGAGGCCAGGTTGACGAGCCTGAAGCGCCCCCTGTCCATGTTGTGGATGTTTTCGAACTCAGTGCGCCTGGGCGGCTTTGTCCGGGTGATGGTTCCACCGTGCATGTAGGCTTTGATGAAGTCGTGGATGGCTTCGACTCCCTCAGATCCGCTGAAGGAGTACGCGAGAACCCAGAGACAGTCCGAGACCATCTCGGTGTCGTTCTGGTATGCGTAGGCGTCGAATGGGCGATTCTCGTCTTCTGGGAGAGGCTTGTCTATGGGTATGGTTACAACGGAGCGCAGAGAGCCACACATGACTTGTTGTTCATCAGTAAACGACAGGGTTCTCCTGACTTACTCGGCGGTGCAACGACGAACTGGATGGTATGAGAAAGAAGACACTCCTGGAGCGTCCAAAGGCGACGCAGGTACGACTCGGCGCGGACATGCCGAATGTGCTTCCCGCTGTGCCTCCCAACCCGGTCGTTGAAGTCCTGCCAGTCCGCGTACCCCCTCACGGCCTCCTCGCAGCACGCATAGAACCCGTCGCACTCCCGCACGGCGATGGTGCGCGCGGCGTCGCGGAAGATGTCCGGGATGACCTGCACCGTGGCCACGACCTCGGCCGGGTCCCTCTGGTTCACCGTCAGGGTGTCCATCCAGAAGGCCGTGTCGCCCACGAGGCCCGGCAGGTGGTCCGCCACGAAGGCGGCCTTCTCCTCGGAGATGAGCCTGGGCTCGCCGCCGGCCGCCGGCACGGGGAGCCAGGCCGTGCTGCCCCAGACGTGAGATATGGCGTGGTAGACGAGGGATGTGGTCCGGGCCGTGAAGAGCTTGAGCTTGCCGTCCTCGAAGCGGGCGAACTTGACCAGGGGCCCGGGCCTGGGAGCCTGGGGTTCGTGGGGAGGTGTCATGCTTGCGGGGGCGGGAATATGGTGAAGGAGGGGGCCGGTAAGCTCTTGATACTGTCAGTCGTTTGGTGGTAACGTCCAAGACGGGCGGTCAGGCACACTCTTGTCCCTTATATTGGCGTGTAGGACGAAATGGCCAATGCCATGTGCCGGCGTGGAATTTGAATTCGGCTGAAAACATGGAGCGGTCCAGCCATCGAGATTCCGGGGGGTTCAAGCCAGAGCACAGCCTCCCGGCTGGGTTTAATGGTGTTGCGCCACAGCTGACATACGCTGCCACTCCTGGCTGCTAGGCTGTTGAGATTGAGTTCGGTCTTGCGCGAGAACGCGGTCGATGTCTCGACTGCCCCTAGCAATCACCCACGGGTGGTCTCTTCCCACCCAGTCACCCAGTCACCCAGTCACCCAGTCACCCAGTCACCCAGTCACCCAGTTACCCAGTTACCCACGAACACCCACAGCACAGGTACTCATAGGTGGTTATTTCCCATAGCTGGTCTCAACGAAGCTTGTCGACCCCGGGCATGCTGGCATGCCGTGGTAGCCAATTTCGTGCGACACATGATCAGAGTGCAGGATGCGGACGCCCTGGGTAGCCGCGCTGGCTGGCAGGACCCACGCCACAATTTGCTGGTCGTGAGAAATGTGGTGCCTGGCCATGAGTTGCTGCACTGCCTCCGCAGTGTGCTTTGCGGTTTGAGGTGCGCCCGCGAAGCAGCCGAGAGGAATAGCTACCTTGGACATGGTCACGCGGTTGGCGTTATAGCACACGTCGAAATCGCTCCACAGCTGTGGCATGTCCAGTCTCTTTGCGCTCCAAGACACGAGTAAGAGAATCGTGGGGCTAGGTCGTTACCGAAGAGGTTGACAGTTCTCTCGTGGTAAGATGGGCTTGAGCGTCATTCGCAGTCAGGATTCAAGCGTATCTGGGAGATGCTTGCTACAAGACCTCGGTTTCATCTTTCTCGAGAGCAGCGAGGTGCACCTTGGGGGCCTCTTCAGGATGGTCAGGCTGGTCCTCAAGTACCGCGCCAAGCTTCGCTGGGCGGGCGTAGACAGGTCGCTTGATCTTGGCTGCCTCCTTGATGCGAGATTGAGCGTCGAGCTTCTGTGTGAGGGCGCGTTTTGCGGCCTCCGTAGTGAAGTCTTAGACGGAAATCTCGAAGTCCTCAGAAGTTGGCCATGTAGAGGGGCTTTGAGGATTGATGGGAGGGGTTTCAATGTCGGTATTGGCATAGAAGCCTGGTTGGGGTTCGCGGTCATCGTCTTGCGCAACAAGACAGCGATCGCCTTTGACGAACTTCTGATACGAAGCCATTAAGGCGGTGATGTGATGAGGTGTAGTGTTGAAAGTGTAATGAGTTATGTGAAAATTTGATGGTGATTGAGGTTTGGGTGGTGAGAAGGTTTGAGAGGTTTGGCGTTTGGAAGGTTTGTGGGAAGTTTGGCGATAGAGGCGCCAAGGTTTCTTTCCAACGTGTTTGTGTACCGCGCGAAATGATGCTGAAAATAGGATGTACCAGTTGGGATGTTCAATGCACTGTAAACAGCAGAATAACTTTGACGGTATGACTTTTGAACGGTGAAATTGATGTGAATATTTTTGCCGGCACGTGCTCTCGAGTGTGCTCCGGCTCCGATAGGTCGGGTCGGATTCTTCGATCAGGGCCTGAGCTCGCCCATTAATACAGTGGGTGTTCATGTCTGTCCAATGAGTCTTTGGTAGGGTGTTTTTTGCGTGCGCATCTTGCTCCGTCGGTAATCCTGTGAGGTATGTCTTCCATGAGGGCATCGTGAGGTTCTCATATTGTACCCTCGTAACCCATCATTCATCTTGCCTCGTAGTGTTGTGTTGACTTGCCTTGCTTTGAACTGGCTTTTCAATCTTGGCGTGCCCGATGATCTCTTCAGCGGTGTACTCTTGGGCTCCATCCTTGGTCATGGCTCCAGGCGCCGGTTGGATTGCTGTCACATGGCTGGGACAAGTCGTATTTGGTGCCTGTAGTTGGGGGGAAGAAAAATGCGGGGGGAGGGGGGGTCGACCGTAGAGGGTCACGTAGGAACTTGTGCTGTGTCTCTATGTTGTTCTGGAAGACGGGAGGCGAGTTGGCAACACCCATAGAGCTTCATGGCATGCACTGAAGGCAACGGTGTGGACTGACAAACGTGGGTTCCCAGAGATATTTGGCCGCAATGGGTTGCTGGGGAAACCTTGGAGTATATCCCATGAATGTAATAACCGTAGAGCCGCCGAGGGAGTTGGGAAATGTTATCCTGACGTGGCAGGGGGTATTATGAAGAACGAGCATTGCGTTGTTGCGTCGAAGGTCTAAGACCGCTCGAGGCTTGTCCCTCCATATGAGGAAGGCTGGGCTCGCGCATGGGCAGGTGTCGCCGAGAAGGTCAAGAGGTCGAGCTGACTGGGGAGGGGGATGATGTTTGTCCTGACGCTGATTGATGGAGGATTTGACGTCTGAGAGCTAGATCCTTTTGACAGTCTCGAGGAATCTGACCCTACCCAGGTGGATTGTAAGGGGTACTCCGCCAAGATTGAAGAACGGCAATAGGCGACAAGTCGAGTAGTTTCGAAAGCGTGTGAATGTGATGACTGAGGGGATCTCGAAGGCTGGCAAGATTCGAGGGCTGCTGATAGCCAGAATAGCTATCCGTTGTCGATGGTCGTTTCGCGTATTAACGTGTCCGCGGGGCCTCCAGCCGACCGGTGCCTGATTGAAGGGGGGTTGGTTTTGAGACTTGCGAGGTGGTTATGCTTGGATTTGTCGATTTCACGGCCTGATCTGCGAGGGGAAGCTGGTAGATCGCGGATATCGCGTGAAAATGCGAGGGAACCGAGAGGATGGAAGTTGCAGCTACCAAATAACGGTAGGATGATGGTGATGATAATAAGGAGATTCAAGGGACCAGATTGCGTGTTGCATTGAAAATACAGCCGATTCAGTCTATCGTAGGATTGTTGGTTTGTCAACTGTTGTCTTCTTGTTCGCAGGTAACAACTCGAAGGGCCGCTGGGAGATTACTTCTTGCCTGCGCAATGCGCTTGTCGCGAGAGGCCAGCATCAGTGCTGGCCGTCGCGGTTTGCGTCGCGACTGTCGCGTACTTAGGTGTTTGTCCCTACCACTGTGAGAGTGTTGGCGGGCTCGCGTCTGCAGAGCACGCAGCGCGCGGAAGTCCACGCCCGCTCTCCTCCGAGGAGTGCCCTTTAAGTAAGCTCCAAAGCGAGAGGAACTCCGTGGCCGCGGCGAGCAGAACACCCTTGGTGAATTGTCTCGCTTCACCATCCAGGGCTTCCGAGACGGCAAGGAAGACCTCATTCTTGGCCGCCGTGACAGCCGCGATCTCCGCCAGTAACTTGGTGAGCACCAGGCATGACCAAGGGACGCGCAGGTCAAAGGGATTGTCGCCGGCAACGGTTCCTCCCACAGACGGCCCACAGCCCGCTGTCCAAAAGGGCCTGCCCAGTTTCGAGTAATGTCCGAGGCGTACTCAGCCCCAGCGGCAGTGGCACGATAGCCATCGTCTTGCTGTCGCGCAGCTTGCCTGGTGTTGACGGGTTGGGCAGATAGTAAGGCACATATACCTAGGTATGCAGGGGGTACCAGATCACCCGAAGTAGCAATGTTTCTCAGTTTTGTAGATGAAACCATCGATGTTTCATTTCCCTTATGGACTCTATAATAGCAGAAGTATTGTGAAGTACTGCGCACAGCCTTGGATGCCACCAGCTCAAGTATGAACCGAACGGTGTCATTGTAGCCGAAAGTGAAACCTCCCGACCCGGCACTGTTGTAAAGAAGATCATCACGCGAGCCAACACTCATCGGAACTTCAGGACCCACCCAATAGAAAGCAGTGACCATAGCAACATTGAACAAGAATGGGCACCGGAGTACACGAGTCAACCTAGGTCAACTCAGGCCAACTGGGGGAGTGGGCGAATGGAAGGAGTAGACGAGTTGGAAGAAAAGATGAGGAGGGTAAGGGGTGTGAAGAGTAGAGTAGCAGGGCAAGACAGTTGACAATGGGGGAAGGTGAAACAGCAGCAGTTTAGGCAGTCGTGAGGATGAAATAACGGGATCCAGGACAGCAGGAAATTCAATAGAAGGATGTGCATGATTGGAGAGATTCTTCTTCGCATCATGAGCAAGCCCACGAAATGCAATGAAAAAAAAGAAAGCAGCCAGTCAGACGTCCATCGACTGCCACCCCGCCAGAGCGCCCGAAGGCAAGACCTCTGGAAATCGGGGTAGAGATCATCACCACTCTCTATACAGCCTGAACCCCCAAAGGAGGAACTGGCCGCCGCCTTTGCAGGCAGATCGAGAGTAAAGATGGTGTTTCACTCTAGGGCAGGCGAGGATTTGTAGTCATCAACCTGGGTGGGATCTGTAGCTATGTTGGGAAACATAGAAGATGGGACAAATACTATAGAAATGATTCTCTGAAGTATGTGTCGAACATATCGAGAAAAGAAGAAAACAAATGGAAAAGGTGGGAGGAGTGGAAGGTATATATACTTGGAGAGTGCGGGCCCGTGCGCCTTGCCCGCGACGCTCGGTCCAACGCTGCTCCGACCCGCTGGCCTTGGTGGCCGCTGTGGCCGCCTTCTGGATCTGGTTAGCGCTTTGTCATTCTGCCCAAATCTTTTGCGCTTGCAGGCTTTTCTCATTTCCGTTTCCACTCAACCAAAAACTCTGCTGCGTCGAGACCGCGACGGGTGCTCCACGCCGCCCGACCAAGACAATTCTCTGTGTCGGTTCTGTGTCGATCAGACCCGTTCCTGACCTTATGCGACCCCCTCATTCGTTCATGGGCATCGTATGTACTGCAAAGAAATGGCGCGCAGAGACTGTTCGCTGCAGCAATTGGTGACTGTCGCCCTCACGCTCAATGGCCTGAATGGCTGAACCACCTTCACCCTCCTCCACCGCACGACGGCCGATGCCCAAGCTGCAAGGCCTGGAGAGGCTGATTGGCGATGGCCCCTGATCATGTGGGCCGACACGAGGAGCATTCTCCCCAAGCATGCACTCGTTCGCTGGCTGGCCTGGCTGGCTGGTAGGCAGTCAGGGCAGTTTGCCGTCCAGAGGTGTGCATACTGAGTTGTCTGAATGCGACGCTCATGATGCTGCGAGACAGTTAGGTTGATTCATATAATATTATGATATTACCTAAGGGTATTGGTTACCGGGCTGGCTGCGACCTTGCTATCAGACGATGCCTTGTGGTCAAGACAGTGAATGCATCTGTCAGTCACCAGTCTTGGAGGCCCACACACATGTGTAGGGAGCATGAAGCCATCATCAGTCCAGAAAGCTTGGCAAACAGTTCAATATTATCAGAACAGCATGGCTCGTAGCCACCGTATGAAGGTTTATACCAGGAGAACAGCTATTCGTACTGCCAGGGCAGCTAATCGTACTGCTGCTATATATAATATATAGTGCCCCACCAGGCCTATTCTGTATAGGCTGGCCGGCCTGCCCGTTGCCTGCCGGCATATATAGAATTAACAGTAATTAAATGGTTGTTACCTATATTAAATGTATAACTATCGTAGGCTACGCTACCCTTATTTCTAGTTAGATGAAAATGATTTAATATGTATTATAATCGTTAAATTAAGACCTTTAAGATAGTATAGATATATCTAATTAAATCGCGGTATGTGGTTATATAGTAGATAATACGTTTAAGTGCTGCTATACCTATAATACCGGCTAGTTATAACGCCTTAAATCGACTAGAACTAATTTCGATTAAAGCGATAAAAGCGATAAAGGCGACGATATTAATAAGCCTTATAGCTAGCTACTTATATCTCGTCGGCGGCTTCTATATCGTTAAACGTCTCGACTACCCGGGCTAAGTCGTTAATACTAATCCCCGGTACCCTTAGGGCTAAACACGCTTTCTTTACCTGCTACAGACCCGTAGACTTCTTATCTATAGATATATTCGGCTTACTTTTCGATACTTTAAGCCGGCCGCGCTTTTTAACCGGCGGTAGTATAGCCGGTACAGCGTTTATAGTATTTATTTATACGAGGCTATTATTAAACTCTTATTAGGAATTTACTTTTTAAACCGACGAAGATATCTGCCTTATCTTATCTTTAGCCCTTCTGCCTTAATCTACGGACTTCTTACTTAGATTTCTCGTAGTAGATACCGTCTTTTATAATAGTACGGCTATACTAAAAACACTCTGTTTACTAGCTAAAAAGGTGCCGATATTATACAGCCGGCTACGCGTTACTATAATAATTATAGGCTCGCCGATTATAAGGAGTAGGTTATAGTCGGTAAGGTCGCGGTTTAGCTAATAGAAGCTATTAAGATTACCTCTGTAAAAGCTACGGTTAAAGTTTTCGATAATATTCGTAAAAAGCTAGTGCTTATAAGGCGTATTATAGTAGGCCTATTAAGTATAGCTATTGTTATATTTTATACGTAGTCTTTTACCTTTATAAGTTAGCCGCGCGAGGTTATATTCGCGTTTAACGTAGTTAAGGCCTTACTTTAAGTATTTTCGTAGCAGGTTACCTATTTAAATAATACTATTATAGTCTATTAGTTAAGCTTCGATTTACTTATTTTCTTTTATAGTATATTAGTATACCGTAAGCTCGAAGGTATAATTAACGTAGTCGGCTAGCTTATTAATATAGCCGAACCTATAGCTTAAAAAGGTCTTTACCTAGCGGTGTTATAATTCTGTTAATAAGGTTATACGTAGGCTATAGTTTCGAACTTAATAAACTCTATACCTTACTTATTTAGCGACGATAACTTCCTCTTTATTTATATAGTATCGTTCGAGATAGTTAATAATAGCTTTTTAATCGGTAAACTAAGTCTTTAACCGCCGTTAAGCTTAGTCGTATATCTCGCGCCGAAGGCTATACTCTATAAAGCGTACGAGGTCGAATAAGCCCTGCCTTATATAAGGGATCTCGGTAAGTATAGCGTCTAATATAAAAGATTTACCTTACGCCGGCGCGTTTAAGCTACAGAGATCGGTATCGTCTTTCTCGTGTTATTTTATATCGTCGGTATCGTATTGCTTGTTAGTATAGATATTATCGTCGAGTAAGGCTTAGCTATCGGTTTAGTATGTTTTCTACTTCTTTTTAATATTTAAGACAACGTTTATATTTATATAAAAAATATAAAGCTAGTATTTTATCTCTTTATTTCCCTTATTAAAAGTACTATCGAACGCTTAGTTTATAGTATTAATAATAGTATCGTTATAGTTAGTAATAACTACAGCCGGGTTAAGCAGACTGTAATATAATAGAAGCTGTTTCTATTGCTATAAGAGTTATCGGAAGCCCTTTTCGTACTCGTTATTAATAAGGCCTTAAAAGAAGACGACGATCTTACCTATATAGGAAACGTCTATACTTTAAAAAAACGGTATCTTTTTATTATTTATACTATACGTATAGTTAATAGCTACTTACCGGCCGAACCGTTATAGCTATCGGATCTGCTAAGGTATAGCCTAGAATACGCCGTTAATATTACTACTATCGTTAGTATATTATTTAAACTAGTAGCTTTTAGCCCGAAACTTATTAAAGGTTATTATTACCGGCTGTAAGACTTTTAGTTTCTTTTTTCGCTAGCTTTAAATAAAGTTCCTTACTATATTAGGCCTAAACTATATCCCGAGGAAAAAAGCTAAAAGCTTGCGCTTTAGCCGTTATAGATATATAAAAGGATTAGTTTTTATTTTTATACCTATAAATTCTTTTATCTTTAGTATAATTTTAGTATAACTACGTTAAGCTTCGAGGTATAGTTTTAGGCCGTAGCTTTCGTATATATCGTTTCTAATTTCGAGAACCTAGTTCTAGTTCGTAGATCTAGTGCGATAGGTAAAGGCGGTCTATTAGTAGCCTACCTTAATAATACGAGATGCCTTTTAAGTAGCTATACTAGCCCGAATCTAGCCTTTACTATAGTATAAACGACGATATATCTTACCGGAATCCTGTATAATCGCTTTTTACCTAGACTGCGAGGTAAAGTAATTTAGTTTATCTTTTAAGTTAAGAAACGTTATATAACTAGCTATAAATAGTCTCGAGTTACCGGGAGGGCTAAAAAAGGCGTAGTAAAGGTTATCGTAGATAGTAAAGGTTTCGTTTTAATGTTAATACTCGGCCTAGTTTTCAGGAGCTAAGTGACTATAATCAGGAGTATACGATATAGCGAGATAAATAGTGAATTAAAATCTAAACGACGGAAATAGGTAAATAAGGCTAGCGTAATTAATCGGAATAATAATCTCGACGATATAAGTAGTAGTTAAGTATATACAGCTCCGTAATATAAATCGAGGTTTTAATTAAGGTTGCTGTTAGTATTAGGTAACTTATATATCGTAAGATTAACGATAGGTTAACGTTAAATACAGGCCGCGGCAGGTAATTAATAAGCGATAAAGGACTAGCGTAACGCTTAGTTTTTTTTTAGGCTAATCAGAAGGGGCTGTAGCCCGGGCATTATATATTGTATATAGCAGTAGTACGATTAGCTGCCCTAGCAGTACGAATAGCTGTTCTCTATACCAGACAAAAGCAAGAAATGCAACGGAGAGAGTATGATCTATGTATTGCCAACACCACAACACATTAATGATATGTCCTTAACTTCCAAGCCCCCTAGACTCGCACTAAGAACGCGCCGACGGGAGTGGTAAAGATACAAATTCAAAAACAAAAAAAAAAAAAAAAAAAAAAAAAAAAAAGGAAGAAGAAAGAAAAGAAGAAGAAAAAAAAGGACACCTCTATCTAGCCTCACTCTCCTTCACTTTATGAAACTGTCAAGGAGCGGCAGGCCCTTTGTTGTTGCCATGAAGTCGTCGAACTCGGAGCTTCCTACCTCTTGGCGGAGCGATTTAACATATTCGGGATGCTTGCACAGATCGAAGACAACATAGGTGGCAGTCTGTAGTGAGGACAGAAAGAGACAGTTATCAGGACCACCCATAATATAAATTGAAGCCGATTGTAATGCTCACCGCTGACAGGGCGTGGACGGAACCAACCCAGATGGCGATGATTTCGTAAGTAATGCGACGGGAACCCCATGCTAGATTCGCCGGGGCTGTGTTGATGATCCACTGGATCATGTCGTTTTGCAAAGATTTGGTCAGGAGACAAACTTCCACGGACAACCAGCTTCTGCGAGCATCGTTTCGTCCAAGCGCCGTGGAACAAAGCCGTTGATCATGTCGAACACTTTCTCCTGCACAGTCGTGTGTCTTCCAACGTGCGGACCGATGACCCTACACGATCAGAATCCCGTAGCTCCAATTACTTTTGGTTGAGGGTGATGAATCCATACCTCAGGAACTCTGGCAGAACTCTTATGATTCCGCAGCGGTGTTAACCAACTCGTTGTATTCGCATACCTTGGTCATGACAAAGTCGTTTTGTGCTAGATTGCATCAGATACTTTTCATCTCAGGCAGAGATATTGGAGCAGGCCCCATGAACCATAACAAGCTCATCACCGAAGAAGCAGAACCCATTCGACTTGCACAATGGCTTTTTGTTCAGCCCGTATGTGGGAAGGATGCTCTCGCCTTGTACTGTTTAGTTAAACCTCTAGGACCTTGATTTGGGGGTGGGGTACTCTTACCTGTCCTGGACTTCTTCTTTTCCGCAAACACCTCAAGCGATTGTCGAACAATTTTCTGCATGTCGGGCATAATGTCAAGGAGCTGTCGTGGAAACATCGTACCGACAGCCCTGACATATCCGATTCCTTCGGCTCCTCTTTCGTCGAGCCAGTTATGTTCAAGCATGGTATAAAGTGGCTGGAACAACTCTTGATGTTTAGGGGAGTATCTCCGGGCTACGGACGCACATGTGGGCGTACTTGTTTCGTTTCACCAGACAGAGAAAGCTCATCACGACCTGATTTGCGGACCTCCTTGATGTGCTTATCTGAACTGATGAAGGTGTGACTATAGTCTGGTCCAGAGATCTCGAAAGATCTACCGCCAGCCTAAAAAATGTTGGTGTTAAGCCACCAGTAGGGCGATAGGACAATCATCTAACTATTTGTACTCTGTAATCATATCTGCACCTTGGAGGAGGTACCTCCAGGCATCAAACATCATTCTCACATGTCGATCTAGCTTGAGGCAGGTATTGAAGAGGTCAGGCTGCTGAACAGGTCAGAATTGAGAACAGAAAATTATCGATACCTACCTTAGGGTAGGTAGCCTTACGAATGAGACCGCGTTCCGGCAAAATAGATTATCAAAGACAGTCTGTTGGTGCCGATCTCTGCACTTGTAGACTAGTACATAATTCCGCCCGTATCCGCTGTGCATCGGTCACGATGCATATGCACACCTTTATGAGGCACAGCGTTCGGGTGATGGCATTGGCTGAAATCGGGGAACGTTGAACGGTTGGTTCTGCTGATCTTACTTACCGTAGGTGAGTACTTGAGTATGTTGGCAAATCCCATGAGCCATCTTTTCACGACCATTTGAACAACCCCCCCCCCCACCAGTCTCGCAGGCCATTGCAGACTCTTGACCTGTCTCCTTCCAACCACGAGACCTTCTTGTCCTTGATTACTCTCGAGATCGGTTCTGTGACAAGTCTCCATTCTTCACAATGTCTTCGGTCTCAAAAGCCATTGAAGTCATCAAGAAGATCTCCAGCGACCTGGTCGTTCCCCCCGGAAACGAGGAGTATGATGAATTCATCAAGTCATACTTCACAAAGCTGGAACGGGAGCTGAGGCCCGCATGCTTCCTGACCCCAGGATCAGCATCGCAACTCGCGGAGACCGTGAAGGCGTTGAGACCCTTTGCAGATGGCTTCAACTTTGCCACGTGCGGTTCCGGTCAGCAGGCAACGCCCGGAGTTGCCAATGTCCGCGACGGTCTTACGATCCATTTACGAAATCTCAAGGGAGTCGAGCTTGACACAGAGAAGAAGATTATCTCGGTTGCGGCTGGGGAACAGTGGGGGAAGGTCTACGACACTGTGATGGCAGCAGGATTCGGTGTGGTGGGTAATCGGCATTCTTCCGGTGGCATCGGAGGAGACGCTGTCCAAGGTAAGCTGACACGTCTGAAGTGAAGTAATATCATGGATGTGTCCTGACTCTTCATATTTCAGGGGGGCTATCATACTTCTCTTATTCTCGGGGCTTCATTTGCGACAATGTCGTCAACTATGAAGTTGTCCTCGCCAGCGGAGAGATCGTGAATGCCAATGCCGAAACCAACAAGGACTTGTGGGTTGCGCTCAAGGGCGGTGGAAACAATTTCGGCATCGTCACGCGCTTCGACCTCAGTATTTTCGAACAGGGCCAGCTATGGGGAGGCAAGACTTTCTACTTCCAGCCTAGCTTCTCCGGGCAGATTCAAAGCCTCGTTGAGTATCTGCATGATCCAAACGCCGATGCCAATATCCATATCTGTCTCAGTCTTGGATACGCCCCTGCTCTTGGAGACGTCCTGTGTATGAATGATATATTCTGCACGAAGCCGGAGAAGCCTAAGGCACTTGAACCATTTGCAGATGTTCAGCCTCAACTAGACCAAATAAGGACCCTTCGTGTGGACTACCTGAAAGGTTTTACAGACGAGGCGTTTTCTGGTGCACCCTCAAACAGGTGAGTATACTGATAAGCTAGGCTATCAACTATTCTAGAAATGCTAACTGCTAATAGGGTCGTGAAAATGTCTACAACTGTGAAGGCTGACACAAACATACTTGAGTACGCTGTTGAGACGTTCCGCACGTCACTTGGAAAATTGAAAGGGGTGGAAAATCTACTTTTCTCGATCACTCTCGAGCCGTTGCCAGTCGCTATATCTGAGCAGTCTGTCGCCCGTGGCGGAAACTCTCTCGGGCTCAAGGATACAGATGGGCCTCTTGTTGTGATACTGTTCTACACCTCTTGGGACAATCCCAGCGACGACAAGGAGGTGTTCCAGATCAACAAGAAGGCACTCGAGGATATAGACAACGAGGCGCAAAGCAAGGGGGTTTCGGTGTCTTATCGATACTTGAACTATGCCTTCCCCCACCAAGACCCTATCAGTTCATATGGACCCGAAAGTAAGGCACATTTGCGGGCTGTCAGCGCAAAATACGACCCAGATGGATTTTTCCAGACTGCAGGTGCTGGACCCTTCAAGCTTTAGATATAGGCTGAGGACTGTAACTTCATAATCGGGTGGGATATTCGATGGTTTCATAGTTATGTTAGAAAATTGTCTCAACCATGTTCACAATTCCTTTTAAATACCAAGTGTTACTGGCCTCATGTGCCCTCCCCATGACACTGTTCAGATGTGCCAAACGTGTTTGTCGGGTCTGACTACTTATGGACGCTTATTATTGAGAGATACCCGACCCGCAGGTTGGAAAACATTGAACCGTACAATCCCACGCGAACCTACGTGCACACAACGTCGAGGGTTGATTGACTCTGACCCGTGCATTTCGTTCCAGTTCCATTCCACTAAAGCCTCGTTACATAATCAACCTGTACACGAGAAGCCTGTGTGGGTGGGAGTGGGTGCGTGAAAATTATCGTGAGAATCCTTTGGTGTTTTGATCTTTATGTCGACCTACGCAGTAGATGAGGCTCAATCAGAAGGTGTTTACAGGAGGTCCTCCGACAGGTGTAATTACGTAAGGGAGTCCGAACGTCTAGGGGCACCGCCTGTTGCACACTAAAGTTACACAAATACATTATGTAAGCCGACCGCCACAGCTAGCCAGCCAAGCAGCCACTAAAAAGCATCCACCAAAGCATCCACCAAACAGCCACCAAGCAGCCATGCCCGATCCACACCACTCCACCCCACAATATAATACCTCCCTCACACCCCAGCAACAACAAGAACAAATCGGTCCGGTGGTGTAGTTGGTTATCACGTCAGTCTAACACTCTCTTTCGATCCATATTATATAATAAACATATAATGTAATGTGGTGAGAAGCCTGTTAGGTACACTGAAGGTCTGCGGTTCGAACCCGTGCCAGATCATATTCGTTCTCTTTTGCCTTTTTATTGTTTTTGACCACCAAACCTCCAAATCTTTTTGCTTTCCAAGGGACGGACACACACACACGCACCCCCCAGAGTTGACAGGCACCAAGCAGCAACGGGGGATGGTGGGGTCGGAGGAAACTCCGATTCGCTAGAGCTACCGTACCCAAGACGGGTCTCTTTCTTGCGGCGACATTCACTTCCTGCCTTTCTTTCCTCCATCCTCCATCCTGACGTCCCGGTCAGCCTGTTCTGCCTGCATAACGGATTCTCCCCCTCTGGGTAGACCTTCTGGACGCTCTCAGTTTGTCATCTGCTGGCTCACGGAAGTCGTCATGCCTACAAGTGTTTTGGCTTCTCGGCTTCTGGGTCTACTCTACGTCTTGACTACCTATCCGCAGGTTGCCGATGGCCCCGTCCGCCTGGATCATATTCTGACGAGTGGTAAACGTCCAGTGGCACCAAGGACTTTGGTAGCCCCAGCCTGTCCGATCTAGGCGGCCAAGGTCCTCGCCGGCACATCGAGAATCCATACCCAACCTGACCATGCGTGCACTCAGGTGGTCAGGTCTACTATGATTGGCCTCTGTGTAAGATCACATGACAATTCTGGGCGCGTCATGATGCTGGACGGACGTTCTGTCTGTCAACGACTTCCCCTCCAGGACATGTTGTTGATTGGCTCTCTGTCTTCCGACATGGATCTGTAATCCCGAGGTCCCCCGGCTCTTTCGCGGGATAATTATCACTACCGGTGACTTCAAGTTGATGTGTTTGTGCACCGGCTCACAACATTATACACGTTGTTTCTACCGACGCCAGCTTAGTGTGTTTGATTTATGTTCAGGTGTGAATAACTATGCTCTGACTAGTCCTAGCCCAGTTGTCATCGTGAAATACGTAGGCTGGGTCTGTCCGTTACCACCCTTCGTATTACACCCTGCTCAGGCAATTCTTCCAAAATTGGGCACCAAGTTGCCGCAGCCAAGTGTGTGTGCCGGACGTAACAGACTCAGGACTGCTCAGGCTCGACCCTCGCAATGGTGCTCATGACATTTGAATGGACTTCGTTCTCGCACAAAGTCTGCCCTTCCTGGTGGCTGGATCCAGAGCCGCCACACCCCCAACAGTCCTCGAGAACAGTCGAATCGTTCTGCAGACCAGTGCCTCCACATATGCCGCAACAAGTCTTGTCTTCCTTACGGCCACTGCCAACGCATTCTTCGCATTTTGGCTTTTGTAACTTGGAACCGGAGCAGACCGGGCAAACAAGTAGGAAAACTACCAGTCCGGGGAACTGGTCGCTGCGTTTCCCGCAGTCATTGCAGATGGACACGGCCATGGCTGATGGTTGTGTGTTTGTTCGTAGATTCGTGAGCTGATCGCTCAAGTAGTTTTCCTATCCCGTTAGTTATTATGGGAATCAAAGAAGGCAGTCGGGTTGCCAGATATAACGCAGCATCAGTTTATACCTCTACCGTATGGTTGCTTCTTCAATCGTCAGAGGTGTGTATGAAAGGCTTTTTGTTAAGGCTGTGCAAGTATTCTCTGAGATAGTTCTTGTCCAGGTAACCAGTGCGCTCTTAGTGCGGGATGGAGATTGAGATGTGTGAAGCCAAAGAATAGTAGACCGGCAATTTATATTCTTGTCTCTTGTGTCCGTGACTGTATGCGTCCGTAGCAGGTATAGTCATTCGCCCTCGAGTGTCAAAAAAGCCTATAGGCCTCGTTATGTATCCTAACACAGTCATACATGTGCGTTTCAAGACACGGAACAACAACTCAGGCTCATGATGTAATAGACTGAAACGGGATCATATGCAGCTCAAGTTGAAGCCCTAAGTCAGTCAGTCAGTCCAGTGACATACTAGCGACTATATAGGCACAATCAGTAATGGCTATAAGCCTTTTACAGTCAGTCTTAACACCATTCCGTCCTATATCTATTGATTTATCCCTTGTTATTGAAACATCTGTTTATATGTTATGCTTATAACTTTCGTTTCTTAGTCGCTTGGAATTCTACGTCAGAGGTAGGCAGAGGGCTACTTGATCATTCGATAGAGGAAAACATCAATAAGGACCAGCATTATAAGACATCGAATATATGGTTTTCAAAAGAAACAAATTAGAATGAATCACAGTCCGAAAGATCACGCGGAATGTTCGCCTAAAATAAAGCGGAACCATTCATAAATATCCCTATTAATGTCACAGCAACTCAATACTTATGCTGATCAGAAAGGTTGCAATGCCTTAGTTGTATCGAATCGAACACATTGTGTAATCAATGAACACCTTTTTTTTGTCTGAATGTCTATACTCAGACCCTGACCCCCCGGGGCCACTTGTCGTGGAGTAAATAAATACCCTAGGGTAGCTTAGTGTCGAACAGAACCACTATACTAGGCAACTAAAAGGGTGACCACCCCTAGAGAACTAGGAATGATTCTGGTCTGATAGCTGTGTTCCAACACCACCCCTCAGGTCACATTATACGTTGTGTATGTGTGAGCTGGAAGGATGTAGTAGTGTCTGTTCGTTGCTTATAAAGTGTTAGAATTAGGGGTCGCGGTCGTCGTAATCGTATCCCTTCTTCTCAATCTCTTAGAAGGAAGCCCCGCTTTGATCAGGTAAGGGCACTATAGGTTCGGGCTTGTTCGTCAAGCAACCCGCTTCGCTTCGTTTCTAATAACTAGTCTAGGGACCTTAGATAGAGAAAGCTTAAGCTACTGAAAATACTATTATTAGAAACAGGGGGCAGATTAATATCTGCGCTCGAACTCGGTACCCTGCCCTAAGTATCGCTCGGTAGAAGAACTAGGACTCATAACCTGTCGAACAGAACCACTACACTAGGCAACTAAAAGGGTGACCACCCCTAGAGAACTAGGAATGATTCTGGTCTGATAGCTGTGTTCCAACACTTAGGTCTGTCCGTTGCCCTTCCTTCGGATCACCTCCTGCTCAACACAGTTCTTCCAAAACGCAAAATGGCATCAAGATGCCGCAGCCAAGTATGTATGGCAGACATAAGAGGTCACTGAGATGGACCAGTTGCTTGATATCGATTAGTCGGCCGATTCACATTCTGGCGGTGGTGTTGATGATCCATGTTGCCGCAGTATACAAAGTCTTCCAACTCTGATACTCCCTTGCCATCATACTTGAAGCAGTCCTCGAGTGCATGGTGGTCGTTTTTTCAGGCCATTATCTCCACAAGTATCGCAGTCGGCGTCCTGAAAGACGTATCCGTTGTTTATTTTTCCATGGCCCATGCAGGACTGGCATGCCGGCTTTGACAACTTGAACCCCCGGCAGATTGAGCACTCCACCTTCACACTGACCATTGCTGGTGGCCTGTCGCTGCGGTTTCCGCACGTGCAGATGTAAACGGCCATGGCTGCGGGTGAATCCTCGTGATCGGGTGATCCGTTTGTTGTTGAAAGTACACCGATCGCTCTTGAATCCTCTTTGGAAATTTTACTGGTTTCGTTTGTCTAATCATGTTTTAGTGGGATTAGAGGGGGATTAGGGTGCTATCAGATATAGAACGGGACAAATACCCTTGAAAACAACCTGTTATTCTGAACCCATATGTGTAAGTGGTTTAGTGGCGATACTACTGTGGGATTTTCCGTACACTGTTCGTAGGTAGTGTGTTGCTCTCTGTGTGTATGTTATCGAGAGGAGAAGTAAAGTCTAAGGATTGTTGACCGACGGGGTTTTATACCTGTCGCCTATGTCTGGTAGAAATCATTGAAACTAGTCTTTTGTCTCTGTCAGTGTCCTGAGGCAGTTAGTCATCCGTACCTAAAGCTGTAAAGACAGCAACAAGCCTAACAATTACTTTGAGACCAATTTAAATCCAGTAGATCTAGTTATATACTATTTGGTAGACTGGAGGACTGCAGAGTAATCGTATTATGTTATAGAAGCAGATTCAGTGCTACATAAGCACTTCACTGTACCTTACCGTGCCTTATTATCGAAGAACGAATTACGTCTGATGGGACATTGAATTGTTTCTATGGATTTTCAAAGATAGCATAAGAAAACTGGAGAAGACTAACCGTCCGAGTCGCCAACCAGAACTATTCACTCAAGACATATGGATAGAATCAAACCTTGTAGAGATATTCACCTCATGCCCCGCAAAGCCTAATGCTTGTAATGACTGGACAGGTTGCAGTACGTATTCAATCAAACACATTCAGAACCCCAGGTAACTCTTCCGAATCAGTGTCTGAATCATCATTCAACTTGTTTGGTCGATGATGAGTTCTCTCGCTGATCTCGAGGATCCCTGGCAATACTTTCCCCAGATCAACACTCAGACTTACCTTGGCACAGTGCCAGGGACCGTGGATCTGTTTCACCTGTAGACACTCGTCCACCGTATTATGATACATAGGTATCAAACTGTTTGCGTCCTGTGAACCGAACTTGAAGTCAGCAATATCATGCGAGCCGCTTGGCAAGGCGGAAGCACTCGAGATAAGATCGAGAAGACCCGTCAGATCAGGGGGGCTACCGGGGGTCATGGCAGGATTGGCAATCTCGTCGAGCTTGGACATGACCTGCTTCACGATATCCGGCTCAGCCCCCATGCTTCCTTTCTTGGCCCTCCCAAGTGGACAAGCCAGAAGTGCCTTCGCGTGTGAGCGGAGGGACTGTACGTCTTGCTCATAGGGCTGAACTCCCTCCTCGAAGAGCTCCTTGACATGTCCGTCCCAGAGCTTGAAGCCCCCGTCATCGTCGGCCTGGATAGCCTGTCCAAAGTCACCGATACAGAAGTCTGGTAGGTCACTGTCGCCCGCCCAGTTGAGGAAGATGTTAGCGGAGTGCATGTCCCTGTGGAGAACGGCTGGCTTTGCGTACATGAACTGAAGCGCCGACGCGACTTGCTGTACCAGACGCAAGATAATCAACCGAGGAACAGTAAGCCCTCGCTCGTTGCAGCCGATGCGGAAGTCGTTGAGGTGGCCTCCGTTCATGTACGACATCCATATCACCCGGTGCCATTTCTGTGGGCCTTCAGCCTGCTCCTGGCGGGCCGGCACATCACCCCCAGAGAATATGCGAACGATGTTGGGCTGGAGGTTTGTCTCTCGAGCTCTCTCCTGTAGCTTTGTCAGTAAGTCGCGTTCAGTGTCATCTTTTTCCTTTTCGGTATGACTGAGTCGTCTGACACTCACCTTGCGAACACGCAATTCTCCGGATTGTAGATGCCACACCAGCTGCGCGTAAGACTGGGCTCCGCTACCTAAATTCTTGACGAATAGGTATTGGTCGTCTTCGTCGACAAACAGATGGGCATACTTGATCGTAGTTTGCGAAGTCATTTTGCAGGTCTAGAAGGAGTATGTAGGTATGGCTGTAGTAGATGTTGATGGTGCTCAGGGTCACTTTGATGTTGGGGGACAGCTGGAGCTGAAACTCAGCTGTAGCATGTGGATATATATATGAGTTGGCTAAGACACCCGGAGGCGTATTTCGAAGAACCCAAGACAAAGCCATTGTCATGCTTTCCTTGCTGGCACAAGACAAAGGAGTATCCTTGGACCAGGCTTTGTGCTTGGAGTACCGGAAAACAATGACATTGTCTTGGAGAACAAGGTTGACAAGGGCTAATATGGTGGCGCTCCGTCATATAAAGCAGCAGCACAATGCAAGAGTTCGAATAAAGTCATAAAAATGCAAGGGTATACAATGTGGATGTGCACATCTAGGTGTGAATGAGTAATCGTATGTGGAGGATGTATTCCAGGCCAGACACTCCAAGGGTAGGGTAAGTATTCTGATATTGAAGGCACGATTAGGCACATGTTCCTCCATACAGATAAGTTTATGATAGTAGTACGAGAAATAAATTGACCGTTTCAACCACGTCCATTCGTTTCCAAGACTTAGGATTAGGTTGCCCACCCTGTTATTTTCTTGGTATCTGCTGACAATCGCAATGCCGGATAGGAAATCCGCAGCGTTTGCAGGTATCGTCCAAGTCGATGCCGACTCTTGGGGACATGTCGAATATCGGTAGATTCGATGTCTAAAAACCTTCGATTTCTGTCGATAGATACTGCTGGGGCTTGAGCCCTGTCCACGGAGGTTTGTTCTGGTCGGCTTCCAGTTGAAAGAACAAATTGTGATGATGTAGGAGAGAATCGAGTGAAAAACCATTGTGGAACAACCTCTTCAAATACTTTCGAAATTGTCTCTATAAATAGTCAAGGTAGCTTTGCTGTCACACTGCATACAATCACACTTGAGCAATCAATGACTCTGATCACATAACTCGAAAGACAAACATTTTCAACAGCACTTTACAGACTTATAGTATCTCGGTCAGAGCAGTACAGATGGATTTATACCTACATACTGTTAACAGACTGGCAGTACAGTCATACGCACTGGTAACTTGGCATTTATGCTTGTTTAAAGTGTATATGCTCTAGTTATATAGAATTTATGATTGCTCGCGTTTTTTTGGGCTTCCTCCAAGCGTTATTGTAGTCAGGCTGAAGTTCTCAGCGACCCTAGGTACCTCAGCAACTAACACACGCAATAACATTAAAGCATGCCCGGATATTAATATTATGGGAATTGACAGCACTTGAGAGGTGCGTACAACGGACCGTTCCGACGGGAAATCCAACAGCAAACCCGACGGCAGGACAATAGTGTCAAGTCCAATGGTAAACCTAAGAGGTGTGGCGTCACATGCTGAGCTGCATCTCTGCAGGTGGTTGCCTGCTCTCTTTTAGCCCAGATGGAACATGATAGACGGGTCTACGCATATAAGCAGCCAATTAGACACTATTGAGAAGCGAACATATGGGTCCATATCCAGGCAACAGGATCCTGTGACTCAACACGGTTCACCGGCTGACCAGCTGGGCAGTTGGGCGGCACAGATAACCAGACAACCAACACATCTGGTGAGGTCCTCTGAGAATATAAATACCCCTTCACCCTTTCGCCATTCTGTTGCTCGTTTTCCTCCTCTTTCCTTCCTTAGCTTCCTTTGCCACAAAATGGCTTAGATCAAGTGTAGTATCTGTTCTTTCCAAGTTTAACCGCTGGAATCACTCTAAGGAGTAATTACCATACATTGGTTAATCCAATTTTTATCAAGGCCGGATGACGGTCCTCTGGGCAAGCCCATGGTCGTCTTTCCACCGTGTCCTCGGTACCACACTGTCTCCGAGTGACGCGACCATTCTGCTTTCTGTTTCTGCTTTCTACTTTCATCTTTCATTGTGATCTTGGGCTTGCCTGAGACATGACGAAGGGAGCCTCTCAAACACCTTTGATATTTGATATCTGATCTTACCCGTGTTTCTTCTGTTAGTGGGGGCTCGTCTTCGAAGGTTGCGGAAGCGAATCGCATGTGCTGCCAGTTCCATGAATTCACCAAGTGTTAGTCATGCAAAGCAAGAGATAGTATTTATGTACCGGTATGTCTACGATGATTCGACCATCTTCAGCGGCGGCCATCAACTGAAAACTTCACAACATTGCGGTGTGGCCTGCCCACTTCATTGCTCACATGCAATGGTCGTTGAGGGACTACTGCAGCGTTGGTGTGGCTCGGCGGCGAGTCCTGAGCATGCCTGTTTCGAGATGGTTTCTGTTGGATTTAGATTTTTGAGTACGGCCTTTGACGGACAGAAATGTTGCTAACCTCAAATGTCAGGCAGATAAAGAGACTCGTCCCTGAGAAAGGGAAGACGTGGCCCATCAAAAAAGACCTCGCCCGATACAATGAGCTTCTTCTTTGCCCCAACCTACCCTACATATTCACCTCCCACTTCTCGTGTCGCTGTCGCGTAACGCGTTTCAGTCACCACCATATTCACCTGATGTCGCGTTTCGCAGTCATCATCGAATCCTTTACCTACATGGCTTACCGTCGCCTTCCCCTACTCAACCTTATAAAGCTCCCAACCCCATATCCTTCTTAGCGCAACATCCAACCAGTTGTCAACGCTGCTACTCCGGTTGTTACGCTGCCTCGACATGGTGCCGCTCGACGGCCTTGACGTTGGCCTGAGGTGACTGTCGCGCAATACGGTGCCCATCCCCACTCACTGACTCATCTGTGGCTCGTGTATGGACTAGAAGTTGTTCAGCTTACCACATTGCGCAATGGCACTGCTCTCACCTCGGGGTTGGTCTTGTCCTCACAAGATCAGATCTACTACACAGTAATGTCACGTCTAAAGCCCAATGTTTAGCTCTCTAGACCGCACCAGCTAGCTATAGCCCCGCCTACCATGACACTTCACCGTTTTCAATCAGGCCTGCCACGCCCTCCGGCACGAGCCTCCTGAGCCTCGCCCAGTCCTTCGCCTTGACGGCCTCCCTCGCCAACGTGCTGCTCACGACCGCCTCCTCCTTCGACCCATCCATACCATGTACCATCTCTACCCGCCTAGCCCACTCCTTCCGCCCGCCGACCTTCACCAGCTCATCTCCATCGACCAGCCCATCCACGTACCGCAGTTGATCCTCCTTGCCGCCCCAGTCGTCGTCGGCGCGTATCGTGATGCGTAGTCGTGCGCGGGCGAAGAACGGGTCGAGCGCGACCTCTATGGGTGTCTTGTGCTCTGCGGAGGGAGGGTCGACCGCCGTCTCGGGCACGGGAGGCTCGTAGTACTTCGGGTTGAAGATGCGGATGAGGGTGTCGAAACCCGCGAGGACGATCTGTTCCGAGTGCGGCTCGGATGAAGAGGAGGGGTTGGAGGGGGAGGAGAAGGAGTATTCGGGGGATGTGGCGATGGCGGCGGATTTCTCGTGGAAGAAGGGGTGGGTTGTTAGGCCTATGTCGACGGGGAGGTCGTCGTCTTCCGGCTGACCGTTTTGCTCTGTCGTCTTTGTAGTATCCCTCCATGTCTTCTGGATGTCGCCCGCGAACTTGTGCATCATCAACAACCTGTGCTCGAAAGTCGCCGGCTTGGGTGCCTTGTCGGCGTTGTTCACTGCCAGCAGCAACAGCAGTCTGCAATTACCCTCCGATGCCGTCCCCTCGTCTTGTCCCTGCTTCCGTACATCCCGTAGAGCCGACGTCGCCATCTGCATGTGGGCGAGTGAGGGCGGGTTGAAGGACGAGTCGAGGATGATCAGTGTCCGGCATTTTCGTGGAGCTGTCGGCGCGCCGAGGATGTGGAAGGGTTTCCCGGATGACTGGAATTGTTTGAGGGCGGACTGGAGGCGCGGGAGAAGCATGGCTGCGTCCTCTCTAGCTTCGGGAGGCATTGTTAGTGTTGGGGGCTGTGGAAGTGGTGGAGGTACCTGTAGTGTGGTGGTAAAGAAAGCTTGGATCGATCATAGCTCGGGCTTGGGGATTGATCGAATGTATTGATTGCATCATGCAGCGTGGAGCCGCGGGCTGATCATTGCCGGGGTTTATGCGGGTCCGGGTCCGGGTCCGAGGCTTGGCATTCGGGACCGCCCGATTCGGAACCGCCCGGTGAGACCACAAGCTTATTTTAGGTTGTACCTAAAACTTTCCTCAAGATTCAAGCTCACACTCTAACTACCTAGTTACCCCATGGTAGCATCCCAGCCCTACCTAGGTATGCACTCACTGCCTATGATGTTCCACGACCTGACAGCCCCCAACGGCCGTCGACCCTCGCTGAAACGATCCCATGACAAAGCTGAATATTCAGCCAGCAAACATGTCTAGGTACCACTGATGAATCGGTGTTCATGATGGCATCTTATGTGCATGGCCTTTTCTGGCCTTGGAGTGAAGCCTTGCAGAGACCTATACTCTTGAGCCAGAAGTGGCAACATGGCGGTTTTGGCTGAATCCGACCGTGTTATATACTATCATGAGACGAGGAACAATGCTCCTCCTGGAAGCAGGGTGCACTTCCGCTTCGGACCCTGAGACTACGGGGGAGCTTCGAGTAATAACTTGAGAGCCTCGTTGATATCTTCTCAGGCCTCCCCATGTTGGCGAATACTATGGCTTGATCCCATTAGAATATTGTTCCTCATCGCCTGCGTCTTCCATTTGCTACCGGACCTTTGTTTAACCCAGAGCAGGCTCACAATTTTGGATCTGAACCACAAGAGCTGCCATGTCTTCCCTGCGAGCTCTCCGTCTTTTGTTAGGAGCACTCTACTTCATCCGAATTCTCCCTGTCGACGCGAAGGGGTGCTTCAAACAGGACGGATCGGCCTCAGCTGACGACCAATGGCCATGCAACCCGGACGCCGACACCAGCTTGTGCTGTAGCTCGGCGGATTATTGCCTCGATAGTCTGTTGTGTCTGGATGCTGGGTCGGACAACTTCTTCAGTTTGCAAGGATGTACGAATTCAAGCTGGCCGGTTGCGTGTAATCCTATATGCCCGGACACAAGTATGTCTTTCCCCGTTGATGCCTCCTCCCCTCAAAACATGCATACAAGTGTCCCTATATACCCTTCTTTGGTCTAGTCTACTTTTAGTCGTGGCCGGGAAGATTAGTGATAGTGCGATGCCGTGTGATACTGGCGATACTGGTAGCAGAGGACGCTGACTATCCCTGAGTGTAGCCGCAGAAGACGTGTACATCCAAGAATGCGCATTCAGCTCTAACGGCATGGATGTGTGCTGTGGTGGGACCTACACGTGCTGTAGTGGCCCAGATGTTATTCACTTAGACTTGTTCCATGCCATCAGCAAGCCGCCAACTCCTATCTCAAGCTTAAGCTCAGCCACAACTGTAATTGTAACTTCAGCTGCGACGTTGACTACGGGCCCCCCAAAAACAGTCGTATCAGCCGCCACAAGCAGCCGCGGCAGATGGGGCAGCGGCAGCGGAGACAGCGACAGAGGAGAAAGGGGCAGAGGAGGCAGCGGCAGTAACCACCCAAGGGGCGTCGCAGTCGGCCTCGGCGTGGGCATCCCCTTGGGCCTGGCAGTCTCCGGATCGCTGGTGTTCCTGGGCATGCAGCTGAGGAAGAAGAACACGCAGGCGGCCCGGGCGGAGACACGGGCGAAGCTCGAGAAGCCGGTGTCGCGGTATTGCGACCAGGGGTACGGTGTAGGAGGTGGTGGTGCGTGGCCGTGCCACCGCAACCCGTCGGAGCAGGGGTTTGTGGGAAGGCAGGTGCAGGCACAGGCGCAGGCGCCGGTTCCGGGCGAGTTGAGTAGTATTATCGACCCGCAGGAGCTGCCGGTTTTAGGGACTGGGGAAAGGTGGGGGGAGGAACGGTGATAGGCGAATGAGGAGGACGAAATAATGTTGGTGATCGTGCGTTGATGTCCTACACGGTATGCATATATGCGCATACAGAGGACTGTATTCACTGCATCAAGTATCTGAGGACCGAACATACTGTAAGGATTCGTGGTTTCCCGGTGGGAACAGATAGGCAACCGACCTTGATGTCGTCTGGTTTCGTCTTACCTTTCATGAATAAATAATTTATATTGCTGCAGTCCGATAGCGTGCTATTGAGCTCTGGGTATCTAGCTGCCACCACCAACGTCGTAGACCCAATAGCAAGAATAAAAAATAGGACGCAAGTGAATACCTGCCCTGCGCCCAGCCGGCCGCGCCATCAACGAAGAACCGGATCCTCCATGAAATCGAGGGTCGACGCGGTGCCACTCGCATCGCCTGGCTCGTACCTCCTCTCAAACTCCCTGCGCCTCAGCTCCTCCAGCAGCTCCCTCTCGGCCTCGTCGGGGCCCTTGCTCTCGTCCACCCTGAAGGCGACCTCGGACTCGTCCCTCGGGCCCGTGGCGCCCGCGGCCCGGAGCTGGTCGTCGAACCCGTACACCTTGACGCCGCGGATGTGCGTGTCCTTGCCGTTCTGGTGGTTCTCCATGACGTGCATCTGCACCACAAAGCAGCACAGGCTGTTGCCGTCGTCGCCGCCGCCGGACCCCGTGATGCCGACCTCCTGCCACCCGCTGGGGGAGACTAGGGCTGAGGTGGCGAACTGGATTAGGTTGTGCTCGCTGGTGCCGGCGTACCAGAGAATTTTGGTGGGCGTGTAGGACTCGTCTTGGGTGTAGTCTACGAAGAAGCGCAGGGCGCGGATCTCGACTTGACGGGTGAACTTCATGGTGAGGAGGTGGGGCTGCACGCCATCAGACCTGGTGAGTGCGTTAGTCGGTGTCAAAGTGAAGAGGCTAGGCGGATATCGGGAGGATGGACTTACTGCCAGTACTGGTTCAGGTCATCGTCGAGTAGCTCCTTGACGCCGTTGCCGGGCTTGAAGGTGCTGACGCGACAGCGTGCGAGGTTGTTGATCTCCTTCAGGCCCAAGGAGAAGGGGTCAAAGGGAGCAACGAGATCGCCTTCCTCGTCATGCTCTTCGTCCTCATCGTCCATCACCTCGGCCTCGTAGTCTCCCAGCTCCATGACATCCTCGACCATGTCCTCATCCAGGTCGACACCCGCGTCGGGGTCAAAGGTGATGGGCTCTCCGGACCTATCCATGAGAAGGAATGTGTCGACTAGGCGTAGTATGTGAGTCAGTTAACCAGTTATACTGTTGGATGTGTGGTGACTTGGAACACAGACACCGTGAGCGCGTGTAGGGTGGTGAAACAGTTCAGCCTTAAGTGTTCGATCTGTTGCCTCGAAGCAGATGACGCCTTGCGTCTCGCTATCTCCGTATTATATGAGGTAGGGATATTGTGTATTTCACACGATTTCAGGTATCCAGCCTGAAGCACTCCCAGTTGCCTTCCCATCAGGGTAATATTATGAATGTCAGGTGGATCCAGCAGAGCCAGGCTGGATATACATCGGAAGCCATCCTTGTTTATGGGGGTTTATTTTGTGATGAGACTCCCATGGCAGTCCATGCCAGTGGATTTACAAAAAGCAGATTGAAAAGAGGAATTGCAATGACTTACCGGAGTGAAATAGAGCACCCCGGTGAGCTCTTGGGAGAGGCCTGAAAGCCATCATGCAAGTGGTGTGGCAGTGTGGTTATGTGGCGGTGCTGTTTCAGTAGGTATGCTGTGCTCGAGTTATGTGGCGCAGCAGCTGGTCCAAGAGCTTCAGAGCATGTGAGTTCGTGTTGGGTGGCCCAAGCTCCTTTCAGAGTTGACGCGCCTGCCTAATCCCCACTCTAATTCAACGCGTGCCACTTTAACCGGCGATACCCTCTTTGATGCCCTCCGTCTGACGATACGTCAATCCCATCCCGGTTGTTTCTCTTTGACTCGACAGACCGATGCATGTCTCGTACTCATATTGAATCATCACGTACTTGCTGGGGAGTAGCAGCCTGCTACTTCGGTCAAGATGGCTGCGAACACTTCAGGTCCGTAAACTTCCAGCCTCAGCCCAAGAATTCCATTCCCAAATCGCCTGCTGATCTTGATGTCCGTCCAGAAGATGATACCATCCGCATACTTGTTGCCACCGATAACCATGTTGGATACGAAGAGCGCGACCCCATTCGAAAGGATGATAGTTGGAAGACCTTCGACGAGATCATGAACTTGGCGAGGACCCAAGATGTAAGACCTGCAAAATATGGCCTCTCCAGTCTACGGCTTGTCTGACTGAAGCTAGGTCGACATGGTCCTTCTCGGCGGTGACCTATTCCACGATAATAAGCCCTCGCGCAAGGCAATGTATCAGGTCATGCGATCCCTCCGCAAGAACTGTATGGGCATGAAGCCTTGCGAGCTCGAGTTCCTTTCCGACGCGAACGAAGTCTTCGAGGGCGCATTTCCCCATGTCAACTACGAAGATCCCGACATGAACATCTCAATACCTGTCTTTTCTATCCATGGAAACCACGACGATCCTAGCGGCGATGGGCACTTCTGCACGCTCGACCTTCTACAAGTCGCCGGCCTGGTAAACTATTTTGGACGTGTCCCTGAGATGGACAATATTCAGGTCAAGCCAGTTCTGCTCCAAAAGGGTAGGACGAAGCTCTCGCTGTTCGGACTGAGCAACGTGCGAGACGAACGCATCTTCCGCACATTTCGGGATCACCATGTCACCTTCTTCCGACCGACGACACAGGCTGGGGACTTCTTCAACCTCTTGACGGTACACCAAAATCATCACGCTCATACAGCCACGTCGTATCTACCCGAAAATGTCTTGCCTGATTGGATGGACCTTGTTGTCTGGGGCCATGAACACGAATGTAGGATCGAGCCGATCAAGAACCCACAAACTGGTTTCCACGTTTTGCAACCAGGATCATCCGTCGCGACGTCCCTCATCCCTGCCGAATCCGTGAAGAAACAGGTCGCTATCCTCAGTATCACTGGCAAGGAATTCAAGTGTGAACCAATCCCTCTGAAAACCGTACGCCCGCTTGTGACCAAGGAGATCGTGCTACAGCAGCTGTCACAGTTCAAGAAACTCCAGAACGTGAGAGACAACCGCGAACAGGTCACAAGAGAGCTCGTGAAGGTCGTGGACGAGATGATCGAGGAGGCAAATAACGAATGGCTCGAGGTGCAGGATACTCCCGAAGACCAGATCGACGAGGAGGACCGGCCATTACCCCTTGTCCGTCTAAAGGTGGAGTACTCCGCAGCAGAAGGCGGAAACTTCGACGTCGAGAACCCGCAACGCTTCTCGAACCGCTTTGTGGGTAAGGTGGCGAACGTGAATGATGTTGTGTCCTTCTACCGAAAGAAGGCTACCAAAAGTGAGTCACTGCGGCTGTTCCGTCACGAGAGGGTCTGGGCTTGGCTAAAGGCGATTAGAAAACGTGAAAAGTGAAGAGACGCTACCCGATCGAATCATGGAGGCCATGGAAAACAACGATGTTATTAAGGTCGAGGTGCTGGTCCAAGAGTTCCTCGAGCAGAGCTCGCTGCAGGTGCTACCCAAGAACCAATTCGTGGATACACTCGTGCAGTTTGTCGAGAAGGGTGGCAGCGGGGCCATGGAAGACTTTGTGAATGAGGCCTTGTCGAAATCTCTGAATTCGATACTCCAACTGGACGAGCAACCAAGTTTCGATGTGGATCAGGCCGTAGAGTCTTGGAGGGAAGCGGCGGAGCAGCGTTGGGCAAAGAATGGCGGTGGTCCTGTCGGCCCTCAGACACAGTTGAAGCCCAGGCCAGAAGACTATGACTCAGACGTTGGAGGCTACTGGGGGATTAGACCCGATCATCATTATCCGACAGCGGCCCCAGCACAGGCAGCGAAGGCGACTGGCCGCGGTCGACGTAGCACTAGTGACGAGGACGTCGAGATGGAAGGCGGCATGTTTGTCTCACAAGCCGACGACTCAGTGGTGCCGGAGCCTCCCAAGGGTAGGCGAGGTGCGGCGGCGAAGAAAGCTCCGGCGAAAAAGGCGCCGGCTGCCAAAAAGGCGCCTGCTACACGAGCCCGGCCCAAGAAGAAATCGGGCTTTGTGATCGACAGCGACGAGGAGGAAGAAGAGGAAGCACACGATGATGCTATGTCCGAGGATGTGTTCATGGATGATGAGGAGGATGACCCTCCCGCGCCACCACCGAAGCGGGCGACTCGTACTACGAAGGCTACGGCCACCAAGACGGCTGCGCCGAGGGCGACGAAGGCGACGGCTGCTAGCAAGGCCAAGCAGGCCAAGCAGACGACGCTCAATTTCTCGCAGTCGCAGCGCCCAGCTGGCACCCAGCGTGCCACGCAGACCCAGAAGACTATGGAGATTAGTGACGATGAGATCGAGGAGGATGACGATGATGCGTTTGAGCCCATCGCACCGCCTACGAGAAGTCGGAGACGTTAGGGGAAGGAAGATGAATGAAGGTGAAGAGCACAAGGAGCCACAAGGAGCCTTGAGTTAAGTTCGGATTGCATCCTTGAGATGTCTGAAAGATGCATCCTCGGGTCTCTGCGATCTCTGGAGGTTCGATTGCCTGTTGGCTCACCAAAGGAGGACTGAGCTCAGTTTGAGCATTTCCAGCATCTTGACAGTAGATTCGGTAATGGACCCTGATGTGAAAGCACCCACTAAGGGGGCGTAATGGTCTGGAGGAAATGTGATTCTGGCCGAGCTTTGCATCTAGATACCTGTCCACGTAGCTATGAACCAATTTCACGAGTTCTCAACCATGTTTATTTGAAGGTTGTGCAATGAAGCTGTTTGTGATGCTGCCGTCTAAAGTTTGGTTGAACTTCATTTGCAATCAAAATGTCCCATGACTTCCAAGGCAGTCATGCTGAGCTACATTACGTAAGCACATCCCCGGCCGGCAATTGCCACTGTCGCAACTGGTCTCGAAACTCCAAGCCGCACTATCACAAGCGTTCACACTCTCATCAAGCACAACATCACGACAAGCCCATCAACAGTTCACAAAGATGGCGTCGCAACCGCCCCAAGAAACTGCTGAGCAGCCAGAAGCGCCACCAAACGCGCAGCCTGCAGAGGAAGAAACAGGCTACGCGCCTCTCGTCGACCCACGTCTACCCACGCGCAAGGACACTTCGCTGAAGGAGTTCCTGGCTAAGATCGATGACTATGCGCCCATCGTACGTTTCCAATGTTCACCTTTGCCCAGCTCTGCTCTTACCCTAATGCCTTCTCTCTAACTTCCCGCTCCTTCCTTTGCTCTTCGACGGGCTGTACTGTAATGAGCAACACAGCTAACGCAGTGGAAATCAAAGATCCCCGACGGCGTCACAAACTACTACATGACCAAGGCCGGCCTCCCGCCACCCCCCCAGACCGACCCCCGCCTCGCCAAGCTCCTCGCCCTGGCGACCCAGAAGTTCGTCGCGGACATCGCAGCCGACGCCTACCAGTACAGCCGCATAAGAGCGTCCAACTCGTCGGCCGCGAACAACCCGATGGGCAACCTCGGCGCAGCCGCGGGATACCCGATCCCCGGACAGGCCCCCGGCACCACGGGCGCCGGTGGCGGCGCTGCACCGGCTGCTGCTGGCGGCGGCGGCGGCGGCGGCTCCAAGGCGGCGGCGGCGGCTGGGCAGAACCTCCTGGGGATCCAGAGGCCTGGGTTCGGAGGTGGTGGACAGGGGGGTAGTCAGAACCGGACGGTACTGACGATGGAGGATCTGGGGATGGCCGTTGGCGAGTATGGTGTTAATGTCAAGAGGAGTGAGTTCTACCGGTAAGGTGGGAAGGGGCTTGTGGCGGGTGGGGAGTGATCCGGTCATGCCATGATACTCCGGCCATGAAGCCTGCCGAGGAGGAATTGAAAGGAGACGTGGACTATTATGGCCCTAGCAGGGAATTGCTTGAGGCATGGTGTTTTCAATGGAGTTCACGGACGGAACAGGAACAGGCGTTTGGCAGGAAGCACTGATTTACCATCCACGGAGCACGGGCAGCACACATCGCCCCAGAGTGACAGTTATCGCCACAAAGATACCAATCGAGATATTTATCGTCACTTTGAACACTGCTTGTTTATATGTGCCTCTGTTTGTACCAGTTGTGTGTTCTCTCACAATTTTGCTAATGTGATGCATCTCCAGCCTAGAGTGGCGTGTTCCCGGGATTGTTCAGAATTCCCAGGCAACATGCGGCCGAGCTTGATCAGTCAATAACGGACCAAGATTGGTCTTCTGTCTTTCCTGCGTAGCTGCTGCTTCTTCAAATCCTATACAACGGGACCGACCCTACGACTGCGGCCCTTCAATCATTGGGTATCCTTCTCCAGGACCAGGTTCCCTGCCCTGTGGCAGCAATGTAAATCATACGTCGCCTCGGATTCTCATCATAATCTCCGGCCAACTACCTAGCGTCCGCTATTATTTCTTGTCGTAGATGAATGGCTTTCGCGTTCTGCAACACAAAAGGTTAATGAATGGTTAGCCACTCCACCCATACACACCCCCCCTCAAGTCTTTTGCACGTACGGTGAGAACTCCCCCAGCTTATGCCCGACCATGTCCTCCATGATGGTTACAGGGTTGTAGACCTTGCCATTGTAAATCTCGAACGTGAGACCCACGAAGCTGGGCAGGATCGTCGCGGAGCGCGCCTGTGTGCGGATAGGCGGGACATATTTGCCCTCCTGGGGCCGAACGAGCGGCAGCCTGTATGATCATCAGTCCCGTGTGAGCGATTCATCTTCCTCTGCGTATTGCCTCGGGGAGAGTCGCTTGGAGTCGGGCTATGTTATGGTAGTGGTTACGTACGGCACGATGTGTGGCCCTGATAAGGTGTCGCGTTAGCATAATAACTGGATGGAAGGGAGCCAAAGGTAGAATACTTGCCTTTCCACACCGATCGCTTCAATAATATCCTTGTGGGCTGCATCTTGGCTGTGCTGAATGGCCGGTGATGGTCGAGTTGTTGCTTGAACTGGGAACATTTTGGATTGCTTCGCCGAGTCGGCAGGCATGACGCACGGGCCAAGGAGGGTCTCTATACACTGGCTCAACGTAGACCCTTGCCTACTGCAGCCACATTTTAGTTACAACGCGCCAGACACGTTATGATTGATGCCTCCCAATTCTGACCTCCGACATTTGACTCCCACGATGGAGCTCTCGCGGTTCTGCTACTAGCCCTGGACTGGAGGGGAACTAATACGTCTTGGCTCCTCTCCGGACGTCAGCCCACCCCAGTTCGAAACCCCTTCAGTGCTTCGCCGACCTTGGAACCATCAACAGGCTTCTCCTCACGACTAAGACTGGACGGCGACCAGGCAAGGAAAATGCTTGAGAGGACTCCAGGGCGCACTGACAGGTGCCCCTTGGTTGTCGAGACTCAAGATGCGTGCTCGGGTTCTAACCTGCCTAGGCGCGTTACGACTACGCCGCATTGACATTCTACACGCTACTCTGTGACATCAGTACTCGCTGCAAAGCGCTCATCGTGCGCACTGATGTCCTATTATCAGTTTCGCGTCACTGCTATTTTAAGCCCAGTTCTGCCCGGGGGTGGGGGGGAGAGTTCTTGGTTTTGAGCATTACTGCAGTTGCCATCTCCGGACCAACTTGACTCCGAGCGTGAGGAGAAGTATTACGAGACACCCCATACGTGTTGAAATAAATACCTATCGAGTCTCACCTGCTATTCAAGAGACGACTATGACACATTCGCCGCAGAACGATCAGTCCTGAGCGCCATCATGAAGGACCTCCTTTCAGTCTTTACGCCCTCCCTTCTCAGGCAACTGCGCCAAGCACGCACCTCCTGGGCACGAGACCATCCCGTGACTGGCAAGGAGCTCATCTTCGTGTATTTCTCAGGTACTTCGGACTTCGTCGACGCTACCAAGGTAGCATGGCCCGCCTTGAAAGCTATGAGTAAGGCATACGGCCCTGACAACATCCCGGACATGATGTCCTTCCTCCCCAACCCCCAAGACCCCGAGTTTCCCGAACAGACCTTAGGCATGCTCGTACTGCTTGGCCAGGCACCCTGATTGTTATTCCGAGGCATCGATAAGCGCTGGAAGAGCTGGTTTGACAAGGTAGCCAGGAAGCTGTAGAAGCAACTCTACGGGCTGAAAGAGAGCTATGGCCCTGGAGTCGAAGGCGGTGGGCGGACGCGAGCTTTGAATACTGATTCTGTGTCGCGACGCAGTTCAACGCAACTTTGGCACGTCAGGAGTCAGTCCGGTGCCAGGAAGTGTCCGAAGCCCATGTGGAAGGGCTTCGTCGGGCGGTGGAGCTCTACACTGGTGAATGTGACTCTGCTAGGGATGACACGAGGGTGGATGAGTATACCCTGGTGGGGATTGCAGACGACATATGCATGAACCATGAGTGGTCGATCCACGAGGCTGCCTTTCTCTCCCCCAAGGTCGACGATGCGCGTAAGCCAATCATCGATCGGTTCGGACGATTCTCGTACTGGAATGCAGTTGAGGGGAGGATGAATACGGAGCAAGAGCTGGAATGGATCGGGAGCTTAGGTCATTCCGTGGAGGCGCCGCCCGGTGTCGCGGAGCGCGTGAAGGGCGACATTGAAGCCGAGAGGTGGACGCCGCTTGAGGAGGGAACAGATGCTGGTGGATCAGGGGACGTCTTGATTGCAGTGATTGACAGCCGAGGCGAGGACCTCTCAAGCGAGACAAGCCTCCAGATCACTATTCGGCTGGGGGACCCCGGACGGGAGATCGTCGAGTGGCTCCCTTGACCCGCCTAAAAGCTGAGGACCTTAAACTGAAACATGGCTTGTTCAGTCCGGAAGATCACTTCCCAGCTGCGTTCAAGACTGAATGGACCCTCGAAAAATCAGAGGAGTCCCTCAAATTCATCATGCACAACATATTAACTATACACTAGCAGTAATGAATTAAATTACGGAACGAAGGACTTGGCGGATCCTCAGGGCCGAGACACACCGTTGGATTGTGAGTTGAGGCTACCTAGCTCATGGCAAAGATGTGGAATTCTCGACTTTGGCAGGTCTCCCCTATTCATCTTTCAGTCACCATCCATTTGAATTGTCAATGCTCCGGAGCTTCCATCATAGTGAAACTACACTGCATATTGGTAAGGCTCGAATCATCCCCAGACGCTCCACAACACCCTGGTCATCTCATTTCACGACTTGGCAGTCCAGGGCGAGGACTCGGCACTCAGTGCCACTTACATCCCCAAGTAGGTAACATATATAAGGTACTTGTTGGACGGCCTCTCATGATGAGAATCACAAGCCAAGGCCACTCGTTGCTCCCCTTTCCCTCACTCCCGTCATTTTCTCGATCAAGTCAAGATGGGTAGCAGTACCAGCAGTATCAGCAGTGTCGCGCGACTCACTCCGCCAGCCGGCAGCATCACCGTGTGCGCCGCGGGAGGATGTGACTTCTCAACAGTAAGTGCAGTCTACGACCTTATCGCAAATCAAACTTATCTCACAATATTCCTTAGATCTCAGGGGCTGTCAACTCCATCTCCAACACGTCTACCACCCCTACCACCATTTTCGTCTACAACGGCACTTACACGGAGCAAGTATATCTCCCGCCCAAAGCGGCCAAGGTCACCATCTACGGCGAGACAGCCGACTACACCAGTTATGTCGACAACACCGTCACATTGCAATATAACTCCTCCCTCCTCGTAGCCGCAGATGACGAGCATACTGCCGCCCTGATCAACGAATCGCCCAACTCAGCCGTATACAACCTCAACATCCGCAACCTATGGGGCAAAGGCTACCAAGCCATCGCCCTCTCCGCCTACAATACCAGCCAAGGGTACTACGGTGTCGGCATATACGGATCCCAGGACACCCTCCTCGCCGAAATCGGCAACCAGATCTACGCCAACAGCTACATCGAGGGTATGACCGACTTCATTTTCGGCGAGCACGCGCGCGCCTGGATCACAAACTCCACCATCGCCAGCAACGGCTACGGCTGGGTAACCGCCTCCGGGAGGACCAACGACTCCGACAGCAGCTGGTACGTCATCACGGACTCGGACGTCACCACAGCCAAGGGCGCCGACGTCGCGGACGGTAGTGTGTACCTGGGCCGGCCGTGGAGGGACTACGCGCGCGTCGCGTTCCAGCGGTGCAGCCTAGGGAGCAGTATCAACGAGACGGGCTGGGGGGTCTGGTCGGACGGGATACCGCAGACTGACCATGTCACCTTTGAGGAGTATTCTAACTCTGGAGCTGGGTCTGATACCACTGATAGGGCTAGCTACTCGAGTGTGAGGGACTCGCCGCTGGAGATTGATTTCGTATTGGGGGAGGATTATGCGGACTGGGTTGACGCCGATTTTCTGCCCTCAGCATAGACCGTCTCGCGTCGGCACGAGGATCTATACTCGGGGTGTCAGCCTCCCATATTTCTATTCTGTACATATTCTAAACTTTAAAAGTATATAACAGCCGCCACGTCGCATATAAGCACTCTATCCTGGCTGTGAAAGGCCTGCCCCTTCACGTTAATTTCTTCCAAATCCTATGATGCTTCTTGCGGGATGACTGGTTGGGCAACCATGAGCCCGATTAGACTCCTACCGACTTCTGCGGCAGCCAGACATGTCGTCTCGCCCGTGTTGTCGTACGCCGGAGCGACTTCAACAACATCTGCTCCAATTACGTTCATCCCGACCAAGCCGTCCAGAACGGTCAGCAATTCGCGAGTGGTCCATCCACCGGGCTCAGCTGTGCCGGTAGCAGGGGCGAATGCCTGGGAAGAGACCATAGTCAGCAAGCGAGCTTCCTGACAGGCCGAAGAGGGCTACTCACCGGATCCAGCACATCAATGTCCACTGTGATGTAGACGTTCCCTTTACCGACTCTCTCCCTGAGCTTCTTGATGATTCCCTTGGCCCCGTACTCATCGATATCCCGGGCTGTGATGATCTCGAAGCCGCACTGGGAGTCGTTTTCCAGATCTTGCTGCTGCGTGCCAAGTGGAGCTCGAATACCGGCGTGGATCGAGGAGTCGTTTGATATTAGACCCTCTTCGTGCGCAATATGGAGGAATGTTCCGTGGTTGACGGCCGCATATTCTGTAACGCCTCCGTTCACTGCATGTGGGTTCCATGTATCGATATGCGAGTCGAAATGTATCACGCTCACAACTCCCCAATGGTTAATCGTTGAACGAAGGGCGGCCAACGTGATGGTATGATCACCGCCCAACATCAAAATTCGAGGCGTCTCTGCGATGGAGACGTTGTTGGCCGTCCGGCCGGATATAATCTTTGTACTTGTCAACGACCACGTTCACACTCACACTGAAGTGCACAGGGGTAAAAAGCTTTTACCTTATGAGCCTTACCAAGCTGCTTCAGAGCCACTGTATTGTCCACAAAAGTCAAGGGAGCATCTCCACAGTCAACAATCTTCGCCCAATCCTGGAATGAATTCCGTCCCGAGTAAATGTTCCAAGAGTGTGGGCCCCGTATCCTCCTCGACCCGTCCCGAATTCCATGGGGACCAAACCGAGCTCCAGGCCTGAAGGATGTCCCCGTGTCAAACGGTGCCCCTAGAACAGCGATGTCGTATTTAGCAGTCTCCTCATCCGTCTTGGCCGCGAAGCAGGGAACGTATGGCAGGTGACCGAAGGACGTCAGCCCGCCCATTGCATCTGTGGCTAGGTCGATGTCATCATCGTCGGCGTCACTTATGTCAAACTGTATTGGTGCTTGGCCTGGTACATGTACGCGGTCTATCCCGGCGACTGGGGGGAACACGATTTCACGAGCTTGGTTGATTCCAGCGAGGGAGAGGACGAGTGCTGGTAACAACATGGTTGGTGCTGTCTTAACTTGGAATGTTGGTCGACAGAACGAAAGCAGTTGATGATCTTCGCATACACATTCAATAGTGATACTTATGTACTTGATGGAGGAACATTGGACGTTGCTTATCTTGCCGGTACAGTCGGCGCAGTGCTTGTGGCCGGCGCACTGCGGTGATAAGACGATTGCTTAGTGGATGGTTCCTACACGGGTAGATTACTATATGCTTGAGTAGGTAAATGCGGAGTCTTTATTATCGCCTGCACTGTCAACCCGAGCGTCTATTATCTAGATGTTTTATAACCTTGCGGGTAGCTATAAGCGTACCGTGGGTATAGCGCTCTAGATTAGCGTTAGCAACTTCGGCGGGACTACAGCCTCTAATATCCGCTGCCATCCGAACTTACTATGCTATATTCTCGGGTATTCTCTTAAGCTCGGCTTCATCTGTGCTAGAATGATCGCTGCGGTAATACTAAACGTCGGCTATACCGGCTCGAACAGGAGGCGGCAGGAGAGCTAGCGGAGGGGGGCGAGGGCGGGTTCGAATATCGGGAGCTGTCTGAGATGAGTGATAAGACTTATACGTTTAGGTATATGCACTGAAATGTAAAGGCACTGTTAAATTGTAGATGTCCACATTGGACTCAATTGCTACAAATTTGTCGTAATGACGAATTGTTGTAAGTGATTGCCCTGATTTTGAATTGGCTGGGTTCCCAAGTCCGTCCATAAGGCGCTCAACCCTAAATGCACATGAGCCACCGCTTCTTTTGACGTCCTGCCCACCTGCCCAGGTGTTGATGAGTATCCATATGGTTGAGTACCATTCGGGTCTTATACTTTTATCGCACATACACTCTAGCCTTTTGAAAACCTCACAGCTGTCCATGCGAGAGTCCTCTCATAAAAGCTCCAAGATGCTCCAAGGTTACAGTATTGAAGCCATCCGCAAACTCGGCGTCAAATTCTCTCACAAGACAATGGGACAGTCGGTGGATACCGATTTCCTGACTCCTTCGTAGATATGCTGCCTTTTAGTCGAAGTAAAGTTCCGTGGGAAGATGATGATACATCTGATAGTCGAACTCCTGGCTCCACTCAAGGACGACAAATTTGGTCAAAGCCACAACGGAGTCTGCTGGCATTTCGTACTCATGCGGTATGATCTCAGTATGCTTTCTCCGCATAGTCCTTTTCCAGAATGAGGTTCGGTCAAGCTCAGAATAATTCCCATCACACAAGAGCAACGCTGCATCTGTGATGACCCGGACCAAATCACCGCTATCGCCGGAGCCTGACATAATTGTGCTATAGACCATATCTGGCATGCTATGCTGGACAAAGTCAGACTTCCAGCCCCTCGTTTCCACGAGAGTAAACACGTTATCAGTTACTGCCTGCTTTAACTTTTTCGCAAGTAGTTGGCGATACACATCCATGATTCCTTTTCCAAATGCTAATAGGATGTCTCGCATCCCTCGATGCATAGACCAGGAGAGGTGTGTCCACGGTAAATGGTCAAGTACCTGTGGAAGCAGACTGAATACGTCTCGTTCCAAGACAATGGTAGCAGGTTGATTGGCCACAAGGCTGGGGACAGTCAACAAAGACTGTCGATCTTCGAAGCGAGCTGTATATACCACATCTTCGCTGGCGTTGCTCATGGACGGAGTATGCGTCGGTTGTGGTAGCGATATCTCGTCGACTCGGCGAAGGAACAGAAAGTCGAACTCATATACCTTGCCTCCTACCATGTTGTAGAAGTGTCGGCTCCCGTGTGCTCCTGGATATCCCCTTTTCTGAAGCTGCAGGATCCATTTGCCTGGCGCCTTTCGACCAGGGAATGCAACCTGAAGGCCCATGGAGCAATCATCCATGACCCCGGCAAGCATGTCGATACATTTGTCCACGCGCTGAGGAAAGAAGCGGGGATACTTGTCAAAGCTGCGTTTCGCGAAAAGGTCGTGAACAAATAACCTCACTACTGCCGGTTTGCCGATTGACCACTCGATTGACCAGATTCCAATATAACTCGGGAACGAAGCTCTGTATCCTGCATCGCCTGAGTGTTTGAAGCTCTGTCGTGCATTGGATAGTATTAGAATGATGACCAAGGTAGCGCGAGAGATGGTTAGATAGGCCGTTTTCTCGCCATGTATCAGTGGTTGAGAATTCAAGTGTAACCATTCATGCCGAGTGGACGACGCAGCGTGCAACGGCTCAGGTGATTGAAAGTATGATAATATAGAAGCTAAGGAGTCGTCAGGGCTTGGCAATCGTGGATGGATTACGGACAGAAGCTTGGCCCAAGAAGCTTTTCCAATTTGTTCTGATGCAGGAAGCCGGCTGAGGTACAAAGTATTGTATCCACAGAATCCATTCATGATATCGGCAGATATAATAGGACCATTTGGATCCGGCATGTGTAGTTGATACCATGGATGAGAAGGTTGTTTCGCTGCCCAAGGGCCCAGAAACTTTGCATCGCGGAAACCGTAATATCGGTCAAAGCTATTACGAATCTCGGTAGCCTGGGCGACTAGGGACGCAAGGCCTATAGCTGTTGCGACTGTGCCAATCCATGTTGCAACTGCTGTTGCTGTATCCATATTCACTTCTTCGATAGACTGGGTTCTGCACGTCGATGATGAACAGTATAAAAAGGCTAGAAGGGGCAAAATTAACTATGAGAAGGGTCAGAGGAGGTCAACAAGGAAACAAGCATCAGACCTTTCGGGGCTTGTAGCTATATATATCTATCATAGAGGCTCTCGCTTGAAAGTAATCCGAATCTCACTGATAATTACACGGGGATCCTATGGCTTTCGGTACAGTTGACATACAATAAAGGTTGTCCACTAATGTCGTAGACTGTGAATCATGCTTATCTATCTATACATAGCAAATCCAATGGACTCAACTCTGGTAAGCCTCCAAGCTAAACTTGGCATATGTGGCGTGCTGCTATGAGCTGCAACAGAGGGGAACGAAAAGTTCAGTGGTGGGATTGGAACGAGCCGTCAGAGAATTACCAAGCTACTACACCGAGTAATAAACAGTAGTACCATCATGTATCATCCTACCCATATCCTTAGGGAGTTATAGATAAAACAATGGCTGTTACTAGTCGCGGGTGTTGATGCGGATAAGTATTCATAGGCGGAGGCTCTTGGTTTTACGGAGAATGATGAACCTTGGAAGCGGACCAAAGGGAGGTGTGGTGGTAGAGTAGGATGCGCGTTTCATGCAAGATCCCTGAGAGGTTTGATGAAAGCATGGCGGAAAAGCCGAGGCAGAAATATTACTAAGATAGAATGTTGTGCAGTACTGGTTATCTTCATTCTACCTACCGCCCCCCCCCCCGTGTTCGAGCGGTAGCCACCGCCCCGGGACAAACACATCAGGGTCGGGGAATATGTCCGAGTTCTCAAGAATATCCAGCAGGGACATCCCCACGGCCACACCGCGCGGAATCGTAAAGTCGCGATGTACGATACGTCTGGTGAAATCCTGGATAGCCGATGTGCAACGCCTGTGTTCAGCCGGAGACCTTCATATATAACGGCTGTCAAGTATGTGAGTTTCTCCACTTCTGCCAAGGTTGGCATCGTCGCCGGTTCAGGGAAGGCATCTTTGAGCTCTGCAACGAGGCGAGAGAGACAGCTTGGATTAGAAATGAGGTGGTAGATAACGGTGTCCACTGTGTTTGCCGTAGTCAAGGATCCGGCGCCGGTCAAAACCTGAGCCTCTTCTGCGAGCCGGTACATACCTTTCTCGTCGGGTGGCATATCCGAGTCAAGGATCAATTGATGCTGTCAAACACAGTGAATGCGTCACTGGATGACTTCTCGCCTCTGAATGTCGGTCAATAGTCAGCTGCACCTGCCTGAGCAGGCATGCCATGTGAGATAGTAAGAAGACAAGTTCGGTCCTTGTTCATTCTTTGAGGCAGGCCAGCCACATCTACGAAGTGGGATGCGGAGGTCTTCCTGTGGTACAACCCCAAAATGTGATGCCCTCCCATTACTAATCTACGGTAGCGAGGATACGAAGACGCCTCGATTATCCAAGATACAGATACTGCCGAGCCTAGCAGTCTCTGCCCCCAACCTTGAGCATCTTTCTGTGTCTTTCCTTACAGATGCTATCGATTGCCTGGGCCTCCGGAGCCACCTAGGCAAGACTGATATCCTGGATCACGTCACGGCGTATTTCCCAAACCTTAGGTCGGTGGCACTCACATCTCAAGAAGTTCTGCGGCCAGCCCAGAGTCGGCATTCCACCGAGGTCGCGACTTCCGACCTCCTCCAAGCTGCTGCCGCGGCGGCCACGAAGATGCCTAGGATCGAAGTCATGGAAATATGGAACTGGGAGCACGAGGCCTGGGAGGCTGAGCGTAGGGGTCGTGCCTGCGTGTTCCGCTACGAGGCAGCCTCTACCTCAGGGGCTGTATGAGGCAAGCCCAGCCTCACCTGGAGGACGAACTGGGGAGAAGAGGAAGCGACCATAAGCCACCATGTAATTGAGGCTTGGGATGCTGACGTTCGGAACAACCCGGGCTACATACCGTTTCAAGAGCCGCTGTCTGTGTTCATAGACCCCTTACCCGATGGATACTACAGGACTTACGGTGCCGTGCTATGTCAGATGAGGTTGCATGACCTGATACTTGACCAACGATCAATACTTCAGATGATATACGATGCGCGTACGTACTAAGGCAGAGACAATATGGGGGTAGACCAGCCTACGTCGATCTGAGTGGCTTTGGGGAGGAATACAGACCTTAAGCGAGATTGTGGTTTTTGTCTCTCGAAGTGGTGCATCACTCAACTACTGTTCAAGATTGTTGTTAGTGGATTATCTGATTGATACCTAGACGTGACGGCAGTTGTAATTGATGATGTATAAGTAAGTTGCAATTGATATACGCTGAGTGGACCAGGTGGCTCCTTCAACGTTATATACAATAGTATCATAATTGTCATGCTGTCCGCTACATCCTTCTTCAAAACACGAAACAAAGAAAACGCAGCAATTCCGCAAAATTCTCACCACATCCTCATCAAACGAAAAACTTTGTGATGTCCCGAGATAATGTCGAGTGGCGTGCCACTCTGTTAAACTTGTGAAGGGTGGTATCCTCTTGCGCCAAAACAATTTCCTCGTGTATCGCTCCATCACACTCCTCGTGCCATCCTAATTTTGTTCATCCAGGGTAATTCTTCCATTCCATCATCTCATAAATCCCCATAATCATCAAATCATAAACCTCCCACTCACCTGGCCCTCTGCTGCTCCATATAAGCCTGTGCCGCCTTGGTCAAGAACGGTACAGCCTCCTTCTTGATCACCGGCACCGCGTGCGTCATGAACAACTGGCCCGCCTGTTTCGGCCACTTCTTGCCCCTCTTGTCCCTTCTCACATCACCTCCTGATCCAGAACCACCGCTACGGCCATATGCATCATCGTAGTACCGATTTTTCCTGGGATCGCTGTGGTTCATGGACGTGGCCCTGCGCGGCGGCTTGCTCTGTCCGTAGGCGTCGCCGTACGGGTCGTCTGGGTAGCCGGAGCGTGTCCGTGGTGGCAGGGACTGACGATGACGAGGACGCTCCTGAACACGGTCGTGGGGGTCGACGTCGTCGTAGTCGTCCTGAGGCGGCTGGGATCGGTGTCTGCCGCGTTGGGTTGGCGGATCATAGCCCGCGTCTCCCCGTCTTGGTTTGTCGTCGTGTCGCTTGCTGTGGCGGCTGCGACGGGGTGGTTCGTCCACGACATCGTCCCTTCCTCGATCGTGCCCTGATTTTTTGGCGGGGACGTCATCATAACCGCTGCCGTAGTAGTCCTTCTCACGTCTTCGGGAGTGCTTGCTCGGCTTCTCTTCTGGCGCAACTTGAGATGCTACATGTGACGACTTGTACGGAACTTGATCCCCCATTGGCGGACGGGGCATCTCGGCTGCACTGGGAGGGTAATCATATCCGTTGTTCCCTCGGTCCCGCGTCCGGCTTCGTGATGGTGGATCCGTCGTGTATCCCGCCCGAGGATCCTCCTCGTAGTACTGCTTGGGTGCCCTGCTTTTCTTGGATGATCGGTGGTGACCCGAGGTCTGGGTGTAGTCATCATCAGGCAATCCCGACTTCGACGCACGGGGCGAGGCATTCTGTGAAGCGGCCGCCTCTGCCTCTCTCGCCGCCCTGTGTGGACTGTAGCTCTTGGCGCGCCGCAGGTTCTGGGCTTCGCCGGTTTCCCATGATCCTCTCTTATCACGGAAATGCCTGTTCCTGTCGCTCGTCTTCGATTCCACGTCGTGTCGTGATGTCCTCTCCGGATATAACGACTCGTACGCGTCGCGCGAGCTCCTTCCACGGTGATGGTCTGTGTCGTCGTCCGACGCAACAACGCTCACTCCGGCACGAGCCTTCTGTCGGCTAGACCTGGGCTCATCGGAGTCGGCATGGATCGACTTGCGACGGTGGCGGTCGCGTGCCGATGGTGGAGCTGCAGCTTGGGCGTATGGGTCTTCATAGACTGCCCGTGATGAGCGTGGCGCCGCTCGATCATAGTCATCGTCGTAGTGGTAGGCTGGCCGTGAACTGGGGACATCCCTAGTCCGGCGTCCTCGTCCATCGTCGTATGCCCACATTTTCAAAATATTTGAATATCGAATGTCGGATGACCAAGATGTGGTTGAAAATATCTTGGTGAACCACTGTGTGTCTCTTTCCCCAAAGGCGACAACGATGAAATGTGGCGGTCTTGAGTGCCGATGGTGTTACTGAAAACAGAAAAGACGAGTGATGGGGAAAGGTGTGGGAGGGCTGCTGTCAAAAAATACGGTGAAAAGTTTACTATGGTGACGTTGAGGAATGAGAAGATCGGCGGGTGAGACAGTATCCCGACCTCTTGGATTGAAGGGCCCCCAATGTGGCGTCCAACCGCGGAGTATTTGAGTACTTGAGTATGTAGGTTTGTAGATCAAGGCTGTGTGGCAAGGTCAGAAGGCCGAGACCTTTGGTCGTTTTTCGGTCTGCAAGAATGGCTGTGAAGGAACAGGATGCAAGCCTAGCCTGACTGGCCACCTTCAAACACCTGGACACTACCGGATCTTGCAGGAATAGTGGCTGCGTGGGGTTACAGCAGGGTAGGCGCAGCCGTTTAAGGGTTGTTGGCTGTGAGTCTTGGTGTGTTCACCCGAGGGGAGAGACAAACCGGAAGGGGAAAAAGTGATATAAAAGCGCCCGAAGTGAACGAGCTAGGGAAAAAGACCTGGGGAAAGTGGATGCGGGATCTTGGTGAATCAAGGAAGATGCAGGCTTGCATGGGGAGGAAAACAATACCACTGCAGGACCATGGAGGGTGCAAATATTATAATAAGCGAAGGACAAGCCCGGGCTACTGAAGAACTAGAACGAGGCCTCGTCAATGAAGTGGTGACACATGTTCTTGTCCTGCTGCAAACGTCATATGTAAACGACTGCGGACGACTGCAGTATAGTCACAAACTCTAAGAGACCGTGTGATATGATGGCCTGGATGGTTATGATGTCGGTCGCTGAGATGAGCATGACATCCGGCAGAGGCCAGGGGTGAGGATGATCTGGGGCATATGACGTCGTCCTGCAGCTGCTCCAAACCATGACGGGCAACGGTGAGAACACTGAAAGAGGGCCCTGTCTGACTGCAAGGCCTGTATTGGGAGGGTGTGCATCCGGAGGGAGTACGTATCAACGGCTTACATGCAGTGCAGTAACATCGTGTGACAATAATGACCCAAGTAGCCCGTCCACTGCATATGCCACCTCCCTTTTTTCCTTTTCCCGGACTAGAACTACATTATGATAATAATGCTGCAGGCAAAACTGACAACTTGTTCATTGATGTTTGGTTCCTGGAGGAAAGCCGATGTAACCAAGATATATTGTTGGAGTACTGAGTCAGTTTGGATGTCCCAAGGTAGAAATGGATATCTGTTTCGACTCGGCCAACGACATGGCACAACACCCACCATGGCGGCGACATGACTTCCATCCATGGATCCCTCATTGATCGTCCACGGGTTCCTCCGCCGTCATGGACGAAGGCGTGTAACGCGGCAGTTAATGCTCTGACGTTGATTTCTAGGAATCTGTCAACACGACGATGACGGTACTTTCTAATCCGACTTTTCGGACACCGGCCGCTCGCAGGCGCACAGCAATAACAAGAAATCCGAAGAGGGCGGTCTGCCTGCTCGCTATACTTTACAGTTTGAACCCTAGTTCCCTGCCGGCCTCCATGACTGCTGGCGTCGATGACGGCCTCCTTCAAGCCGGCACTTACTCCTCGAATTCCAGGCCCTTGTGGAACACCGCGATCTTGTCCTCCACTCCCATCACCAAGCTACCCTTCGGTGTGACCATTATGGGATTCGCAATCCTACCATGTCAGTTCAGAGGGACAAGGGAATGTCTAAAGTAAAACCTGGCATGCGATGCTGTCCAATAATTCACAGTGCATATTTACCCTCCATGTTGCAGGTACACGAGCCACGACTTGTATGTGCCCCCAATGGCCTTCATGTCTTTGGTCGTCTCCAGCGACATCGATGCGTAGCTTCCCGTTCTAGTCCCCGATGACGGGATATAGACGAAGAGAAGCCACGGGATTTGTCCCGGCGGCAGAGGATGCTACCAGGGAGGTATCTCGGCATTGACTGGGACAATTGAACCTCAACGGTCTTTCCTCGTATTAAAGGTCACTCGCATCTGCATGGCGTTTCTCGTGGTGTTGTATTCAAAGGCGGCCCATTTGTAACCTTCCAAGTGGCTGCCCTCGAACAGCAGAAGTATCTCTTCGTCCGGTGGCTCGCCCATCTCCAGCATGCCATAGATTGTGAATTTTCATGTTACTGGAGAGGAGATGCAGACGTGAAGTTCCAAAAGACGTCATACTCCGCAGGAGAAAGGAGGAGCCTCTCGCCATCAAGGCTCACGGGAACCTGGCTAGCGACTGATGTAGGGCTCACATCAATGATCACCTGATCGAGCCCGAATAGCGCTGGCGTCACTCTTGTGATGTGTTTTACCAGCAACCGCCCAAACTCGTCTGCGTTGGCCAGGAGACTCGGCATTCATTCTGTGCAAGGTGTCAACAGCGAGCACGATGGCATCGGTAATTATCTGCTGTGGCTTGTGCATTCTGTATCTCCGGATCAAAGACGTACATCAGTCCCACTTGGTACCTTAACGCCACAATGTTGATCTTGGCTTTAGGACTGAACATGAAGGCGTGTATGAAGGGCTCGGTTCAATGTTGGATGTGGGACTGGCGATCGATGCAAAATTCCTACAAAATCATGCTCCTTGATGTCCCAGAGGTTGACAGGTCGCTAATTACATCTCATCCCTAGAAGGCCGAGCCCGACCATGAATTCGGCATGTATGGGTGGACGCAGTAAGTTGTATTCCGGTCTCTAGTTCTTGTTTTGCCCCAACTCTCGGCTTTCTCTCCCGTTTGTACGTCAATGACAACAACACAACTCGACCTGCTAGCAATGTACAACTGCTTTTTATCCCCGCTGAATGCTAATACTATGAACTTGCCTCGTGTGGTCAATGACCATAGTCATCGGCCAGTTGTAATATCCTAGTACTTGAGTTGCCTTCTTCCAACTGACATAAGATAATCGTTAATGGTAGCCAAAAATGAACTGCGAACTGGCTCATGTTGTGGTACTTATTTGCCCTTTGGGAAGGTTTATTCGTCGTAGATACCCTAGGGTATAGAATTTACCCTGGAAGTCCCCAGGGCGAAAGTACTGTCTTGAAACGTGACACACATCACCTACATCCCCGGAAGGACTATGCAGAAAGCCTCTCGTCGTACAAGTCCTGCTCAAGTCTAACTACATGAAGACCGCGCGGATATATATATTGAAAGCCTGGGTGATGATTGGATTATTCGGGCAGATCGCAGGAATCAGCTATTAAGTTTGAATGAAATGGTAAATCGCTTGTGGGCTTACTGTGAGTGCCTTGTTGAACTGAGCCACAAGGTAGAGAAGGTCGTTTGCCCATTTCAAAGCATGTTGTACTTCAACGCCCAAGGATGACTCGTATTTAGATCTCCTGGCCATGTAAGTTCCGAGGGTTTGGCCGTTTGTATTGAAGGCGTCGGGTCAATCCACGTCGTGGAGCTGCTCACCAAGATCTTGTTGAGAGCACCAAATGTTCTCCACTGGATGACGGGAAGTGTACACTATGGTATGCGAAGTACACCATGGCGTAAATGGATAACGGTAACCGTTTGGCCTCCTATGTGTGAGCGTGCGAATTAGAACTTCGAAATCTTCCAGGCTCCACATCATCACCATTGGGATATAGAAATATATCTCTGCGATTCTCGCGAGCTCCGTGTCCCATTACATTGCGTATCAAATATCGCCCTGGGAACGACCGAAAAAGAAGCCTCGGACCGGTTGTTGGGCGGCTTGGACTCGCAAGTCGCCATCCATGTAGCCGAGATTCACACATATTCTCCCGGCTGTCTTGTCGAGCTCAGGTGGTCGAGGCTTTACCCGATGTCGAGCTTGAGTGCTTACCTTGGCTCATCCACGGACAATGGAGGTATTGATCATATTCTCCATCTCAGGAATAGATTTCATGATAGACGCTGTCTCAGGGGTTTACATGACATTGAATGTCGTGTCCCGGTACAGCTCGTCGTATATCTCCTTAAAACCCGAGTCGAGATATGCATGTACTTGTCCTTTGCTCACATCGTTTTCGATAGTCTTCACTACTAACTCTGTCCAGAGGAAATTTACCTCTTCATCTTGATTTTTATGCCAATACTTGAGATTTGTCACAGTGAGACCTTTGTTGAAAACACAATTTGGTGTGATTTAGGTAGGACCTCGTCTGCGAAGAGATGATGACCAAGTAGTCAGAGACACACGCAGAGCACCTCCACTAAGCGGTGATCAACCTTCCGGTCCACGTCCTCACTTGCCCTGAAAGTTTGATTTTCTTGTCAAATCCACTCATGTCAACGTCGTTTGCTGTAGTTCCCCATGCGCCCGTAATTTGGCCCAGTGTCTCCAAGTTCCAAGACCCGCAGACAGAAACCGTTGAATGCTGCTGCAAGCAGTATATCAGTATATATGATTTCCCATAGAGCCGGATTACGCCTTTAAACCTCAAGATGACTTACAGAACAATTGGGAGATAAAATAGGTCTGGGTACTGGTAGCATTGGTAGCGACACACTTGCAGTGCTCCCAGCAAAGGGGGCTTTGCTCGCCGACCTCACCATTACTGTCGCAGGCGTCCATTGAGTAACAGGCGTCGTAGCCCCAATCGCACTTGAGCATCCAGGCGGTGAGGTTTCTCACAGGCCCCATGCCAGCGTGGTTCACGGCGTGGCCAGGGATATTGTTCACGGGCTTGTCGAGGACATTGCCGGCATAACCGAGGCCGAAGGTGATGGTTAGGATGAGGACCTGCGAGTTCTGTTTAGTGAAGGCCGCATGGAACTTACCATGGGTATGAATACCTTCATCTTGACTGTTTGTAAACTTTGGCTTGGTGTGGGAGTGTGTTGCCGCTGTTTTGTAATGGTAGACAAGAGCAGAGTCGACGTGATGCTTCAATCGGCGATGGTTTGGTGGTCAAACTGTGTGGCTTTTGATGTGACGACCAGATAAGTTGATTGATGATTCGAATTCTTATACTACCCTACATAGGGGAACTAAGGAAGAAGTGACTTACTCTGCTGTTGTTGCGTCTCGGGGTGTCAGCACACTGATAGGTGCACAAGTGCACACATAATCACTACACACATACTTCCGTATTGAGCACCTAACCATGATCCTTAATCAAACACCGTTTACACTGACTATTTGTATGCTCTATATCGAGTTGCTGTCAATTACCAGCTGCGGTCCAACTTGGATAAATTCGACAGGTTGTTGTGTATGCCATGTGGTTGAGAAATACCTAGTATTTTACTGCTTCACCAAGCCCCAGGGGCCTGGCCCATTCCTATTTGATGTGGGATCTAAACTTCCCGGCTTCATGCAAACTCTGGTAGCCTTGCGGGATACCACTTTACCAACGAAGCGTCTGGCAGTGGAGCCACTCGGTTCAGCATGACTACACGGCCCTGAAATTCATCATGTGCATTACGTGGCTTCTCACAGTAACTCCCCTATGGAGTGTTATTAACCAGAAGTCACTGCTGTGTTTCAGAGCAGTGTTCACGGGTCTTGCCATCATGTAAAGGCAAGATGGGTGTTCGAGGTTGAATGCTGGGTAGCCACGTGACCCGCCCCTTTTCCTTAGCGCATGGGCCTTAAACAGGGGTTCCCTTGGGGACACCTGTTAAATTAATACCTGTCTCGGAAGTGAGACCCGAGACTGTTACTGTCTGTATAACTGCGAGTCACTAGTCAGCGGGAGATCTATTAGTGCGAACAAACCTCTCGTGTCAGGGAGTTTAATTCATAACTTGCACCATATCATCGCCCCTGACTTCGATTTGCCGCTGATCCCTTTTTGCCATACCTATCTAATCACAACAACCACCCATCTCTGTATACCACGCTGTGCGCATCCATTCACTCATTTCTACAACAAACTCAATCAAGCACTCACTGCGCCAATCACTACAAACTTGAACACATCATGACGACCAAACCAGCCCGCTTCCAGTTCCTCTGCGAGAAGAGGCAGCTCGAGTTCAAGCATGACATTCCATCGTCCCTGATCGGCCAGGCCGCCCTGGCCAACCCTGCCATGCCGGACATGTTCACGACGGTTCTGCGACCTATCGTCCTCCAGCACGCCGAAGCCGCCCTGCAGGCTTGTGAGGATAAATGCTCAGCTAAGGATTGCGGTCGGGATACTAGCACGATCGTTGCGACGCCTATGTCGGTAAGTGTTCAGTGCTGGTGATCCTCGCTCCCCACCTATGTACATATATGTGCTGTGCACAGACCAGTCAACGTGCATATGTACCTAGGTATAGTCACCCTGGGGCAGGGTATGATCAGGGTACAGTCGAGAGCCCACGGCTGACAAGTGAGTTCAGTACCTCCACAAAGACGAGGACCCCTTCGTTATCATCATGACGGTCGCCTGCTGTGGCAATGACGCATGCGACAAGCTGTTGAAGCAGGAGGCCGCGGACCTGATGAGGCAGATGACGGGCCAGCTGCCGGGCCAGGTGACGACCAGCTTCGGCTTTGCGCCTGTCTCGCGCAACGCAAAGTGCTACTGTGGGTCGAGCCGTAAGTACAAGAAGTGCTGTGGCAAGGAAGCGGACGCTGCGGCATAGAGACCGGTACCAAACAGGGGCAACGGTTGGAATGCCTATTGGCTGCTTTGGCCTCGAGAAAAGGGGACTCTTCAAGGGTCGATGTTGAGGTCTACGGTGGTCGAGCGTAATGTGGAACGGGGTATATACTTACATTTTTGGCATTGCGGTGCGGACGTTCCTGGATCAAGGACAAACCTAATTCAATATATGTATCAAGTTCGGAGGAAGTACCAACCGGGCTCAAGAATAGGTTCTCTTCATGCAGGATACTCGGACCAGTTTGGATGTATTTCCTTTCTAAGGGATTTCACAAATAGTGACATTTGATTCACTGTGTCTGGTAATACCGATGCAGCAACACCTTGGAAATAAAGGTCTGTAGACCCCAGTAACCTTCGGTATTGTGTGGAACTAGTGGCCATCAGTTAATCAGGGGTTGATGCAAACTTACTATCGAAGTACCCATTTACTGAGCAGCCTTGGGGTCCAGGTGTTTGGTCCAATAATGTGCAAATGGCCCTGAGCACCTACGTGTCCTTGACAGTTTCGGTGAGGCAATCAAAGGCGATCCCGGGTATGGATTGGTTCGTACAATCTCCCAGGTAGCAATCTGTCACAACATACTTGTGCTAAAGTATGTGAGAAAGGCGAAGGCCACCGAAGTATTCCACCCCGGGGGCCCCCCGCCTTCTTGGTTCTGCAATGTTCCTCCGTTGGGTTTTATGGCAAACTGCCTTTTTTGCTATGTCAAGATACCAACAATGCGAGACCGAGGACAGATTCAGTTATGGAATACTGATGACAGTGAAGTTCTCTTGGTTCTAGCAAAATCTGTTTACCTTGGAAAGGCCTGTCAATCGGCCTTCATATAACACCTGGGCACCCGCTGTCTTTGGGAACCAACCCTTTCGATCGTGTCAACCATCAACGTCGTCCGAAAACACATTTCAACAGAATTAATGAAGCCTATAATGGCTATAGGAATCCAACCCGGATGAATGCCATGAATGGTGACGTTCATCTCCTGGAACTTGAAGGCCCGACTCAGGGATACGTCAGTTGATTGAGAGCCGTCTTAGACAGACGGTAATTAGCCCAGAGAACCTCCGCGTCGATTGTCTAAATACCTGATCAGCTTTCCTCTATCAATTCAATTAACAATATCATATAATCTTCCCTGCCTGGCTCAGTTTGAGAACAGGGAGAAAGTGCTTGGCCGTAAGGTAAGGGCCCTATTGAGATCAATCAGTTACCATCACATATTGGTCTCTCCATTTCTCAACTATGTAGTGCTGTTCAATTGTGCCCCAGCGCTTTTGTATTTACCACTGTATTGATACGGACTTTTTCAACCACGTTCATGGAGGCTTGTGCTGACCGTGGATTGATTTGGTCACAGCTGCGCTGCGAACTTAAATTCAAACCATACAAGTTGGATGCAAGAGTGGGAAGTGTCGGATTGATTGTCTGAAACATATCTTAATTCTTGACTTCTTTTTGGGCAAGACAGAGCATCGAGGAACACAGTCAACCATTGCAGGTTGACGGAAAATGGAAACCTTACCCAGGATTCTACCTTGCTATATCGTGTTCTAATTACCAAGGATTCGATTAAAGGTATCAGTAATGGAGAAGGTTACCCGTCGCCATCATTATTTCCGTCTCTAAAGTCCCGATTCTTAGAGATGAGGAACATTTGGCCAAACAAAAGCCGAAGGGCCTCCAGGGGTGGTCAGATCTTTGGAGAGATCGTAGAAACCCCGCTGAGTGGTGGACATCTTGGACTGTACTGTTTGTTTATTGGAAACCTTGATTTACTCTTAGTCTAATTAGTACTGCAGCCACCACAGTTTCCACACTTTGGTGACGATGGTGAAGCTTGAAAAAATTCAGTTTCTCGACACAGTTCCTTGGGAAAGGACACCATACGGGTGGGCACCCCTAGCGGCAAGTATTTGGATTGAAGGTGGACGTGCGTCCTCTAGCAATCGTGGAGAGGACGGATCTCGACTTTACCTAAGTAGGTATCCGAGAGTCGTCTTGTAAGGCCTTTAAAAGGTCTTTAAAAATGATTAGTGTTGCTGCCCCGGCCCTCCCAAACTTAAGCAAGTATGGAGCCGATGATTGTCCAACGTAGACTAAGGATTAACCAACCACAAGCTCAATCGCTATAATAGTTAGGCTACACTACCCTCGGGAGTATATATACTGGCGACCATCTGCTCCCACGGACGTGTTTAGCAAGCCTCAAGGAACTCCATCCATGCCTTGATGTCTTCTTTTATATGTGTGGCTCTACCATTCTTTTGGGATTCCATTCGTCGTCCCTAGATTTGATCTCTCGGACCGACGCTAGGTGGCCTCCTCCCAAGCTCCCACTAGTTCCTTTTGCTTCAAACCATTTGATCTTGCCTGTCTCGAGCTGAGCTTACAGCCTTGATATCCTCCGTTGTATGTTGCCGTTGGAATGATTCCCATGACCTGAAGAAAGACTCTATGGCTCCCATCAATATTTGCCTTTCTGTCAGTTTGCGTATCACGCCAGCTTGGAGCGACTTTGGAATTCTCATCCTCACTTACCCAGGTATGCTGTTCATCCATACCACACCTCACTGACACTGCCTAATTTGCCCCCCTCCCCAAATAGCGTTATGATAATAATACTGTAAGACTAAAATTATGGATAACTACGTCCAATACGCTCTGAGCCTCCCCCTCGAAGCGAGGATGGTATTCGTACACTCACTACAACAAGGCATCGTGGACCTGGAGCCCATGCTCTGGGATCACCAAGCCCCGGAGGATCGCCGGACTCTATACAGGGTCATTGAAAACTCTCGTTACGCACTTCAAGAGTTGGACTATGACGTCCTGCCTGGTTATAACCTAAACGCCGAGTATGAGGACAACCCGCCTGTATATTCGCGTTTCGTTCGTCTTCCGGTGAGTTCCGAACATAGAATTTGAACACTAATTTGTAATCTCGGTCTCAGGTCAATGTTCTTTGTCTCACTGATGGGCTGACGAGGCCGACGTTTTTAGAGCTATGATGACACCGTCAGGGAGAATACTGAAGTGCGACGGCCTGCAGGCAGAATCCTAAAGGCGGCCAAGAGGGTGGTGGGAAAGGCGGCAAAAACGACCCGTCAGCATATCAAATTGTTATATCGCCGAGGCAAGGATCAACATACACCCCAAAATGGGATTGATGGATCCTCGTCGCCGTCCTTGAACGGCCAGGAAGGGGCCGGCCGAGCACGAGCAGAACAGCAAGGTGCTGAACCGGGAGTATGAGGACGTTTGCAGATGCGAATACTGTAGAGGTAGGCACCAACCCCACATGTGCAGGTGATGTATTGCGAAATAAGGATCACTGACTTAGAGACTCACTTGCAGCCGCCGCAAAAGAATTATGGGGGCCGCTCCGGTGTCCGGGGTGCCGATCATGCGGCCGGAACGGACTGCATCACTCACCGCATCCCATGCAATCAATACCTGGTATGTGGCTTCTATATCACCAATATTTCCTCTTATGAGCGACGCCTGGCCCGGGTCGGGGATGACCTTCTATGACGACTCCGAGGCGGCTGTAGACGCCAGCACGTGGCCCCTGTGCGGCCGCGTCGTGGCCGCGCTGCTCAGTCTGCCTGGGAGCGGCGCGGCGCCCCGGCCTGGAGGGCTGGAGGAAAAAACGGAACCGTGTACAACCGGAGCTTCCGGGTGAGCCAGCGCGGCATGCTCGACAGCCTCCATTGGGTGCTCGGGACTACGACGGGGACTGGTAGATCGCGTATGAGCCGGCTGCCAAGAGGGCCCAGGATGGGCTGGACGAGCTCGCCAGGGGCGTGAGGACGGGCATGGAGAAGACCATGTATGCGAGACTATTCTTCCGCAGCAGAGCGTGCGAGTCGGGTTACCCCAGGACTTCAGACAATAGGTGCTTGGTCTGCCACAAGAGAGTCCGGATGAAGCGACCAAGAGGACTGTGGACATGGTGGAGAGCGGCTGGAATCTGTTGGCTAATTGGAAAGTTGTACTTGAAGTTTCAATATGAGGGCTGCTTTCGTTGGCTGAGGATTACATCTGCAGAGATTGTCCATAAGCGTCACGGGAAAATGTTGTAAACGTGACGGGCTTGATGAATGATGGGCATCGGGAAGAACTCGAAACCAGATTCCATGGGTAGCCGATCGTCACCGGGAGATATCCCATAAGATTCGAGACTGAGTGTGAGTTTCGTTGAAGAACCCGCTTTGTGATATGCCCATGCGTTGGTCTACGAACGACGAAATGCAGGATGGATTACAAGAATCCTTTGATGGCTTCCAAGAACGCCTCGGGGTTCTCGCACATCGGCAAATGTCCAGCGTCGGGAACGATCTTGAGCTCCACGCCCTTCTCGCCAACCTGGCCCTTGAACCCATCCATAGCCTTGACTAATGCGCCCTTCCCATCGCCATCACCGACGATCAACAGGCCTGGGACACTGCAGCCCTTAAGTTCCTCGCGCATGTTGTAGTTCCACAACGCCTGACATCCATACCTGAACCCTTGGATGTCATTGTCTGCCACCATCTCGGTCATCCAGCTCACGGTGCCCTCCTTCTTGGTCATAGTGTGCGGATGGAACCACCGCTCGACCGTTGCGCCGGCCAGCTTTTTGATACCGGGGGTGCCGTCCTCGCCTGTGGACTCTGCGACCGCGATCCGGTCCTTCCAGGCTTGGGTGTTGGCTTCAGAGCTGGACACATTGAAGTCGCAGGCCACAAAGCGATCAAGCTTGCCGGGGTACTTGAGCGAGAACTTGAGGGTGGTGGCGCCGCCCTGGCTGACGCCGACCAGAGCATGGAGTTTCTCAATGCGAAGGGCCGAGAGGAGCGTGGCGAGGTCGTCGGATAACATATCTAGAGTTGTTGGGACGGGCGGTTCCGGGACTGCGTGCCGGCCTCGGACGTCATATCGTAGGATGCGGAATTCGGGTCGAGCTGATTTCAGGATGTCCACGAAGGAGTCCCACATATGCAAAGACGTCAGAAGGGAGTTGACAAAGGCAATGGTCGGGGCCTTGGGGTCGGGATTGCCCTCAAGGCGGTACGGGATCGTGAGGCTATCCTTGGTCGTGATGTAGGACGTTAGAACAGGCTTGCCATCGTGAGCGTCCGTTCTCGTCCTGGCGTCTGCCGACACAAAGGCCTGGTCTGCTCGTAGGTTCGCCAGTGAGCTCAAGTCCCGTGGTGCCGGTCCAAACACGTAGAACAGAGAATATGCCCGCCTGTGCGCATTCGCAATGACCTTCTCAAAGATCTCCTCCCTCCATTTGGTACTCGCTGTAGCCTGCTGAAACTCAGGCCCGCCTATTCCGTTTTCTTTCGTGTACTCGTGCAATACCAGGTACTTGATTGGGGCGTCCTTGTCGAGACTGATGGAGGTCCTGAAAATGCGCGTCCGCAGCCAACCCGGCACTTTGGAAAGCATGGGTAAATGTTCTTCCTCGTACCACTTGAATAAAGACTGTTCGGCCCCTTCCACTGCGGTGACAGCAATCTCATAAGATACCAGGACTCGACCGTCGGCTTTGTCGTCCGTCAGCTGCTCAACAGGCGTGAACACCGGGGACTTCTGCTCAAACACAAGGTCGTAGAAGTAGCGCTTGACGTCGACCTGGCCGATGGTGGCTGCTTCTCTGGGACTTCTGTTCTCGCGGAGGGAGGTGTAGATCGGGGTATCGAGGTGGCTCATGGACGTGACGTCGTACATGGCCAGGAAATTTGGTTCTTGGGAGTCTGTAGCTTCGTAGCGGAGGCCATTGGCGAAGATCTGGGGGAGCCGCAGGCGCGTAGGACCATGCTCGTTGTTATACCATTCGTGAAACTGGTGGGGTGACAGCCCTGGTTTGGGCTGCATGGTAACATAGAGAATACCCGGGTTGGAAGCCATTGCGGAGGCCGGTTCTTGTCTTTTCGACAGTTCGAGTTCAGGATGAATTGGTGTCAGTCGGTTCTGGGACTGGGACTGGAACTGGAGTTGGAGCAGGAACAGGAGCTGGACGGTGGGAGTTGAAGATTATTCGGTACGTAGGCCATCACGACTGCGACTGACGGCGCCCTTAAGCTTCGTCCCACCAGCCCGCAAAGCCCACCTGCGTCATGACGAGCTCCCCGTAAAAGTCGACCGGGAACGTGGGGTTCGGCAATAAGAACCGGTAGAGAGTTTACCCGGAGGGCAGCCGAACATGACCCCGCTGTGCCGCTATCAATGCGATCCTCTTTCCCCTGAACAACAACATCCATGAGATCAGGACATCAAGGTTGCCATCCAGCTTATTGTTGACGCTGCATGAATTTCTCTTGATTGGAGAACCATGTGATACTATGACCCTTTGCCCTTTGCAAAAAGGACAGGAGGAGAAGAAGGAGGGCAGGCAGTCAGTCAGGCAGTCAGTCAGTCCTTCAAGAGATGGATGCCACGATCAAATTGCCCATACAGCATATGATTGACTTGACTTCTGGGACACCAACTGTTGGTAGATAAAATATCTACTTTGATTCCATCCAGGGAGAGATGCTTTCAGGTATAGCCCCAGAACAATCGCCCCTTCAGGTTCCAGTGTTTCCATCGAGGTTTGTCACACGATGCCGTTCCTCTGGCTTTCTGGTGTTTGCCTCGGCGACAACATCAAGCCCCTTTGACCATATGAGAATCATCATCTCGTTCTCCTTTGCTCACAGCAATTTCAGCCTGCTCAGGACTTCCCAAGGTGTTTTATCATAAGTATGAAGGCACCACCCTTTTCTTATGCGTCTCTCCCATATGAAGATCTGGTCTGAGTCAAGATGCCTGGCAGTGGCAGCCAACACGGCCATAAAAAGCGTCGTCCTTCATTCTGGGGCTGCAGACCACCAGGCTCAGGGCCAAGATCAACAGGAAAGTCTCGAGAATCCAGAGACTCTAGAGTCCAGAATTCCGACGAACCCATCAGCAATACAAACAGTGCGTCTTCCAGACACCCCAGCATTTCCTTTGCTTCTCAACGACAACACTCGGATCGCAAGAAGAAGGTCAGCATCGACGTAGATCTCGCCGGCGGCTCCTGGGCCAACCCAATCCAACCCGAAACCATGGACTACGACGGCTTCCCCACACGCAGCTCACGCTTCACCATGCGGCCCTTCGGCCATCTCGTCTCCCGCGTGAAGCACTGCCCCTGGATGCTCGGATCCGACGTACACCCCTTCGCGGCCTCAACGGCCGCTGACGAGACCTTCTTCCCTCCTGTTCCTCGCAGTCTACTACATGACACAGCGGTCTCGTTCGTCGTCACGGACCACACTCGTGTCGAGCAACCCCAGTTTGTCATTTCCTGTCCCCTCGAGAACGTCGAGCTTGTCCAGAGGTTGCTCGCACCCGAGGGATCTCGCCGTCAACTAAGCGCGCGGGGCTCCAGCCGTCAGCCGCGCAACGCTGACCAGTTGAGGAGCATGCTGCTGGATGGTACACCCAATATCGAGCTTTCGCTGCACTGGTCTCCAGGCACGGCCTCTTCTGTCGGTCGTAGTGGACCTGGCGGTTGGAATCCTTTTGATCATGGAGAGAGATTTGACTTCCAGGCCAATCTTTTTCCGCGACGTCACGAATCCAATCCTGGTGACGTAGCTGAACGACGGGGGCAGCCGTCAGAGGGGGGAAGCAACAGTGGAGCAGGCGCCTCAGCGAGAGCAATCGATGGTGGGAATGGTGGCCCCGGAAGCGGTGGCAATGAGCACATCTTGAGCGGCTGGGATGCCTATGGAACGTAAGTACTCTGGTGGTAGCGAACAACGCCTCTGATCGGCACGAGATGGTTTCTCATGACTTGCTACTCAGGATAGGTCGCCGATGAACGACCTGGTTGGTGCGACGGCAAAGTCGCCGACCTGTCTTCCAAAGTCGCCGACAAGTCACCGAAAGTCGCCTTCGTTAGCCAGTACTCGCCACGGCACCAAACAAGAAACTAAGCAAGGGGAAGCATCAGGTGTCATTCAACCCGATACAGCCACACATCGTCCAAAATCGCCTCCCTCGGTAACAGATCAGTCGGTCGCCCAACCACAATCCCATCAAGAGGGAGCACTAGAGAGCTCAACATCAACACCCAACAGAATTGATACTCGTCGCGTGACTAGCACGAGCTCTAGACAAGCTACTGTCGAGAGTGCTGAGCCTAGCCCACTTATGACACCAACCAGACCTGTGGATCATCAGATTAAAACATTAGCGGACGGCAATGTCACCCCGTTGATGACACCCGTTGGAACACCGGTAGACCAACGACCAACCACCCCAGCGGAAGTTGATCCTACGCGGTGGTGGACGCCTCGCGAGACAGTTGAAGAAGAGCAATCAAATTCTGCGGAGGCAGAGTGGTCTCTCGACTTTCAGGCTCTTCCAGTGCTTCAGGTCGTGCCTCCGCTGAATATTGACCAGCAGGAACCGTATGAAGGGCCAATTCCTAGCATGGGCCGTTGGTGGTGGCCCGGCAATCATTTTATCACTTCGTCATCCTTCCTGAAACAGAAAAACACACACACAGAGTGAAATTTTAGGTAGGTCACGGAGTTAGGAAAAGGGAGCTCTGGGAGGAGGAACTGTCATTTGGCGGAGGTATCAAATTCATTATCATTTGCATTTACGCAACTAGAGGAGTTGCAATTTTGCTATCTCGAGCGTATGGCACTTCCTTCGATGGGCTGCTGTCAATCAAAACCCTTACGATAGTCTTTTTGAATATGAAGACTGGTTACCTTCTCAACGTTCCCCATCTCGCACAGCTCATCGATCCACTTTCCCATCCCATCACACCCTCCGAATGTACTCCGTCATCTCCTATGCAGTGAGTCGGTTGCTGGCAAGCCTTCGTTCTGAGTCAGGCTCTAGTCATCGTCAATAGTGATGACCTCGGTGGTCTTTGCGCGTTTGTTGCTGCTGCCCTGGCCCAATGACTCCTCCTGTGACTTCCCAGACTGCATTTCCTGACGACGACGCTTAGCACCAGGAGCTCTCGTTCCGTACCCAATCATATCATAAGGCGGCGGGACAGGCGTATGGGCCTGCTTCACAAGCCGGGCCAGCTTGATCCGGAACCTCTTCCTCGCGGGCTCGACCGCCGCCTTGACGAGGTCGTCGGCGGCGGCAGACACCTCCTCCATAAGCTTCTCCATGGCCTCGACGCGCAGGGGAATCTCGTCGGCCATGGGGATGAGCCGCGGCACGAGCCTGGTGACGGCCTTGCGGTCGTCCTCCCAGATGTTGATCTCGCCGCCCTCGCACTCCTCGCCGTCGTGGCACTCGACAATCTCGTAGATCTCCTGCACGTAGGCGCCCAGGCGCGTCATGTACGAGAAGGCCGACGTGAAGGTCGAGGTGATGTCGTGCCGCTGGATCATCTGTGTGGTGTAGAAGTCGTAGATCACGTCCAGCGTGCCGCGCATGGCCTCGACGCGGCGCAGCGCCGTGGCGAGCTTGGTCAGGGCTTGGGTCTTGGTCATCCACCAGTCGGTGGGGATTTCGCAGAGGGCGTTCTTGTCTTTGGTCTCGTCTTCGTCTTCGGTATCCTCGTCATTGGTGTCGTCTTCATCGTCGTCGGAGAGGTCGATGTCCTCGTCGTCATCCTCTAAATCGTCTGGCTCGCCCTCGTCCTCCTTGCAGTCGTTGGCAGTGCCATCGACGTCCACGTCGATCGAGGACTTGCGCGTCGCGTTTGATGCCTCGATGGGGCTGCTGGAAGGCTTGCGCTGGACGCGTTTGGCCGAGGTAGGGCTGCTACTTGAAGACTTCCGCTTCCCACCTCTCTTCTCGTTGGTTCCCCCGCCGCCATCGCCGCGCGCCTTCTCCGCCAGGTAAGCTTGGTCCTCCTCCATCATCCTCTCAATTTCGGCTTTGTACGCCTTGTATGCCTCCTGGATCTGCTTCTGTGTGACGTTCATCTGCCTCTTGATGTCCTCTAGCATGCCGATCTCCTTGCGCACCTTCTTCCCGTTCTCGACCACTATCTCCTCGCCCACGCAGACATCGTTGATGATCCTGTCCATCTGCACGTTGAGCTTTTCAAGACCCTCTTGGTCGCCGAGGCCAGGGCTGAAGATGCGGTAGGCGAGCATCAGCTCGGGGGTCATTCGCTGAAAGACGACTGTGGCGGGACGGTTCTTTAACTTCTGTTTCTCTTTGGAGGGAGTCATCTTGGATTTGTGAGGAGTGGTAGTTTGGATTATTTGATCAGGGAAGGTAGTTTAGAAAGTTTGTAGAAACGGTTTGGTTTTGGTTGTACCAGGCTTTGTGTAGACAGTTGCTAGTTGGGCAGTGAAGAGAGTTTTGATTGTAGAGTTAAGTCCCGACGATAGAGGTTTTGATTTCTGTCGAGGTTTTTGGGTCGAGGGTTGGACACTTGAAGGTGGTGAGTGCCGGACTATCGGTAGAAGATGAATACTCACAGTTTTGGTACAGCTGACGAGTTACTCACTCTGTTAAACTTGGAACAGAAGATGTTGGGCCATCACTTGTGTTTCGCCCGGGTGGTCACTGGTGATCAGTGCTTCGCGCTTTCGAGGGCTAATACCTACACCTAGAATATAGGTATCCTCACATGAATTGATTACTTAGGTAGCCAGAAGTGAAAATAGTCCCTTGTACCGTCGCTCCCAGCCTCGTCCCGCCTGGTCTTGCCGAGGTTCTACCCTCCTGATCTCATACCCTTCTTGCATCATTTTCTGTATCTTGGTGAATCAAAGCAAACAACACTTCTGATGATTTATCACAATTACCTAAACACTCTCGACAGTCACTAGCACACCTCTACCGTCTTACCTGAAGCTGTGTTTCGTCGAAAAGGCTCTGATCTTCCAGATGTCGAATGCTAGTCTTGATGAATTCATCCTGTTGTCTACCGGCCAGTCACTCAGTGTACTCATTGAGTTCCAGAGCTCGAGTGTACACACTGGGCTTCAATAAGTATGTACCTGCGGCATGCAAACTCCCGTGACGCATGACAGGTCCTTGCCGTCAGTTCGCGTGTCTTCAGCTGGCCTTGAGTGGCATACCGAATTATGTTGATGTTCGTTCTTCACTGGCTTCACCAAGTCCCAGCTCAGTACCCTTGGGTAATCATCAGGGGTAGAGGGAGTCCCTGAGTTTTGCCTGACTACCTAAGTAAGTATGCAGTATATCAAGGTCAACTGGTGTATTCAGTAGTACACAGCAATCAAAACATAACACTGTACCAAATGAAGATAATATTTGATCATCCCTTGCTGGGATAAATTAGTGAGATCCAATGCCTTATCACAACCACCTGTGGTAGTCTTTTGATCACAGATTGCATCAATTGATGTGTATCTTGATGCTGCAGTTCCTCGGCCGCATCTTTCGGGGAATATCTCAGCTTTAAATTGGAAAACTTAAAACAGCGGAGGCCCAAGGCATAGAGACCCAACCAGGTCACATTGGTCTACCCCTGGTCTCGGAAGTACATTTCCCTTTGGAATCGGGAATTTGCAGTGGGCTGTATCGAAAGATCGACCGAGGGCCTCATTCAGGTTTTTTCGAGAAAGGGAGCACTTGAGAAGGTGATGGAGTAAGCAGTCTTCTCGAACGGGTAAATGCTGATTGATGATGTGCACATCCTCACCAGACTCTCTGGTTCCGGTGAGGTATGGCCTCATGGTCCACTCTAAGGAAAAGCCACTGATGGATACTTGATTAGGGTTAGTATCGTTCTACTTACCCATTTCACTCTAAGTAACTCGACCTACTATGCAGCCAGAAACTGAAAGCGTGCCCACCTGGGCCCCACCCTCCAGTCTCCACCCTCAGGCCTTGTCGGTCTCATTATCTCCTTATCCCTTAATACTCGTTGGAAACCATCGAGAACATCCTTATAGTCGCGAAGTATGAACTATTGACTTTGGGCAACTCTCTAAGAGATTTAGATACTCTGAGGCCGCCTTACGTATATCTGAAACATTTCTTGCACTCCTTGGGTTTCTGGGAGGTGCCCCGATGGGGGCGGCCCCGCCCCCAAGGGCCACAAGGCTGATAGCTTTAGCACGATTTCGGAAATAAGTTTCGACTGCACCAGCTCCGTGTTCCCCGAAACCTTATTTATAACCGGGAGGATCATGGCTCTGAGTAAGCCACGAATGGAATCAATTGGTCTATCCAATGGTGTTTTCTACCTATTAGCGCCGTGGCGGCAGTGCCCGTGCGCATGTTACACAACATCGGCTGCTGACTGTAGCCCAGCTACATTGGATGGCAAACGACGTTTGAAGGCTCGAGTACTAGGCAGCATCGGCTGGGAGATCGTCTCATTCTCTTCATCCACGCCACAGCAGCTCACGCCCCGGATTTGGCCTCTGCCTCTTAAAAGTATTGTGGGACTCGTTACTCTGGGTATTTCTCTGGTACCCTTTCTAGCCGTGGACAGGCCATGATACTGTACGCCCCGAACAAGAAGCCGCCTGAGTGAGGAAAAGTCCACCAACAAGGTATGGAGAGTAAATGTGACAAGTTTAGTTGACGTGAAGCTTTGGCCAATGTGCAGAAGATGATTGATGAGGGCGGTGCAATGAAGAGGAGGATCCATGGGATGAGGTGAAGAGCGTGGCCGGGGGGGGGGGGGGGCTGCATCTCGGGCCAGCTGGCGCATGGGCTGGCTTGTATGATGAGTTGTATCATCATCTTCTTCATTGAATACACGCTGAGTACAAAGGATTGGATACGATTCTCGGCTCTAGGGTCACACTCTGCCGTCGTGGCTGAATAAGTCACAGTTTCAGACCGGTGAAACTTCCACAGCCTTGGGATGTATGGCCTCAAACGAGGGTCGGTCTGTGTTGATTGTGTATAAAGTCACCGTTCCCCCATCGCTAATTCTCTCAAATTTTGCTTTCGACATCTCAATCAACACAGCTCTTTTATCAAGTCATCATACCTACATTTCCCACAAATCTTCTACGTCGAGTATTCACAGCCATGTACTTCAACACCGTTCTTCGACTGCTACTTGCCTCTGGGGCAGCCCTGGCTATCCCCACCGGTCAAGAATCTCCGGCCTCTTCAATTTTCAACCGAGAAGGTTCGGTGAATGTTGGCTACGGCCAGCAGATTCAGACCTCGGACGACACGAATCATTGGGTTGTTTGGGTAGAGGGTCAGGATGCTTGCCCAGCTACCCAGACACTCAGTGTGTTGAACACCAGTCCTTGCAACCAGGTGTTTAGCCTGGCTGGCGGTACTTGGAAGCTCGCCAACTGCAATGGGTCAGTATTACTTGGCCCTTACATCTTCGTTATCGAGCGCAACTGACAAGACCATATAGCAACAATGAGCCCACGGCCTTGGAGGACGCCAGTGGTACTATCATCCACAGTTGCACGCTTAACAGCGACAAGATCAACTGTCACAATGGCTTGCATGACATTGTCAAGCATGGAAAGTGTACTTAGGTGCTGGGAGTGGCACTGGCTACGACAATGTTCTTTGTCGACTACGTTCGTTACTTGTTTTTGCTTTTGACCAACTCATGACATTCATTTGGAATACGGCGGCGATCTGAGGTCTGTTTCTGGGGCTGGCGGGCCCGTGGACGGAGAGAGTAACCAGTCTTTCCCACACATAAATATACCGGGCGCCCCCCTAGGCTCTCTGAGGCGAATATATCTATATCAAGGCGTGAATCATGCAAGTCAACGATCCTTTGCTTACTGTGAAACTTTGATCCGCTTTTTGAAATAAGGCACGCAAATTTATGTAAACAAGAGAGCTGCCACATAGAAGGTAAGATCAGCCTATCTGAAACAGAAAATGGTATATATATTTAAGGCTTACAATAATACTAAAGATCCCCTTACAAGATCTTCGTACTTTCTTCGGTATATTCTAAAGTATGTCCCTTTAGCAGTTATTCTTTACTATAAGCTAGTTCGGTTATGATTAAAAGTAGCTTCACCAGTATATATTATGGATTTCTAAAAGTAACATTGAGGAAGCTGAGTTTGAAACTGAGTTCAAAGCCTAACATTGAATCAAAAGCTTAGTTAAAAGATGCTCATTAACTACACAGCCTTTAACGTTTAAAGTAATAGTTCTGTTCGTAAATAAGTCATGGTAAGAAAGGTTGTAATACTCTGGATTTCTTACTGTGTAATACTAATAGATGCAGGAACAAAACTTTGACTACAAATGGGATACTTAAATATGTTTGTAATTACCACTAAGGGCCCAGAACATGGGTCATATGAAAAGGGACGTTTATCCGGAACAACGGTCCAGGTCTTCGCTTTACCGAAATGCTTCCGTCACTAAGTAGTGTTTGTCTGTGCGATGGTAGTGGGGTCAACAAGTGATAAGAGGTGTTTCACTGTTGCTCAAGGCGCTCGGCTCAACAAACTTGTGCCAAACTAGGGTACTCATATACGTCAAACGGGTTGGCCCTGAGTCTGAGCCCAAGTCTGAGCCATAAGACTGGATCTTAGACATGTTGAGGTTCTTGACTTGGGCCAGGAGTTGCGCCATAGGACGGCGCAGGATGGCGAAAGCATACCTGCAGGATATTGGTGAGAAACGGCACAGACCTGTTGTCGAGGGTCGTATAATACTTGGTGAAGAAGGTGGAGGACGCACTCACATGTGAAAGGGAGTGGTGGAGAAATGACTGTGGTAAAAGAGACCACACGTGCAAGATTCGGAGGAGAGAATGCCAGGGCTATCTTGACACAAAGCCTGCATATGAGGATTTCTGTCGACAAACCAAAGAGACATCTGGAACCTACTCACCTTCACTCTCTTCGAGAAATTCCGACATCGTACTCTATATGATGGCTGACACGCCCACAGCCGCAACCGCAGATGGGACCATGACCCCGACTGGAACCATGGCCATTCTCAACAACTCAAAAGCACCATCAGTCATAGATCTCTCCGGCTACACATCCGCCAACGAACACTTACTGCGTGTGTTGGATTCCGACGCCGAAAAGGCCACAAATTACACTCGAAAGGAGCACGCGCTGACTTTCCGGGCGGCCTTGAGGATCCACTACCCGGCCGTACTCTGGGCACTCCTCGTGAACCTCGCCACGGTCTGCCAGGGCCTAGACGGGCAGGTCGTCGGCGCGCTCGTCGGCATCGAGCCCTTCAAGCGACATTTCGGCGTCGCCTTCGACGACGACTTCATCATACAAGCACACTGGCTCGGTGCCTTCAACTATGCCCCCAAGATCGGCTCGCTCGTTGGGGCCTTCTGCGCCGGCATTGCATATGACTGCCTCGGACTCCGGCGTGTCATCGCCCTCTGCTCCGCGCTGTCTATTGCATTTGTCTTCATCCAGTTCTTCGCTCACCATCCTCTCCAGCTCGTCATAGGCCTCTTCCTCAATGGGTGTGTTATCTCCTTCTACGCCGTCTGCGCCACCGCCTACGTGAGCGAGGTATGCCCTCTCGTCCTGCGCGGCTCCGCCGCCTCCGCTATCAATGCACTGCTGGTGGCAGGCCAGCTAATGGGCTCGGGTATCCTCAAGATCGCCAACAACATCGACTCCAAGTGGGGATACAAGTTCCCTATCGCGAGCCAGTGGCCTCTGCCTGTCCTCATGCTCCTCTTCACCATCACACCCTCCCTGCCCGACCCGCCCTTCTGGCTCTGTAAGCGTGGCGAGTACAAGGCCGCCGAGCGCTCCATCCAGAAACTCGCCACTCGCGAAGTCGACCCGACGTTGAAGCTTTCTTACGTCCGCGAGACGCTCCGCCTCGAGGGCGAGGCCAAGAATGGGGCAAAGCCCAGCATTCTCGAGTGCTTTCACGGGACAGACCGACGCCGCCTGACCATCTGCGTCATGGCGTATGCGATCCAGGCCCTCGTAGGCGCCGTCGTCTTCCACGACTTTGCCGTTTACTTCTTTGAGCTGGCTGGCCTGAGTGCCGATGATGCATTCAGTATGAACATTGGTGTCAACGCTATCGGGTTCCTGGGCGCCTGCGCCGCCTGGTGGTTCTTGCAGTTCTTGGGACGCAGGCGCGCTTATATTTGGGGTTGTGCCGCCTTGGCAGGCCTCCAGGGCCTCATTGGCATTTTGGACCTCATCCCAGGCCCTGCGGTTGGCATGGGCACATCGCCGTCGTCTTGGGGCCAGAGTGCTCTCACTGTGGCGTGTAACCTTGTGTACGATGTGACGGTTGGGCCTTACTGTTTCGTGCTTCTGTCTGAGGTATCATCAGCTCGCCTGCGCGGAATGAATATCGGGCTAGCGACGGTGATTTACCAAGTTACTGCCATTGTGCTCGCCCTTGTGGTGCCTTACCTGATCAATGAAGACCAGGCAGCACTGGGCGGCAAGATCGGCTTCCTTTTTGCAGGCATTGGTGGCTTGTGTGTACTGTACTGTTTCTTCTGTCTACCTGAGACGAAGGACAGGACGTTTGAGGAGCTTGACCATATGTTTGTGGCGGGTTTACCGTCCAGGAAATTCAAGGAGTTTGAGATTTCGCAAGAAGGGGATGTGACGAATGTCCAGGCCAATACCAAGGCTGAGACACCGGAGGGTGAAGGGAACTTCGACGCCCCTTGACGTTGTACATGTGCTCGACACTACATGGAGATTAGTCCGACAATCAGCTTGTTACTATTTTAGAATTCCTCAACCATGGCATTGGGACTTATCTTTCTCGAAGCAACCGCGCTCTGTTGTCCCGGATATTATTTACAGTCCTTTGAGCTTTGAAACCCTAAGTCTGTATCTGCTCAAGTGGCCAAGCGCAAATGGGAGTTATGCCAGTTCAGAAGCACTTGAGCCTAGGGTCAAGGGATCACCCCCAATCTCTGCGTGGTTCCGAGTTCAATTTTACAATTGGTATGTCCTGTTAGGGAGAGAGGGGAAGGAAAGATCCACAAGAGAAGCGATGGAATGGCATCCTCCCTTCCCAGACCTCACCTCGTGGTCCAGAGCCCCAGAAAGTTGAGCAATATCCCGAGCTTCTAAGGTTCGGACCTCCTGAACCTCGCGCTCATCATCCTGGTCAGTTTACCAACGAACATAGTCGTGAATGTCATAAATTCTCTTGGGTGACAAGAGAGCCTATCGGAAAGGAAGTAGCAGCTTGCGTGTGTCGTGGGCCCGACCCAGATTGTGGATGGATGACAACAAATCGGACAACTTCAGCTCCAGCTCTCCTGTGCCACTTGAACGGTGAGGATGGTTTTTCGTAAGAGTATACTGCCCTCTATCGGGCAAGTTCCCGTGGTTTATCTTCGGGAGGTTGACGTTGGATCGAATGGGTTACAATGGGAAGATCAGGTACAAGGCGCAGAGGATTTCGATGGATCTCTTCAATTTACTGATGCATTAGCCAAGATGGACCGTCCGGAACATCCATGGATTGCGGTTTCACATTCAGCTCTACACAATACCTCTCTTCTTCCGTGGCCCGCGACTCGTACATCGTATCGTCTAGTCGTTGACCTGTCTGGCTTCTGGTGATGTTCCGTCGTTCAATACCGAAACCTTATAACGGAACATACCCCTTTTCGACTCCCCACTTGAGCACCGGAGTGACAGGAGGGATCGCACTTCCCGAGACTGGGACCCTAGAGTAACGGCTCCCGAGTCCCCATATACATGCTAGTCATGATCGCCCATCCCCACAAGTGAGTGAGGCTGAGTCAAGAAGTAGTGTACATGTAATTTTTGATGGCGCCTTATGGTAAGGATTGGGCACTGATTAGATATACCGGTACTACTAGATAGTTCACTTATAGTACCCCGGATTACCGGATTACCGGATTGGCGGCACATCACACCCATCGTCATGTTCGTACCCCTTCGTGACCAAAACCAGATCAGAGCGCGCTAAACACCGCCATTGACTCCATTTTTAGCTTGACTGCCGAGGAGCTAGCCGAACACTGCCCCCCCGGACGGCTTTACTCTCCAACTCAATGACCAGCTGCTTTTCTGGTCTCCACATCGTTCCGTATGTATGTACATGTAGGGTCGTTGGCAGCGTACGGCTTGGCTCTATTGGGAAGTACATACCTAAGTATGTAGTATCTCGTGGGCCGATCTCAGCCAGTTACTTACAAGCCATGTGTGTATGGCAACTCCACCAGATCAACTTTGCTTGTGTTGGATTCGATCCCAACCACACCGGTGCATGGAAACCGGAAGTAAACTCGTCGTGGCCATGAATACAATACGTAATGTTCAAGCCGCCCCTGAGTTGGAGGGATTGTAGTACTGTAACTGGTCGGTCAAGGAAGCTGCCTTATGAAACACCAGCCTGACCAGCTTGGGGCATGTTTCCTACCATTCATGTTGTAAGTTGTACTTGATGGTGGATCTGATTCTCGAACATTCCATGAATTGGCGAAACGCTCAATACTCCGCACATAATCATAGGAAATAATGATATTCATTCTTCAGGGTGATTATTATCGTGTTTCGAAGGCAAATAATGTTCTCATACCGACTTGCTAGGCAAGCCACCTGAACCACCCTGGGGCAGACCACATATCAACAGGAACACTGGAGATTGAAACGTCAGTCTTGCCACCTTCCTTCGTGAGTAGGCAAATGCTTTCCCTCTTTCAAGGCTTTTGGTGGGGGATATTGATGTAGTTTTCCAACCCGGTTGACCATCCTGCCGTCTTACTGCCTGCTCACCATCTGGCTATGTTCTCCTGGAAATAATAATAATACTATGGACTCTGCCCGTGTGACCAATGCCCTGACATTGACATGTACATACGTAGTTGAAAGCCATAATGGATCCATGCACGTGCTGGCACTGGTATGAGTTATTACGCCCTCGGCGACGACAATCCTGCAAGCGGCCGGTCTCCGAACAGGGAGGTGGCTGTGATTACGACGATGCTACCCAGTCAAATACAGGCGGGACCCTCTCTTGATGGGATGTGGGCCCTCGCTTGTTGGGCCTGGGGAAGGCGGATAGCGAATGATGTCAGCTCAGGCCACTTTTTTATAGGGCCAAAAGGTGACAAGAATATTCCAGGCGGTTTTAAGGTTACGAACAAGCATGACCCGTTGAGCCGTTTTTGGGCCAGGATCATCCCGCCGTTCGTATTTGGTATTCATCCCCTTTCTTTGTATTGTTCCTTGGCGAAGGACTATTCGGGGGTACCGGACCCATTGTGTTCTACGACGTGACAACGTTGTTGCCGCATTGTTGCATAGCAGTCCGTGTAAACCGTTGTGGGTCCGAACCTGTCTATCATTGCCTCTCTAGTCAACCACCAACGGGTCTCTACTTCGTATTCATCAACTAGACCGGGAAACAGCGGCATGGCAAAGTTGGCATCGACATACACATAAATACCTACCTCAATCCCGTCTTACCTTCTGGTTTCTGTTCGACATCATCATCACAATCATCATCTACTCAACCACACAACAACCACTCACCACCACACTCAACCAACCAACCAAACCAACCAACCTTCAAAATGCAGTTCTCCACCGCCTTCATCGCCCTCGCCAGCGCCATGCTCGCCTCTGCCGACTCCGTCTTCACGGTCAACGACTTCTCTGCTTCCTGCATTCCCCACAGCACCCAGTGCTCGTAAGTCACATCCCAGCTCTCATGCCTGAGACATCTGAATCCCGCGACACAAGTGACTAATAACCACCTTTGCAGCTACGACTTCTCTGTCCTCCAGTCCAACAGCATGGAGACCACCGGTGTGAAGTGCAACAAGCTGCTCACCAGCGAGGGCAGCCTCCCCGCCGTCACTGATGGTACCTGCACCAGCTCTTCCCGCACCTGGACCATCACCAAGCCCGCTGCCGGTGGCCTCGTCCTCGAGGTCTCCCAGCCCGTCAGCCCCGCCTCCAACGAGACTGGCAGCTACACCATCCCCGCCTCCGACCTGGTCTTCACCACCACCGGTGCCACCACCCAGCAGAGCTACACCGGCCCTTCTACCTTCGAGCTGGCCTAAATTTGTGGGGCTCTTCGGACTTCACCTCGAGTTGATGGTTGCTCTTTCATGAGTACCTAAGTGGTTTTTAATCAGGGTGGTCGATGCTATTGTATATATATAAACATATCTGGGGAGTTGTATCTTGTCAATATGGGCACACCTAGAACATGTACATAAAGTTTGAGGATCAATATAGGCCTCTACACCAAAAGCTGTGTCCTCCGTCTCGTTTCAAAAGTGACAACATTTGAATGCAAGCATCGGCTTACAGACTGCCAATAGAAGCCCTAACAAATCATATGCCAGGCCAGCTAATTATCTGACCGTCGCACAAGCGGTTCACACTTTGATCTCATTTCGTTGTTGATGAAGCACATGCTGCTTAGTGCTTTTTACCACCTAAATAACACCCTCTCACCCCCCCTCGAGTAGAGTACTGTAAGAAGGACTTGTCACTCCGGATCTCAATGGTGTGGGATTGGGATCGAAGTGTAGAGCAAACGTGCGACAGGAATGCGCGAGAGACACACGCATGTTGACCTCACATATATACATATCTTCGGTGAAAGCAGGGTAGCAACTCGTTTGCTAGTGTCTCTAGGAGCACTTGAGATCAGCCATAATCATTCAAGGTCTGAATTATTAGGCCCAGAAACATGACACATGGATAGGTCGCTTCTAAAGTAGCCAATATATCCTCCTTTGTCTTTTGCGTCTTCGGATTTGGGTTTCTTTCGATAGTCCGTGTCATATGACTTCAGCACCAACTTTTACATGCGAGTGTCAGAACGCCAGTGGCACATGGCACTCCATCAAGCGAACAAGAAACTCTATAATATAGCGGAAGCCACATTGAGTTTAAGGGCTTAGGTATCGATATTGCTTCTGTGTCGGCGCAAGTTATAGCCTTGTGTTGGTCCTGAATGAAGCAGAGAAGAGTGACGGACCGGTGCCCGGGCGGTGGTGCACTCTCTCGCAACCTACACCAGTTGACCCAACCCCATCAGCCAGCCACCAGCCCAAGTGTGTACTTCTTACTGACTTAGCCATGTGAGTCTTGAATACTATGTGACTAGGAGACTGAATCTGATGCAAACCTCGTAGAAATTAACCTTCTCACATTACGCATATAGTCACTCTGGGCCTCTCCAAGTATAAATATCTGACATGAGGGGAGCTCAGATCTTCGACAATGCCTCAAACCCAATTTACTCAAACCTAAACACCATCAAAGCTTTTATCACAACTATCCATACAAGGATCTAAATCGACATCATGTCCACCTTCAACAACAGTGCAACACCTTCTCTAGCAGAGATGGCTAAGCCTCAAACCCAAGCCTTGTCTTCATCAGAACACGAAGTCCAATCCGAGAGCACCCTGAAGACTATTCGCCTTCCTAGCACGTTAGAATGTGTAACACACCTACAGCTCCTCAACAACTTCTTCCGACTAAAGATTGCGGTTGATGAATGGGGACAGAAGAAGAACATGGCGGAGGACCAAGCTTGGAAGCAGTTCTGTGACATTGCTGCCAATAAGTTTCTGGAATGGTCCCGAAATGTTGACACCTCTAATCAGAATATCCCAATACCCTCATTGGATGTTCTGATGGTCTGGCACTCGTTCATGCTTAACCCCAGAGATTACATGCGGTATGCCAATAAAGTACTCCAGGGTAGGTTTGGCGGAAAGGGCATAGACTGGCAACAGTTGGTAAGTATTGTTTCCCCTGTGCAGAGCACCTGGGCCACAAACTCTGAGTTCTAATCTCTGCATAGAAACTAAAACTGGAATCCAAGCCCGAAGACATGGCTTACTACTTGGCGTCACTAAGCAACACTACCGAGATGACTGAGAAGCAGGACTCGTCTCATGGCTGTGACTTCGATTTGGCGGCAGCTATTCAGCGCCAGCTGAAATTTTCTGGTAATATGTATAACGCCAAGTACCATCAGAGCCGCTTTGCTGAGGAAATAATCAAAAATGCAATTGACCGCTACGAGAAGTTCTTCACTCTCATCGCAGAGCATCCAGGGGTAGGTATCGCACCCACCCAAGACATAGATCTAGTTTGGTAAGCCTCCCATCTATTTACTCATCTAAAGCAACGTCAAAGTTGTTTCTTTCGCAATTGCGACTGTCACTCACTTATGCCCAACTTAGGCATACCCACCAGCTCTGGCCGAAGTCGTATGCAGCCTATTCCCGCCAGCGAACCAACGGCCGGTTCGTGAATCACAACGACAACCTCGACGATGAGACTTTAAAGGTGTCGGGCGACAATGGCGAGTCGTTATTCTTCAAACGTTTCGGCACACCCTACCGAATTTGTCTCTGTGAGCATTGTGTATGCTTCCGCTTTGGGCCGAAGACGTTTGGCCATAATGGATGCTGTGAACCTCGTTGCGATTCCGACAAACACAAGGAAGCTGGTACTTCTGGTGTTCAGCCCAAGGACTCTTGCAACTCATGTCACTCTTGTAATTCGTGCAGCACCGAGTGCCAACAGAGTTACTGCCGGGGCGGGAACTGCAGTGGTTATTACTGCAGGGGTCGATGTGGCGAGAACTGCGGGTATGTTTGTGGTGCCTGCGATTCGAAATAGCTGGACCTACCATAACTGTTATTATTGTTCGATAGCCTCTTAGGTCTTTTATTACTTTAGTAACTAGGTGTATTCAATAAGCATCTTACCATTATTTTCATACGTGATTTACAAATGTGTAGTGAACAGCAGGTAGGTTTCTAGGAATACATACCTTTGAACAAAACCCATTTGACAATGATGACGACTCCAGTTCAATCACAGCAACAAATTCAAATCATCCTCCAATAATGTCCTGATTACGGCGTTCTAATTTTCTGCCAAGCTGGGCTTACATCAAGTTGTGGTGTAAAGACTTAATTACTTAAGTAAGTACGAGGTATCCTTAGGTGACATCGACTCGTTACAGTTACGGACGGTACTTGGTACCGAGTGTACGGGTCGGGTCGGGTCGCAGGTGGAGCAAATGCACTGCAGTATCCACGGGCATGCATTTTAGATGACTTCCTAAAATTGGAATTTGGGAACTTTGAAGAGAGAAATGAAGCCCTCCTTTCCACATGGTAGTGTTTACGGTTTGTCGACTCAGATCAACTGGTATAAGTACCTAGGTACCTAGGTGAGTACTCTGGTAAGTACTCACACAATCAGCTGCAGTCAGCTATTGAAGTCCGGGAGCACTTTGAGGTGTCAAGGCGTAGAAAATTACCCCGCAATCTGCTCATCTGCGTCTGACGCCCTGTCAAATCCCGATGTCTTCCAGTGTACTTAATCCACTTAGGCCTCTTTCTTATGTCAACTACGCCTGGCACATGTCTAGCCTACGCCCTGGGTCCAGGGCTAATTGTTACCACCCATTCAGGCACCTTCAATCTCACGGTGACATTGGCCTGACCTCACCACTTGTTCAATTCCGCCTCACCCCATCTTTGACCATCTTACCTATCCTGTTTTGATTTAGTGGCTTCGGGACTCACCATCAATATTATTGTTTGATATCTACATATATCTGCTACACGGCACCTATGAACACAATACTACAAGTATTTATCTTGGCGGGGGAAGCAGTCCCACGAACACTGACTGTTCTTCCGGCCTGGTCCGGACAGGTGAACGCGGCCCACCGAGTGCTCTACCAAGGTTGTCCCCGATAGCGACCACAATCTCGCCGCCATATAAATCGAGAGATTCACACCAGCACCTAGAGATCACTTTATCAAGCAACGTCACGGGCACCCATATCTCAGTATGGACCCCGAAATGGCGAGTACGCCGGCGATGGGGAATGCCGTTCCGCTCAGCCGTCTGATATCGCCGGGCCGTGTATATACGGGTCTGTCAAAGGGTATCCACAAGTCCATCACCTCCATCACCGAGCCTTGCTCGCCAACACGTTCCGAGAAGGATCTTCTCGAGTCGGCTACAGCCCAGACCCAAGGCACCAAAGTGTACCGGATACGACCCGAGCCCAGAAACCTGATGAACATCCCGCCAGAGCTACACATGGTCATCCTGCAGTGCCTCGACTTCGGAGACATCCAACAACTGCGCCGCACCTGCAAGTACTGGTGCAACTTCGCCACCCCGCAGATGCTCCGAAATATCTGGGGCCGCGAGGCCTTCCGCGCCATCCTGGTCCGCCACTGCAAGATATGCATGAGGTTCTGCCCCAAGGGCGCGACACGCCTGTGCACCACGCCCCTGGACCCTGGGTACCCGCTGTCGTCGCGCTGTGTGCCCTGTGCGATGAAAAGCCGCGACGGGACGATTAGGCTCGGGAGGACGATTATGCTGAGTAATTCCATCGAGTATTACATCTGTCGGTGGTGCGGATGGCCGGTGACGGGGACCAGTGGGTCGGCAGATTACAGGCAGTTCCATAAGGAATGCTATAGAAAGTACTTCTGGGGAAAGCTGGCTTTCTTCTTCGTGCGTTGGTTCCATTTGTTTAGCGGTATTATCGCCCCTGCGTTGTGCTGGCGTTACTTCAGTAAGGACAAGATGGTCCTTGTGCCGACTATCATTGGCTTTTTGTTGTTGTGGTTCGGATTCTTCTTCACTGGATTTCAACCAAACAGGGTCCGGGTTCACCTCAGGGATCTCGTAATGGAAGTGATCCTTCTTGGGTTGTGGGTCAGTACCTCCTCAGTCTCCTCATGAAGAGAATCGCAATCTTGACTGCATGTTCTCGTCGTGGGAAGGGCGCAACTAGCATTCTCTCATATTTCTTCTGGCTAATACGAGTAACAGGTTGCCCCTGTCTACTCCGTCTCCAAAAGGTTCACGGACGGGCCCCCAGCCCGATCAACACAGGCTACTATTGCCTTCATCGGGCTGAACATGCTGTTCCGACTGCTCAACGTCTTGGGGGTCTTGCTCCTCCTCTGCAAGTACGACTGGACGAAACACCACGTACCGGGAATCTCACATTGGCACCGTGTTATAGCTCCGATGATGATGGTACTGATCATGTGGACGTGGCCTCAGTCGATCGAGCGGTTGTCTCCGCGGCGATTTCCTATCCCGACTCTGACGATAGGAAGTGTGTGAGGAAAATGGTGCATGTGGGCCTACACGAGCTCGGGTATCAGTTGGCTGGCCGTGCCAGACGAGCTTTGACTTTGGATGGGGATCATGGCAAGCCTTTGCGGAGGAAATGTTGGACGTCACGCACGTGCATTGCATGGAGTGACTAGGACCGCGGAACCAGTTGACAGCTCACTATGTGCCTAATCTCACGTCTACTTGTTCATGCCGCCGATTTTTGGGTATTATTTCGATCGTGCGTATCAATTCCCAAAATCTCTTCCATTTTCTAGCTTGACATGAACCGAGAGAACCGAAGATGGCTCGGAGAGACTCTAGGTCCGTATTGCTGATGGCTTGAGACGTAAGTGCCTATTGCGATAAGAGATAACCACTGCTTATCGTGGACGAGCGACGCACCGTCGCTTACAGTAGACGGCGGCGTTGAAGTATGTAGGTACCTGCAATGGTAAGAACTGATACCCTACTGGCTACCTAGATACTTATGTATTTACAGGCCGGGATATATGACCGCGGCTACTCTAGTGGTCGTACGGCATCATGACAACTGTATAAGAGCCTACGAGAGCGTAAGATGGATAAAGGTAGGCAAATGTCAACCCCGGATTTCAGGGAGCTTGGGCCTCTCGATGATGGATGTTTGCATGTGCTACCGCCGCAATGCGCATGCGGCTTGATGTCAGGCGTGGAGCTTGGGCCACCCTTGAAGCTGATATACACACTAACCACGTTAGTACTTAGTACAGCAGGCATTTAGCCATTGTGCTTTCAAGCCGCCCCGGCAGATTTGCTGACTGCAAACAGGGGTTGGCCAAGCCACGGCATGCGCCACAGCTTCTCCCGCCTGGCCTGGTAGGCGATTTTGAAGCATTCCTAAGAAACTGCCGTTCATGACCAGCCGAACAACATGACGGCCACCGCCAAACCCACAACTATGGTGTGAGACTGTCCCAGTCGACCTGGAAGGCCTCAAGGGCCCTTCAAGAAGTCTACCTGACGTCTTTTAACCTTCCCAGATGCCAATGCGGCCGACTGTGGCCTGTCATGTCGATGGCATCTTCGGCCGTTGGCAGGCTGATGACCGCAAAGATACAGTGAGTATGGTATGTCCCACCTCTCTTTCTTCCTCGTTCCAACCATCAGAACGGATATGATCGAGGAGCTCAGATCCTGCTCTTTCGATGTATGCCATTTATGAGCATTCCAGCCAGGGGCAGTACTGGCTGCTGTCCATCCCATCCCACTCACTCCCCTCCACCTTGGTGGCCAGCGGCTGGCCGAGGCGGGCACTCACACACACATGACAACTGCACAGTCGGTTTCAATGGGCCCGCCGTATTAGCCTCACCAAGGTTAAGTCAGGGGCACGGACCATGAGCAGCAGAAAAACAACAGAAAAACAGACGGGGGGTAAAGACAAGGAAAGAGGGAAGCAAGAGAGCAAGAAGAGAGGCACAGAAAGAAACAAGCTCCCTGGCTGCTGCTAGGCGAGAGACAGCTACCACGGCACGGCACACAAGGTTCCAAGCTTGCTTGGCTCAGTCAGTCTGGCGAACCTTGTTTGTTTTCTTACAGCCTCCTCCATTTCACACGCCCTTTCTATCAAGCAGAAGTTCGCCCCCCCCCCCGACCACACCTGGAATACTGGAACCATCCCCCAAAACTCGAATACACCCCCCCGAACCCGACTAAACGACACGGTCTAACCGCACCGCAACGCACCGCACTGCACTGCACTGCACTGCACTGCACTGCACTGCACTGACACTGACTGGACTTTTGCAACCGCAACAAACCCCATTTCTATCCATCAAATCCGCCCATCAACAATCAAATCAGCCAACCCGCTCAGCCAAAAAACTTCGACTCCATCCTTCATCCTCAACCCCAACTTCACGTCCCCACCACAGCTTCTATTCAACGTCCAACATCAACAACGATAACGTTCCAATTAGCACCACCAACCAGCAATATTGTTCCTCCCAAATATCCATCATTTGTCCTTATCCACAACCCATAATCGAACCAAAATGGCCGGAGGAAAGGGAAAGTCTGCGGGCGGAAAGAGCTCCGGCGGAAAGACGTCGGCTGCTGCTGAGGGTCCCAAGAAGCAACAGAGCCATTCTGCTCGCGCTGGTCTTCAGGTAAGAAAGAATCGACTTGACTCACTTCATATCGCATCGCATCGCGTCTATCTACACCTTATCGTTCTGCACCGCCCTCAGCGCCCTCGATTGCATCCATGCGTGCATCGTCCATCTTCGACATCATATTACGACCCGATCAATACCACCTGACGCGTTTTCCCGCGGGTTCCCTACGCGAGCTTTTCAACACTCGTCTACCACGGAGGGGAAGGAAAAAACCATCACGACGACCACACGATATGTTCGCAAACATAATACCCTTTTCGAAAACAACAACACTTATCCGGCGAATCCATATCTCGACTTACGCTTGACTGTTGTTATTTGATGCAACTCGGCCCCGCACACGACTTGCGCCAGATCGCGCGCAGATGGAACTGGCCTCGTGCCACCTTGACTCATCTCCCGATCGCATCATGATTGCTGACTGAAATACACCTCTAGTTCCCCTGTGGCCGTGTCAAGCGTTTCCTCAAGGCAAACACCCAGAACAAGATGCGTGTCGGCGCCAAGGCTGCTGTCTACGTTACCGCCGTTCTCGAGTATCTGACTGCCGAAGTCCTCGAGCTCGCAGGCGTAAGTCATCCACCCCCCACACGTTTCCTCGCGCGTTCCACAGCAACCTCGTTGCTACTCACTGCCTACAAACAACAAATTCGAGTACTCCATACTGACGCGACTTTTCTCCCTCTGCAGAACGCCGCCAAGGACCTCAAGGTCAAGCGTATCACACCTCGCCACCTGCAGCTTGCCATCCGTGGTGACGAAGAGCTCGACACCCTGATTCGTGCCACCATCGCCTTCGGTGGTGTCCTGCCACACATCAACCGCGCCCTGCTGCTCAAGGTCGAGCAGAAGAAGAAGGCAAAGGCCCAGGAGGTGTAAAATACCCAGTGTCCAACAGGATCAAATTTGGCTCGATGTTTTTTTTTACGACTACTTTCGAATACTTCAACACAAGTTTTTGCGCGCGCACGCGCTGGGGCACTGTCACCAGGCGTTACACTGGGGCTTACTTGACGAAGGCGCTCCTCTACTCCGGAAAAAGAGCACGGTTTCTGGGTACTAGACGGTGACGCACTGGGCATCTTATAACGACGAGAATGAGCCTCTGGGCCGCGCAAAGTGTGTCTGTGGGGACGTGTAACAACAACATACTATTCCTTTCCATTCCGATGTTGTTCGTCTTGGTGCGTTACCGGCGATGGAATTAGGGATCAAAGATGTGTAGAGATGTGTAGAGAGGCATGAAAGGGCAGTACTCATCTCTACGGTAATAGGAGCAAATGCCGAGGTTATTTGTTGTTGGTTTTCGCTTCTATGCAGCTAGTATAAACCCGTGCCCGAGCAAGTCGAAATCCAAGACTGTGTACGCCGAAAAATGAAGTAAAAAGCTCATTATGTGATAACTGGTCTCGACCCCCATACAGTTCCTTGCCGTCAAACATCGCCCTTCATAAATGCATTCCTCAATCGTAACAATGATATGAGATCCGGCTCACCATCCTTCCCGTCCTCCTTGACCGGTGTTACCGGCGACAACATCGAATCCGCATCCTCTTCATAGATGGGAGACAAAGCTTCAGGCATGGTGCTGTCGCCGTCCAGGTCAACAACCGTCACCAGATCAACACCGCCGCCGCGGCCGATGTCACCATCGAATATTGATGCCACAGAACAGGCTGAAGACGATGAGGATGAGGATGAAGAGGAGTCGTCAGACCATGACTCCCACTCCTCACTACCATCAAGAGGTTTCCTTCCTCTCCGGCGCTGGTGGTCTGAATCCTGATTGGCCGTCATGTGGCTGGTGGTGTTATCGTCTGGACTGGTGGTGGCAGTACCGATAGTAGTGATGGCATTCCGCCGCCCGAGCAGCGCAAACATCTTATCCCTCCTGAACCGCCGCTCGGGACTCTTACGAGGAGAGGAGTCGTTATCAGGCCGGTCACCTTCTGTTGTCGCCGTGAACCAAGCCTGCTCGCTGTACGCGTTCTCTAAATCATACACTGTGAAAGATTGGCCCCTTGACTCTGCGGCCTCTTGAGTGCTGTGGTAGAACTCGGCGTTGAAGTTGTTGGGTTCGTTATCATGGTACTGCTGCTCAGTGGGATGAGTAGCGGTGGTGCGGGTGTCGTCGGCGTAGATTTCGAATCCCACGGTTGTGGCTTTGGTCGAAGGGTCGTTGAGGTTGATATCATCCCACATACTGTACTCGGAATTCTTGCTGCCGGTTATCGGGGACTCCTTGTCTCCATCGATGGGTGTGATGGGCGAAACTTCTGGTTCGCACATCAGGTCCCTCGGCGGCTCGGGTGAGCACGGCGATACGTTCTCTTTGTTCTCGTCATGATGCAGCTCGTCCAGGTATTCCTCCTCCCCCGCCTCCTCCGTCACCGTTGACAGTTTAGCATCTCTATTCACCGTCGACCCTGCCTTCTTATCATGCCTCCTAGCATCGCGCTTGTCCAGCCTCTCACCCGCCGCCTCCGCAGCAGCACTCGCCGCATCCAGGGCCTCCGCCGCCGCAAGGATCGGCCGCCCCTCCTGCTGCGCCCTGTAGATGGCATGGTGGCATTCGGAGGGGAAGTCGCAGTGAAGCCAGCAGTTGTGCTTCTTGCGCACGAAGAGGTTGTCCCGGCGGTCGTTGAAGGGCTCCTGCGGGTTGTTGCTGCCGCCGTCGTGGAAACCATCGCGCGCCGCCGTGACGGCGGCGTATTCGTCGCCCCAGGTCTTCTGTTTCTTGCTGTCGCTCTCCGACAGCGGGGATGATGGTGGGCTGGGGAGGACGGTGCGCCTCCACGAGTTGTACAGCGACCAGCCTGTGTAGTCGAACTCGGCCTTGCAGGGCCCGCCGCGATTGCGCTTGCGCTTTCTACCCCTGGGGCTCCTTGGGCGGGAGGAGGAGGATGATTGTGCGGGAGGGCCGACGCAGAACTGGTGGTCGCATTCTAGACAGCGCCTGGTCACGGCCAGACGGTAGATTGTCTGGCAGGAGTGGCATCGCCAGAGCCAGGGGCAAGGGGTCGCCGGTGGGGGAGGAGGGGAGGGGATGGCTATGGTTGGGAACTTGAGCCCCAGTCGTGATGTTTTGTTTGGCGCTTTGGTGGCTGTGGATGATGAGTTCAGGGGTAAGATACTGAAGGAGGGCATCTTGTATTTGGTGGCTTTGGGGTTTGCCGTTTTGGCTTCCTTTGGACTTGTAAAATTAGAAGTCACGTTGTTGAGATTAACGATCGAGAAACAAGTATCGAGGACAGCCGAAGAGTACCGAGAACCCAGCGAGTTGCCGACAAGTTATGAGTGACTGGTGAAGATTGAGCGTGACAAATGAGACGACTGTGTGTCAGTCGACTGGATAGGGAAATTTCTCTCCGGAGAGGTTATTGATCGAAGAGGTTATGCGAAAGGAATCTTCAGTGTATGTCTGACTGTCAAATGAAAACACGAAAGCTAAGAGAAAGATCAAACCGAACGAGATGGATCTCCAATGTTTGCAGACGTTGGAAGCCGGGAACCAATATATCAACCACTTCGAAAGGAACCATCTGGTCCATCAGTCTCGATGACAGTGGGCGTGAAAAGGAAATGTGCCGTTTCAGTAACAAAGCACCCGTGGCAAGACTCATATCACACCGACGACCCATTGCGCCGGTACCGAGTCTATGCTGCCTCACAAACCCAAACCCAGCCCAAATATAGAGTTGCTGAGGTCCCGTGCCACCATCTCTTTATCCCAGGGTCTGTGTCAAAGCTTCGAGAAGGAATGGAAGGTTACCAAGCTGCCTCGTGCGCGGCTAACACGTGAACGTGGCGGCGAGGGACAAAGAGGAGAAGGACATGTCGGCGGCATAGGTTGAAAGAAAATGGGACCTCTTGAAACAAATGGAGGGATGCTGATTCTCGCCTCGATATGATCTTGGGAACGACCGCCGATGTGTTGCATCTCTCACTTAGCATGGTACAATCCCATCTGTAATGCCCCGGGACCGTTGTGCCATCGTCCTGGACTAACGACTGCTGGTGTGCCATTGATCCATGTAGTCTACCGCACCGCTCCCACTTGACAAACGATCGTTGATGCTTTGTAGTCACCGGATCCCACCGTTGACAGCACGTCGTGGGGGTGGTCCTTTACGCGGGCGGCCTACCAGACTGGTCCTTCCAGGTTCCAACTTGGCAGACCGACTTGGCACCTGGGCAGGCTTTCGTCTTCTCATCACTGTGATTCCATCACCATTGACTTCATCGCAGGTTCTTCGCCTCTCTGTTGCTGTGTCCCAGGTTAGTATCCAACGTCTGCCCAGATCCGAGACGGTTGAAACTTACAGATCGTTGGTTACTGCTTACCCTCGATGTCCAGACAAGTACGTAGTGGTAGTGGGAGGAAGGGGGTACCTAGTAGGCAACTCACATGCATGGACACTATGCCATTGCCTGCTCTCATAGAAGGCCGCAAGAAACGGGGCCGTCAGAGATTCAAAGCCGCGTTCGATTGTAGTGTCTCCGGAGTCATCACCAGCAGAGCCTCCTCATGTCCCGAGATCAATCCCGAAATAGTGGGTACTTGCGGGGGTAGCTCGTCGGGCACCGCACCAACCAGCTGGACTGATACTATCATGACTCTCCTATGGCTCGTATCTAGGAGATGAGGCTCGGTGTTGCCCTGGGAATAGTATTCGCAATGTGTCCAATGTCATTTGGGTCTCGCTTGTTATCATGATGGGTTGGATGTTGCCTGCTTTTTCAAGAGGAAAGGGCCCCTTTGACTTTCGTCATGCCGGCAGTCCTCACGGCAATCATTGCCGATCAGAAAGAAAGGCAGATGGTGCACACTAAATCTAGATGTACCATGTGATAACGGATCAATTGACTTAGAGAGAACCCTTTAGGACTGCATGTGCTGGCCCGAGCTACCGGGAGTCAACCCAGGGTTGGTTACGATAAAGTTCCCCACCTGAACCTGGAAGTCAGGGCCCCCGGGTGTCCGGGTCACTCGAAACCCTGCCCAGGTGGAAGTGAAGTTCCCGGGGCGAAGTCAACGTGATACGGAAATTGGGAGTTGCTGCCGGTTTATCAACCCGTGGACTGTTGTTGTTTGGTCGAGATCCACCTGATCCCCTTCTAGAAACATGGTCTAAGCTTCGGTTCGGTCCTTTCCACTTGGGGGTCGGAATATCGAACCGGTAACTACCTGCCTAAGTAGGTAGATATGCCCTGCACAATTTGATTGACAGAGTCGGCCTGTTGGATGGGAAAAAGGTACAGGTGCCGGTATGCTTAGTCTTGTCATGCATGTGCTGTGGGTGTGCTTCTGTTGTCGGCAGTGTTGCAGATGTTTCCGTCACATGACAGTCTGGTAATGCGTCAATCGTCCCCCCTCGTTACCTTAGTGCTACGACAGAACAATAATCGTCACCTTCCAGAAGGTCCGGAACTCTCAACCCATTCACTCTTGAGGGTGGAGGGGAGGGGGGAAGCTAAGTGCGAGAAGGGATCCGCCTTGGCTTCTCCCTGACTTTACTCACGGGTCCATTATCCAATTTAAATTGTATGTTCTTTCTCCCCCCTTCTTCCATTCCCGACAGGGCTGGGAACGTGTCGTGTCAGCACTCTGTTCTGACTCCATACTGGAACCGCACGATGCCCGTCATCTCGCCTATCTCGAGGCGAGTCCCTCGGATATCCGCCGGGGAATTCGGTGGTGCCCAAAAGGGGAAATACTAGTAAGGATAAGAAGGGGGTACGTTGTCAATTACCGGTAGTAGAGGAGGAAAGGCCACGATCGGCGGGGTCATCGGCGTTCGCGCCGGAACTGACGGAGTAGTTAGTGTACCAGATTTTGGCGAACCATCATGAGGTCCAGTGCCTGTATCCTATTAATCATTCTTTCTTCTGTCGCAATATTAGCTGCATGAAACCCGTCAAGTCTGGATCGTGAGATTGGTGGCAATTTCTTTTGCTGCTTTGCCCGCAGCCAGCTGTGCAGCCAAAGCACGATGACGCCAGGGGGCATGGCCGAATGTGTACGTGGTGGCCGAAATGCTGATGCTACCTTTCCACGTGCCGAAGCGAGAAGAGGCGGAGGATAACCGTTTTGGAAAGATTTGTTCCAGAAGGGAGGGTGGATGTTAACTTGGCTTGCATATGTGGCCATCGCGACAGTGACGATGTGCGTGGGCTGCTATTCCTGGCGTTGCAACGGTGGGTGAGTTGTCATGATCATCGTCAGGCATCGTCAGGCATCGTCAGGCCATCGATCGATTTCAACTCATTTCGTCTCTTTATAGCCGGCAACGGTGTTGCATTCGACAACGACTGTCGGTCATTCAGACCTGTCTGCCAGGTGGAGGAGGGCCTGAAGACTGAGATAGTGTCTGCCCTACGGCGTGCTTCTTAGCTCTACTCCGTAGGTACCTACCAGTTGACCTAGTAAGGTGTGGACAATACCAGTCACGGTCTGATTGCTGGTGCTGTGGTGGTGGACCTCTGATAATAAGTCGGCAATGCATTCTCCCCTGCACGTCTATATACCATACCTACTTACCTACTTAGGAGATGGTGAGTAGTAGTAAGCCTCGAGCTAAGAATTCAGAAAGCTTGTGTAGGTCGTCCCGAAACACCACGACGGCAGAGCGCAGCTCTCACAAGGTTCGCGGCAGCAACATTGCACCATCTGCTTAGTCCAAGCGTGCTTACCTTATTGCATACATACATAGTAGACGTATTACATCGACAGTGAGTTTACAGTAGTTTTTACATGCATATTGATATATACAATCCTGAGCTTTCGTGGAGAAAGGGAAACCGATAGACCAATGGGTATTTTTGGAGTCGGCCGAGATGATTCGGAGAGACCGCTCCGCGTGGGAGCCGCATTTATGATTGATATATTATTACCGGGTCTGTATCGACTTGGTAGCTTGGCCCGAGTCCGTGTTGGGTTCTTGATACCTACCTACCTACCTACTTGAGTACCTAGGTAGTTATGTACGTATCTACCTACTTAGGTAGGGATGATGGCATGTGTCAGATATAGAGAGGGAGATATCCGTGCGCAGCATTTACGCAGGTATATACTGTACTATGTGGATGGCCTGTTGATTGCTGCAAATTTCTCACCATGTAATATCTACAGCTGTTTCTTCCCGTCCGGTCAAATTAGCCCGCTGTCTATAGCCAACCCTTTTTTCCTTCGATAGGGGCAATTTTATCTTGGAGTTCTTGTTTCTAGCGGCCTCGTCCCCACACCGTCTGTCTATCTGTACATAATCTGTGCAATCGTCCCGGTTTTGGGGGCCGTTTCGGGGGCGGTCATTGCCCTGCCGCTGTTTCCAGTGTTTCCTTCCAGAAGCCCGTACCCTTGTCACTTGTCACTTGTCACTTCCAAGGTTGTCAGTGTAGGCTTTTGCTATTCTGACCACACTAGTTCTGTGTAGTTTGCCAGATCAGGGGAGTCTTGTTAAGAACCTTGGTGAACAATATGCAAAACCACTAACACAGACTATCTGATCTGCCCCAATCTGATCTCCAATCTGACCTCCCGACTCCCGAAGTTACCAGTGCACACACAGTGACCGTGGTGGTCCAACCTGAAGAAGCATGCTTCCCCTTTCGTGGAAGACGCAGGACAATTGCAATACAATGCAAAGTTCGTTGTGTATACTGAGTCGCTCATAATACAATACGTAAATACTTGGTCCATCTGAAGTCTGCTGGGTTGCTGGCTTGTGACTAGTAAGCTGTTGTTAGCGGCCAACAGGAAACAACTACTAAATACTGTGCTAGACAACCGCCTGAGGGTTTGCCTGGGCAACCCTAAACTAGGTAGGTACCCACTGCAGCCAGGCTTGCCGGGCTACTACTATACTATGGTAGGCTGGCCAGGTACCCAGGTCGCTACACTAAGTACCTAACATTTTAGAGGTGGTCGTCGCCCAAATTCCATAGCCACATCAGTCAACCGGTCAGTCAGTCAATTAATTGACCAAGGCATACAATCAATCCCAGACTCACACATTAGTATCCATCCCATCAATTCAGTTCAATTCAATTCAATTCAATTCTTCATCTCACCACTACTGCCTGCATTGCACCACCTGCACATCTTGTGCTGTCTGCACTCCTCCACCTGCCAACTCAGCTATCCTCGTCCCATCCACATCCCGACAGCCACCCAAGCAACGCAGGCAGGTACAGTACCTACAACTTCCAAGGTTACCTCACTTTTCTTTGTACTCGAGTCTTCTCCTCCTCCTTCTATTCCTACTGTTCGTTCCCTTTCTCCCTGTAGCATAAGACGATCAACGACCTGAAGCAACCAACGAGAGCCACCAAATAGCGACCGTTTCCACCAGAAGAAACACGCAAGGCCATTTATTTTTGCTTGCCTGACTGACATTGCGTCGCGCCAGGTTCTTCCCAACCAGTGCTTAAAGCTCCTGTCTTTTCGACCACGCGCACTGGCTGGCACCATTCCCTTTTGGTTTCTGGTCTAACTTCAACCCACTGCGGCGGACCCAGTCTTCAGCCAGTCAAACCACCCGCCAATATTTTCAGACCCATAGTTTTTCCTGGCTGCTGTGGTCCTGTGGTGCAGCTGTTCAAAACGAGTAAAACCCAAATACAGCCAGTACAAAATATCGACTCTTCGACCAGACGAGCGTCCAACGCGGACCCCCCCCCCCCCAAGAGACACACAAACCGAGACCAGCAAGTCGAGTCCCTCCCGACATCGATACCGAAGACCATTACATTACAGACCCTGTTGGTTTACTGCCTCCATCCGTCTCTGTCTTGTATTGTCGAGCCTCCCCTCCGCGCCTCGTCTCATTGACCGCCTCAGGGGACCATATCAAATAATAAAGGGGACCATCGCTCCCTGGCCCCTCCCCACCCAAGGAGATTTCCTCCATTCCCCCATCACCGCAACATCTTTTTCGGTGAGTACAATTCCTTCCCTTACCATTACTCGCCTCTTGTCCTTTCCCCCCTGTTTCCTTCTCTCGCCTCCTTCTCCCGTTGTTCCATAGAAGACCGCACATCCCGCTCGACTCCAGTTTTGTCTTGCTTGCAAGCTTTCCTCCATCTAACCTCTTACTTTCCCCAGCTGTAGCTCACCTCGCCCTGTCGCATCTTGCCCCGAATTCCTCTACTGCTCGACTGCCACTTATCCGACTTCTGGGAATCTCTCCGCTGCTACCTCTGATACAGCGAACAGCTTGCCATTTTCGCCTTTCTGGCAAGCTGTCTTTCCCACCCTCCTTTGCGATATCTACTACGAGCTGCGCGATCCGCTGTTACACACATGAACATAATGAACCAGCCTCAACAAACGGACGCGTTCACCGCGTACGGCTCTTACAACGGCGGCATGGGTAACCGGTCCCCTACATCTACAAGGAATGGTTACGGCACACTGCCCTCCAACATGGGTGTGAATCGTCAGCCCAGCCAGAGGCAGCAGCAGCAGCAACAACAGCAGCAACAGCAGCAGCAGCAGCAGCAGCAGCAACAACAACAGCAGCCGCAGATGGACCAGCAGAACCCAAACAACATGTACCCAATGATGGACCGGTACGGAATCCTTGACAGCATTACCCGCGTGCCTCCTCCGACCGTTTCTGGTATGCCTGGAGAGTACATGGCAGGCAACCAGTCAGCCTGGAACTACAACAACGGCGGCTCAGCTACTGTGAATGGCCCATTACCTGATATTAGAGCCCGGTCGGCCAACAGAAGACCAGGTATCCCAGACGTCAGTTTAGGCCGTTCTCCGCTGTCGCATCTCCGATTTGTCGCTGACCCTCACCCTCAACAGTACTGGATGCAACAACCTGATCCCACAAGTCATCCCGGAATGGGTCTTCAGACTCCCGCTCAACCCGTCTATACCCCCCAGGCTCTGGCAGGTGTTCCCTACGGTCAGATGATGAATGGCATCGATCAGCTCCGGGGTCAGCCTCATGGGGCCATGTTCCCCGATGTGCGGCAATCCCAACACGACAAGAAGGATGACCTGATACCCACCGCAATTGTGATCAAGAACATTCCGTTCAATGTGCGCAAGGAGGTCCTTCAGGCCATCATGATGGAGATGAACCTGCCCCAGCCCTACGCTTTCAACTACCACTTTGACAATGGCGTCTTCCGTGGTCTGGCATTTGCCAACTTCTCGAGTGCCGATGAGACGAGACAGGTGATTGAGAGGATGAACCAGCTGGATGTGCAGGGGCGCAAGCTCCGCGTCGAGTACAAGAAGATGCTGCCAGAACATGAACGGGAGCGCATAGAGCGGGAGAAGCGCCAGAAGCGTGGCCAGTTGGAGGAACAGCACAGGCCCTTACCTACGCTCCACCATCAGAGTTCGCTTCAGTCCCTGATGACACAGTCTAACGATGCCCCTCAGTCTCGGGCTTCCCCAAGTCGTATGGGTCCCCGAAGTCCTTTGGATCATACAGGAGCTAATAAGGTCATCTCCCCAGGCGACTACGATCTGAATGATCCGACGACGCTGAACAACTACATCAAGCTTAGGACGTACAAGGAAGACGCGAGCAGCACTGATTACCTGGTTTTTGATGCCTCAGCCGCTCCCGAGGAGCGCCGAGTCATCCACATCCTGGCTCACAACATGGGCCTCTACCACGCTTCTTATGGCGCCGGTGACAACCGATGCGCTGTGGTGTGGAAGGATAACATGGGAGCCCCCGAGCTGTCTGTCAACCAGAGCCACACGCCGGTGTCCGCTGTGGACCAGATTCAGTACCCAGCCAACAGCAAGAGCTTGGCGCGCGCTGCGACCATTGATTTTGGCGAGCAGCGAGCACAAGGCACCAACGGCTATGGGACCATTGGCCGCCATGGCAACCCGGCCCTCGAGGTGCCTGACAGCAGCCCTGAGGGTCTGAACAGCGTCGCGAACCTGCGAACTATCAGGAGCATGGCCGAGCTGGGAAGACCAGTGCCGAATTTGCAGGCGAGGACGCCGAGTCCGCGAGAATCAGCCTACCCCAGCGGATCCCTCCGCCTGAACGAGCACGGTTTGTCATCGCGACCGGATCTTTCGAGTGCCTTCGGAGGATTGGCGACCACCCCGACCACCCCTGGAAGCACTGTGAACCACCGTGCCTCTGACTTGAGCCTTTCGGGCGTCACCAACAACCTGAGCTCTCTGAGCGTAGCCGATGGCCCATATGAGTCGAGCCGTCGGGATAACCCTGGTGCTATCGGCAGCCAGCGTCCCGGAGTGAACGGTCTTAGTGCTCGCAATGCGCCAGAGCGCCAGCCCCGTGGGCCCGAAAGCGGGTGGGAGAACGCCGGCTTCAATGGCCGTCGTGTGAATGGACATGCCCAGAGAGGCAGTGGTGCGTCTAACCTGACGTCCCAGAATTCATTTTAAGACTTACTGACTGGGTCTCGTGTAGACTCATCCGACAACTTCCATGGCAGCGGCGCCGGCAGCAGCCTCTATTCCCACTAGTTACAGGGCCGTTCGAAGAGAATCGAGATTGGATCCAGATGGTCATTGAAAGACCCTTGCTTCGTCCGTCAAGCAAGCATCAATCCCGTGGTCTCGGGGCGCATCTTTACTTTCCGATCTATTTCTTTATCCGCGATGATTTTTGCCACATTTCTGTTGGCGAGTTTCCGGTTTTCCAATTTTTCCCCTTTCGTACCACTTAGCCAGGAACGTTGTCCGGCGATCTAATGCTACCAGAACGCGGTATACGGTCACGACTCAGGACCCTTGACGTCTGGCGGAGGGTTATGTTCTATATGACGCCGCCCTCCACGACCTCACGACTGGATGCCTCCTATCTTTAAAAAGGGAGATACAAGTGGAGTTTTCGACGTCGATCGGGATTTCAACGGATTTCATAACAGAGACCTTACATGGGCGACCATTTTATGCCGCACGACTCAGCATTCACGGGGCATGGCTGAACCGACTTGACAGGATCATGAGTTGGATACCCAGGTTTCATCTCGTTCCAGCCACTTTTCTAGAAACATACCCGGCAGAGATGGGCCATCACCCATGCCCCAACGACCCGTTACGCCTTGTTACGACGACACGTCTAGATGGCCTCTAGATCCTCTACTCCCATGAGTGGATAGCAAAAAGAAAAGACCCATGGTTCCAGCAGCATATAATTCTCTTGAGACGATGAAGCGCCGCCTGCTTTCCAATCGCTTTGATGCTCAGCCTGGACTGCCTTGCGGTCAAACGCCGAACCGGTATTGATCGACGGACTCCGTTCAAGCTCTTGTTCTCGAGCTTCAAAAATTTGGTGTTTTGGGCCCTTTCTCGTGGTCCGTGTATCATTAGCATGACCTCCCAAGATCGGGATGTCCCAGCACACGAAGATTATGGATAACCGCCCCTTGTCCCAATATCTATATCGATCACCACACGATCAATCTTTTGGACTGTATCATATTTTATCACATTCGTTTATCGCTTATAATGGATCTTTCCCTGTCTTCATCGGAACTGGCCTCTCAAGCAATGGGCGGACATGGGATAGTGGTTGAAGCTAGAGCGGTCCATCCGGTCGTCGCTCGCAGTTGATCCATCCGTTCCGAAGACGTCTGAAAAGATGAATGAACGAAGACGACAATCTAGACGGCGTGGTTTTCTGCTTTTGATTCAATGTTTGGGGACGCGTTGGACAATGTTTGGTTCGGCTCGCTGTTCGGTCGTTCCTGACTCTGTGGCGAGTGCTGCAGCTGTCAGGTTGCGTCAACAATGGACTGCTTTCTGCATTTCTTGTTGCATGGAACGGAGTGAATGGAGGCTTGATATGGTGCCGTTGAGTTGCATCTTGTGGGGGGAAAGGCTGATGCGTAAGTAGGGCAGCCTCTTTTGTGGACGGACGGCCTGGTCGATGGGAATTTGGAGGAGGGGTCTGGCTATTCAGAATGGTTACCGAACTAATGAGGAAGAAAAAGCACTTGGACACCGTTGAAATTCATGGTGAACGGAAAATGTATGGCGAGATGATGGATGAAGGATGACAATTAGATCGTTTTGAGTTGAGTGGTATTGCATGCATGGCCTGGCGAATGTTGGGAGAAGAGGCGGATTGGGACGGAGGCCGCGCGGGGTCGGCCAGGAGGCTGTTGGTTTGCCCGAAGTATCTCGGGTTGCAGATGGTGGGATAGATAGGGTACGAGTTGGGTAACAAAGAGATGGGAAAGGGGTTTGGATCGGGCTTCAGGTAGTAAGCCATTCACAAGGTCAGCAGCAGTCAATTGCGAGGAAGGGAGTAGCGAACAGGCCAAGGTGCCGGCTGTAGCACAAGCGAATTGAAGTTAATTGCAAACCAGACACGTATTGACAGAAGCGTTGTTTTCCATAGCTGTGATGTCGATGATCCGAGTTCCATGTACTGGGGTCCCCCTACCTGCTGACTATCGGAGCCTTTGTTAGAGCAGAACGACCTTATGTTCCATACCGTTGGCCTTGTCCGCTCCGTCAAAGACCTCCTCCACTTGTCCATATCGTTGGGGCCGCCGCTGTTAGGAACCTTGTCTTGATCTCGCTGTTCCGTTCTCGATCGTGGTAATGCTGGTGGGACGCTGCTGTTCAAGCCAGGCAGCAGCCATGGCCGAGGTGCCAACGAAGGTATACATGAATTTTGTCACTGATTCGGGTGAATTTACTCTATAGGGAGCGTATGATTGTCCGCCGTGCGTGGATCATTTCTTAGCTGTGTTGGGTGTAAGTTTGGCGTAATTATTTGTCACGTGCCACTGCCTACCTAGGTACTTACTTAGATACCTATATAGGTACTAAGTTATATAGAGAGAGAAAGACAGAGACGGGCGGTTGGTGCCAAAACGACTTTCTGTATTGATTGCCGAGATAGCTACGCTTGTAATGATACTTAGAAGCTACGTACCCAGATACAACTCCGCGCGACCAGCTGCTAACTTGCATAGGGCAGGCATAATAACTGGTGTCTGGGTTAGTGCCTAGAACTCGCGTGTGCTTGATGTGCCTCCCGTTCGATCTTCCACTTGAGGTATTCCCAACGAGCTTCGGCCTCTTCCGGAGTACGGTTATGGAGTAAACTGGCGATTTGTTCCCACGACTCTTGTGCTTGCCTACCCAAGTCGCAGAGAGTCGAATCTTCTTCCTCGGACCATGTAACCCCTGACCTCACAGCGCGGCCTGCGCACGACTGACTTGAACGCGCTGGCAATAAATTTTCCGAGATGTGTCTGAAGGAATAGTTCTTTGCCAAGCCCAGTCTTAGTAACCGATCCTCTCTTGGCGTCCAACGCGGCGTCCAACGCGGTGTGGGACTTGGGTGAGGAGCCTGTGCCTCTCCCACAGTGTGGCTGTGAAGGTCTGCTGCGGGTCTCTGCGAATAGCTGTTCCATGGCTGCATCCCGCTTTGCCCGGCGCTTCCTTGGTACGTGCTACCGGCTAGGTGCGAGTTGAAGCTGGGATATTGCTGATGAAGACCACTTGCCCCCGGACCTGGATATTGACCGGGTGGGTATGCGTTTTGGGGCGTCGAAGAATTGCCCAGCACCTCGGACATTGGAGGCAGCACCGGCCTATTGTATGCAGATGCAGTGTGTGCGTCACGCTGGCTGTTCGGGCTGGGGTTTGCGGTACCAGGGTATTGTGTTGCACCGTAGTTCTGGTTAGGGACCGGTCCACCGTACTGGCCACCGTAATGGCCACCGGGCTGGCTGGGCTGGCTGTAGTATCCGGTGTTAGGGTATGGTGTTCCACCGTGCTGGCTGTTCGGGTCGTTCTGGCTGTGCTGGGCAGGAATTGCTGTTGCAGGATACTGGTTGTACTCTCCACCTTGGTCCTGAGACGTGTTATAATAGTCGGCCGAGTCGAACCCAGATGACGAGCCTCCAGCTGCAGAGTATGCATGTGCGTTGTTGTCTGGATCCTCATGGGGTTGTGAAGCGCGTCGGGGAAACATGGCTAGAAGTACCCCTGGGGAACAGTGAACCAGGTATCGTTCAAAGTTGATGGTTCGCGATAATGCTTGGCTGTTGAGGCGTTGCGTAGATGTGCTGTTGATCTCTGGAAATATGATCGAGGCAATGTTGCTGTAGAGTTGAGGTTCAGGAGAAGAAGCCTGAAAAGGCCCGTTATTTATACTACCCTAGGGGAGAGCGCAAAAGACGGGTTTCGAAGCGACCGTCAGGTAGTATATTCTCTGTTGAAAAAGCCCGTCAGTTCTCTCCCATGACTTTCAGAGTTTATAAGTGAATTTTTCTGAACCCGCTGGATGTTGTGATTAACCCGCCGTACGTAGGTACCGGTGCGTTATATTAGACTGTGTCTTTGTCGGAATTGGTCAGGTTAGTAGTGTACTAGGGTAGCAAACTGCATTTGACGATATCCAATATCAAGAGCAGTAGTTGCCCAAGTGCGTACCTCTATACTAAATTCCAGCCGCTGCCTTAGAAGCAGCCTGGCCGAGTCTCGATGAGGGCACTAGGCGGCGTGCTTGTCAGGAGACGCGGGCTGTCATGGAGAGATTGACACAGATCCCCCATCCTGACAAAGAGGAGGGTCAAGATATGATGCCTCGATCTGAGCTGGCGGTATCCACGCATGCCTCATGGCAACATCCACCCAGAAATGTCCTCGTAGAACATCTCCTCGAATTGTTCGTAGAAGTGGATTGAATTGGTGGGTGATGGGGCTGCACCACCTCAGTGAGCAGCTCCCTCACCCTCCCAGCTACATGTTTTCTGTCTCCGGAACTCATCATCTCCGCCATGGAGTTGAATAATAGTCTATGATTTATACATATCATCTTATGTTGCATCGATGACCTCATAATGCCAAAGAGCTGGCAGACTGACTGTGACTGGGAATGGTAGTTTAAGTGCTCTACGTTAGGTCAGTTTATTTTCTAACCCGTGTTTGGACGGCTGTGATTTTGTTGCTTTCATTCCCCCGTACCCTAGGGTAACTACCTGATTCATATTGACGGTTTCCTAAGAACGGCCCCAGACCTTACAATATGAATGTACCCGAGCATCGACACAGTACAAGACCTCAGAATTACTGAGGTCAATCAGAAGCAAGTAAGGGAGCCGTCATGTTGGATGGTGATGTAATCATCTACTATATGTCAGTGTGTGCCTCTTTGGACGAATGTAAGGGCAACTTACTGAGGTTGATGGAAGACGTAGTCGTGCCACCCGTATGAGGGTTGATGCAGTCGCACTCCATGACGAGCTCAGAGTTGCCTTGCAGGTCGCAGTTCCCACAGTGCATATTGAATGCGTTGCCGCTATCGTGAGAGGGCGCTCGCTCAGTTAGTACCCAGCTCTGAATCCAAGCTTCCCCCGAGATATCTCGAGCTGGGGCTAGACACATGGGTGGGAGAAAGTGACAGGTAAGTGTAGTGGCCGTGTGCTTTACTTACCGTTCCATCCAGACCATGGCATTTGATACAGCGTCTACGCCGATACAATTGTTGAGATCGAGGTTCGAGAGAACCCTGCCCTTGTTTGGATTCCAGGTCTGACATTCAGCAGTGAGGGTTTCGCGTCCGTGGATAAAGCACATACTGCAGCCTGAGGTGAACTTGGAGGCCACCTGCAAGGCGATGGCTCCGAGGAGGAGACTGGCGATGGATATGGCCCTCATGTTCCTGATACACTCCTTAGTTGGCTGTCTGATTGGTAGAGTATGTTGCAAGTGGAGTGGCACTGGAAAGTATTCGTAAGGCCGAGTGGTGAAGTGGGGGAGTGTCGTCTCTGTTGAAGTGTAAGAGAGAAGAAAGAATAACTTCTACTCACTGTCCCCCTCAAGTACTTGACTATAGTATTTGTGTCAAGTTCATGTCACGGTCCTCTTTCCACAAAGGGGAAAGCACGATCGGGTCAGGAACTAAAGTCACGCCAACCATGTCGCGATTGAGGCAAGTGTGCATCATCCGTGCTCAGTAAATCAGATCCCGCCCAAAACTCCGCTGTGATAACGTTTGAACCCGCGGATCGTGACCCACTAAGAACCTTGGAATACATCGTAGGTCAGTTACATTGTGAACAGTGTGCTATCGATGTGGGAAACAACGTTCCCCTATGATGCTATACTCGTGCCGCTCTTCCGCTTGAGCTCCATTGTTGCATCGGTGGGCGGTATTATGGCCTTTCCTATGCATTTCCGCTCTGGTCTCTTCTCATGAACTTTAAAATCATAATTGCACAACAAATATGCGATTAGCATCTTCAGTTCATGAGCGACGAAGAAGCGTCCTGGGCTAATCACACAGTGGCGAAGGTTAGCGATGTCGAACCCATTTGAGTGACCTGTTCACCAAGTCAGAAACTCACCACGCGTGTCTCCCATGCCCAAAGCCATAGTGCTCGACACTCGTCGTCACCATTCCCATCTTCGCATTCTTCAGTACGTCTTCAGGGTTCTTCTCGTCATCCGTCCTGCCACTATACTCTTCTCTTTGGCGAGAGTAACGGAAAGCATCGTACACATCTGCCCCCTCGCCAAAGATGTCCTTGTCGTGTTGAGTACACCAAATAGGACAGGAAAACATTGTTCCTTGGGAGAAGTGTTGTCCAGTATCCTCATTTGTCACACCACCCGGCGCAATGACCTTTCTCATAAGCATCGTCTGCGATATGGCATTCACTCGCATACTCTCACGGATGACACTGTCCGTCCGGTGCATATTTGCAAGCTTGGTCTTGGTCCATTGTCCTGCGGGTTCCTTTTTCAGCTCGTTACTGGCCTCTTCGCGCAGCGATTCGATGATCTGTTGCTCCTTGTCATAGCCGAGGATATCGAGGAAGACATGAAGGGCGGTTATAGAAGTCGTGTGAATGGCAGCGAAGTTAAGCGGCAGCAATCTCTGCGAGATGCGGACGGGTTCCAGCTCATCCATGCGGCCTTCCGCCTGCGCGATGGTGATGGTCCATGACAGGTAGTCGTTGGGTACCTCCCAGTTCTCGTAAGCCACGTCGCCGGCCTCCTTACGCTGCATGTCGTGCAGACGCTGCTTGATCAATGGGATGCTGTGCTTTGCCGTCTTTCCATGGTGGTACTTAGCAATAAGGCCAGCCAGTGGTCCAAGAATGGGCCTGATGATACTTGGTACCATGGGAAACAGCATCAAGTCCCGGGTAACATCCAGGGTGAAGTTGATCATGTTGTCGATGTACTCTTGGTTATCACACAACGGCTTTCCCACAAACATTCGGTTGGTAACCCTGGGTATCAGCTTCATCATGGAGTCCCATATGTTGACCTTGTTCCACTCGGTCTCATCCGTCCCGTATATGTCATCCACGCATATCCGAACCTGCTCGTCGATCTCCGGGATAAGCCCCGCCAGGTGTCTCGGCAGCGAGCGATGTACCACGTGCTCATGGTAGGGATCCTTCAAGAGAGTCTTATCCACAAAGCTATATTCGCCATTGAGAATATCGTAGTGAGCGGCGGCTGTCGAGATGACATGGTCCGGTTGATCCAGCATCCAGCTTATCTGCGACCTGGGTATCACCACCTCAGGAGTTGTGCCCAGTAGCCCGGGGATTATGAAGGTCTCGCCATTCTTGCTGTGAATATTGTAGCCGCTCTGTAACCAGTTCTTCATCTCCTGGAAGCCAGCGAAAAATCCCTTCCCAGTGCCAACCCACGGGATGTCTTTTGGGTATCGGGGTGCCCGGAGCCATGTCAGGAGGACAGAGAGGGCCGTCGAGAAGATGATTAAGGAGAAGATGTTGCCAGCTGTGAGGAGCTTAAACTGACCCTCTGTTGTGATACCCATAGTAAATATGTATCGATCTTGGCGATGGAGTTCGATATCGATGAAACTGCATGAGCTTCAAGGGATAGGTAGGTAGTTGTATGTTTGTTTTTTCCTCAATGTCTCTCCTGACGCGTGTCACGGTGTTAGCCAGTTGCGGGGACCCGCGATGGCCCAAGCTACTGCTGTGTCACCGCTATTTCTAGCTAAGTCAGGCGGGATGATTCACTAATGGATCGCCCTACTGCCAAACTAAACGTTCTTGTCACCCGAGATGTTTACTGAGTGCAAAACTATCACCACCCTCCGCTTCGGGTCTAGTAACCATCCATACATTTAGCTCCGCTCCAGATACGTACACAGACATTTCTACACGTGTAAAGACCTCGGGGATTACATACGTCTACCAACTAAACTATCACATTACAACACCTCTACTTATGGTTATCGATGTGTATGACTCATAGCGGGTCGCAAGCGTGAACGAAGAGAAGGAGAGGCAGGGTACTTAAGTACACTTGGGCGTCAAAAGTCCCCCGACACTCACCCTTTTTCACACCAAAAACCCACTAAACCTTATACTTTTCGACTAGATTTATCTTTATACTTAATTAGTAATTAAATGTCGAAAAAAATCTTATAAATAGTAAATTACTTAAGCTAATAGATATTAAAATATTAAAGTTTTAAATTAGTATTTAGTTAAAATGTAATAAGTTAAAGTTAAACTACTAAATTTTAAAATCTTAAATCTCGGTATACTAACAGCTATTTAGCAGCTTATACGCTATAAAGGCTCTATTAAAAGCCTATAGTACCCGCTATAAAATCGGTATAAATAAAAGATAGTTTTCTAATACTTTACTCTAACTTTATAACTGTTTTAAATAGAGAAAAAAATATTACTAAGTCGCTTAACTGATATTTCTATAATCTTTATAAATATTTCTTAAATTCAGAAGACTGCAGATTTATAGCTATTTTATTTAATTTGTTATATATAAATAAAGTAGGCGAGTTTTAGTGTAAAAAGGGTGAGTGTCGGGGGACTTTTGGCGCCCCACTGTATGTATCTCCTCAACCCTGGACACTGTCAGCTACCCTAGGGTACAGTCGAAAACATATCATTTTGCGAGAGCAAGACAGAACCAATATTCCCAGTTCCTTCGGCCAGACACACCGTAGCTGGCCGTACCAGCTTCCCCGCGCTATCATCAGACGACGACCTCTAGGGATGCTTTCATCATTATAAAGAAGTTCTCCAAGAACTCCGGCATCTACCCTTGTTGCCGACCAGTACTAGAAGCATAGTCAACTGGTAGCATCGATGCCTTAGGTGACTAGAGCCAGATCATGGCCCCTTTGAATGCTGGTAGTTAGGCTGGAGGTGAGAATACGAAGTCAATACATACTTGATGATTCAACATTGCCGTTCACACAATCTCAACCTGCTGAAATATGTCTCTAAGCGTGCCTTAGAATTAGGCGATCAGTCGTCCAGACATCCAACAAATAAAGACACCCGCGGTAAGAGAGATAGCAAGGATGTTGTGGCTCCAGATGTCGCTCTCCACTTTATAATCACCCTGGGGCACTCCACAGAGTCCACACACAACATTTGAACTATTACAGCATCTCAGACTGCTATAACCAGACCCAACAGGCTGTGTACGTCTGGTCTGTCGCTTTGTTCTTGGCTATAGAAAGCATCAAGTTCATATTTTCAGCCTATCAAAAAGGCCACTGTGGTGTAATGCAGCAGAACTTTGGGCTCGGATAGAAATCCATGGTGAGAAGAATTATGATGGCCCTTTTCAATATCGTGATCATCACCAACAGGGTTCCAGTAATCATGTGGGTTTTCCTGGCTGTGCCACATCATTGCACCGGCCATTTATCACCAACTGATTGCTCAGCCAGGTATAAGAACACTCCCCAGCCTGCTGGGCTGTAGATCATAAGCTCTCGTTCAAATTGGAAAAGTTCGTTCTTTTGTCGAAGTGAAGAGCCTCTCCAACGCCCCATTCAGTTAATTACTGACCATTACCGTATGTCCCGGTCCATTCGCATCGCCATATCCGGCGGTGGCTTGGCAGGTGCTTGCCTATTTCATGCCCTTCTCAATTATACGCACCTGGACGTGCACATTTTTGAATCAGCAGCGGCCTTCAGAGAAGCAGGCGCCGCCATAGGACTACCCCGTAACGCCCTCACCGCTCTCGACCTCATCGGCCCCTCGGCAGTGCGATGTCTCGAGCGTGCGGGAGCTGTCCCCATGCGCGGAGTCCGCTTCATGCTGGCTGAAGGCGAGGGCGATGGTAATTTGATCGATGAGGCAGACGACGAAGCCCAGGGGAAACGAATCACGAGCATTGTTCATCGGGCTGCTTTCCTGCGAGAATTGTTGGCCGATGTTCCCCAGGAGCGCATGCATGCGTCCAAAAAGCTTGATCATATCGATCGGAACGGTGATGGCTGTACCACGCTTCACTTTGCTGATGGGACTACCCACGAATGCGATATACTCGTCGGGGCTGACGGCATCCACAGCACTGTCCGCAAGTTCATCCTCGGCGAAGACGACCCTGCTGCCTCCCCTAGGAACACCGGTTGGTGGTGCATCATGGCCCTGAGACCGTACGCAGAGGCACAAGCCAGCCTTGGGGAAAACTTCGTGGATATCAAGGACGCTCGTGAGTATATATGGGTTGGCGACGGCACCTCCATACTACACAATGTGCTACACGAGGGTCAGTTGGTGCAGTTCATCATTATCTCAAAAGATAGCCTTGATGATGCTAAGGTGTCAGACGACTGGCGTCGCACTGTGGGTGCCGAGGAGATTAAGAGGCTTTACCGGGACTGGCCATCACATCTTAACCAGGCCGTGATTGATGTAAGATGATCTCTTTGCCTTCATCTCGAATCCAGCGACCCGACATTTGTACTAACGGCGAGTCTGCAGCTGCTTTGCAATAAGGACGAACAACCCGCTATGTACCTCTGGGAACATCCAGCCGCCCGGACCTACGTAGCCGGACCCGTTTGCATCGTGGGTGATGCTGCACACGCTACGACGCCATGGCAAGCTTCTGGAGGAAGCATGTCTATCGAGGATTGCCTTATTCTTGCTAATTTGCTTGGCCGTGCAGAAACACCTGCCGAAGCACAGACGGCTTTGAAGGTGTATGATCAAGCACGCCGACCACGTACGCAGCGCATCGTCGATTCGAGTCGGGGTACAGGGACCATCATCACAGGAAGGGGCGAGGATACGGGGCTGGACTTGGCAAAACTGAAGGAGAGGCTTTTGCCGAGATGGGATTTTATCATCGATTTCGACGTGGAGAAGCATCGTGATGAGGCGGTAGATATGATGGACAGGGAGTTGAAGAGGGAGTGCGCAATAACTTAGGTAGTCTTTTGTCATATCTTGAGTTCTCCGTTTGAACTTCATATGTATGTGGACTGAGAAGGATCGAGTTACGTTCCGACGCCCCTGTTCACCACTATTCGACGCCCTTTCAATAACTCGGTTTCTTTGCGGTGAACAGCGCGACCTTGCCCTCTCGTCTCACATCAACCTCCTGGAAGTGCCCCTTGAGCGCATCCCGCAAATCAGACTTCTTGTCGTTCACATTTCCAAAAATTCCTTTTGGGTTGTAGACTTTCATCATGAGTCTTCCCAAAAAGTTATGGTTCGCCTCAACGCCCAGGATTGTCGCCCCATAGAAAACACCATTCTCTGGCTTCAGTTGGTGCTTAAGGCTGCCGCAGACAGCGTCCACCTTCTCCGTGATCGAGGAGCCGGCCATGCAGTGGAAGACATAGAAAAACGAGATGGAGTCGAACCTGGGCAGGTGTGCTGGCCGATCCCAGGGCTTCGTCGCGTCGTGGAAAACCGACTCGAGCTGTTGCAGCCCTGCGTGTTTCTCCAGCCGGGTTGTCACCATGTTTAGTGTGTGAGGCGTGATGTCCATGAGGACGATCTTGGTACCCCCGCCGAGTACCCTAGGGTATGTCCAGACACCTCAGAGGGTAGTATCCAGTGCCGACGCCGACGTCGAGGTGGTTCTTGCTCTTATTGAGATGCTCGCGATAGAACGGGAGCAGCACGTTCTTGGTGCTGCACCGCCACGCAAAGGCGTTTGCGAAGCCCAGTACGAAGGCATCGTATATGGGCAGCAAAAAAGGCTTGTAAATTGCCGCAGAGGGCGGCAGCGTGATGTCTTCGTCTGCCATCCTGAATGGTGGGTGTCGATTCTTTACTGGTCTTTCTTCTTGTCCACCGGTTGTTGCAAGCTGGCTAGAGCATAACGCTGGCAACAAGCGCCGGTGTGTCAAAATCGAGATTTGGTTGGCGAGCGGACGTGGGTTGATAGGGTTCTGGCCAAGACAACCTAACAGTGAGAGGCAAACCATCAAGAAAGCAACGACCAAGCAGTCGAAGCAGAGTTACGCGCTGCGGTGGAGAAGCCAACTCTTGGAACACGTCTAGGAACCTAGGCCATTATTTTAGTGGATATTTGAGCCCACTTCGATAATGCATCGAGAACATCATTTCCCTTGACAGAGGAGGTCCCCACATTAACGCTCAACAGCCCGGACGCATGTCAGTAAGTAATAATCATTCAGTTTGAACCGTAATACGCAGTTACGCTGTTAGCGCCGCGTGAGGTCTTATAGTTGTGAAGGGAACATGGCTCAACTGGGCGCCTTCTACACGGTGGCGCAAGTAGGTCTTTCTCGCAACCTAAAGTGTAGACAGAACTAATCTCTTGTTATGCGATGCCGCCATTCTGTTCAAGGTTATGCCTTCCGTTAAGAAGGTTAATGTTTGTTTTACAAGGCGGGCGAGTATAATAGAAAATTATTGCCTTTAAAATATATACTACCTGTTTTTAATTCTAATTAGCTCTGAATTATAATTATGCTGATTCGCTATAACACCTGTCTAAAGTATCTGATTAGCTATAAAAAGCAGTGATTTTAGCCGTCGAACGGTTAAAAGAACTAGAGATTATTAAGCCTTTTAATACCTGCCGAAAGACCTACGGTCACTTTAAGGCCTAGATAAGGTCGGACCTATAATAAGGCTTTTTACCGTAGACCTTAGGTTCGAACTAAGATATACGCTCGAGTTTTAATCCGATTAAAAAGAACTTACCTAAATTTAAAACTTAAGAAAAAAGGCTATTAAACAGTATATTTAATTAAATCGTAGCCCTTAAAGTAGGCTTACTATTAAAGCTAGTAGCTTTAATTCTGTAAGTTCTTAAGGTTCTTAACCCGAACCCTAGCCTTTCCCTTCCTTTTTACTTACTTAAGCCTTTAAGTTTAAACTAAGATGCACGCTCGAGTTTAAATCCGATTATAAAGCAGTTACCTAAATCTGAATCTATAGAAAAAGGGCTATTAAACGGTATATTTAATTAAATCGTAGCCTTTAAGGTAGGCTTAGTATTAAAGCTAATAGTTCTAATTCTGTAAGTTCTTAAGGTTCTTAACCCGAACCCTAGCCTTTCCCTCCTTTCTTTTTTACCGAAGGCTTATATAAGCCTTTAGATTCGAATTAAGTAAGTAAGTAAGTAAGTAAGTTAATAAATAAGTAAGTAAGTTAATAAGTAAGTAAGTAAGTAGGTAAGTAAGTAAGTAGGTAGGTAATGTCGCAGAGGCGAGTAACCCTTATAAAGGACTAAAAGCCACCGGCCTCGCTGCGTTAAGGTTGATTAAAAGTAAGCCCGAAAGCCTATACTTTCGAACGACCGTCGGCTACAGAAATAAAAGTAGAGAAACGAAAAAGACGATATATAGGTCTGATTATATTAGGATAAGTATAAGTAGTAAAACTTCGTTATATATTATTCTTATTTAAGTAAAAAGAGTAATTAAAATAAACACTCGAGATACCTTTTAAAAAATATCGATATAAGGTTAGTAGGTTTAGTACTATTAGCTACTACGTTAAGCCTCTTTTAACGGTTTAAAGACTTAAACTATTAAATATTCCTTTTTTAAATAACTTTAAAATATAAAAAAAATATAAAATTATCGTAAAACTTTTAAATAAAAAACAACTAACTTTAACTCGAGCTTTAATAAAACTATATTTTAAACTTACTTTATTACTCGGTTTATCTTCTTTTCTTATATAAAGATTATTAAATAATTAACTTTAATTTTAGTATATATCGCTTATTTATCCGGTATACTTTTCTTACTACTTTTTTACTTTCGTATTATACCGATCGATATAAGCTTATTAAGTATAGTATATTTTTATTACTTTAGTATATCGGAATTAATACTAACTATTACTTATAGTTAAAAAGTAGTTAATATTTATAATTAGAACCTTTCTTTTATTATTAACGTTTTATAAAAAAAAACCCGGGTATATTAGAATTTTTAAATTTATTATAATATAATTATAAAACGTATATTATTTAACGATTTAAGGTTAAGATTAATTAAGACTAGAAAAAACTAAAGTAATATTCCGGTTTTTTTATTTTTTAAGTTTTAGATTAACTTAACTATTTAAAGGTTAACGAATAGTTACTATTAAAGAAAACTATAATATCTTTATAACAGTATTATATTTAAATAAGATCGGTATATAGAATTAAAGACTAAGGTAACGTTAATTATTAAAAGAAAGATTTTAAAAAGTACTTCTTTTTTCGATATTTAATAGGATAAAGCGTAAAAATATCGATTTAAAAGGTTTAAAAGATAATTATTTAAAATAGTAGCTTATTATAGTTAATATAATAGTCCGGTTTATTTTATATACTAATCGGCCGAAAAAAGAGTCTATATTACTACGAAGTACTTTAAGTCTATCTTTATTAAAGATAATTATATCGCCTTTATAATATTTTATAAAAGAACTATTTAAGTAATACTATTTAATATCTTTTTAAGATATTACGTTTTAGAATATAATTATTAGCATTTTTAGTTAACGTATATAACTTAGTTTATATTCGAGCTCTTAGTAATATATTTCGATATAAATTCTTAAAGTAACGCTAAATTTATTTTCTATTAATAAATAAGCGATATATTTTATAGCTATTTAGTTTATATATCTAATATAATTACCTTAGTTAATAAATTCTTTATACTTTAGAATTTTTATTCGAAAGGTTTTTATAACTATAAAGCTATTATAGTTATTATTCTTAAAGTAAGAGTAAGCAGTATAAGAAGTTTTAAAAAGCTTAGTCGAAATAAAAAGATATAAGTCGCTGTTTTTAATTATATTTTAAAAAAAGTTTATAATAACTTTTTAAATATTAGTATTTCTTATTATAGTAATTTATTAATCGATATCGACGATATAAGCTTTTTAATAAAGTTAGTTATATTAAAGAAAACACTTTTACTTACTTTTAATATTATTAACTACTTAAAAAATAAACCGTTTTTTAATTAAGTTCGGATTTTAACTATTAGTGTTTAACTTAAGTAAGTTATTCGGATCTTTTATTTTAAGTTAAAAGTTATTAATTTAAATCTTTTTTTAAAGATATTAAGCGAAGTAACGTATTCCTATTAGTATAAAAGGGAATTTTAGTTTTTTTTTTCTTTAAAGATATCCTTTTAAATTATAAAAGCTAAAAAGGTGTTTATAAAGATTAAATTTAAAAATAAAACGTTAGTAAGATATATAAAAAGAAAGTTTTAAAAAGTATTATTCGACTAATTCTTTAGCTATTTAGTTATTTATATTTAAAGCTTTAAAAAAAAGAAGTTTATTTAAAACTATTTTTTATATATAAAAAAAAAAGACTATATTCCGGAAAATATAAGCCCGGCTTTTTATATTTAAGTTAGTAAAGTTAATAAAGTTAGTAGTAAATAGCTTTTTACCTATAGCTGTTTCCGTGTCGGCTATATTTTTAATATACCGAAAAAAACTTATTTTTATTTAAAATAAATTTATATATTAAAGTTAATAAAAAAGATAATAGATATATATAAAAAAACTTTTTAAAAAGTAAGTAGGTAAATATATATAAGGTTTTAAAGGTAAGCGTTAATAGTAAAAAGAAAAGAAGATAGAATTTCGTTACAATAAATAAAAGTAAAGTTTTTATAGAAATTAAAGTTAATTAAATAGTCTTCTTTTAACGTAAAAGCAGGTAGTCGGTAATAAAAGGCGTATTATTAAAAGAATTTACTTTAAGTAAATAAATTAACTAAGTAATTATATTATTATTTAGTTTTTTATAAAAGTAAATACTTTCTATCGGTAACTTAAAAAATAGTTTTATTTATTATTTATTATTTAAGTATAGTAAATTAAATAAAAACTTTTATTAGCTTAAAACGTTCTTTTCTTCTTTATTATAATAAGAAAGTATACGGTTATAAATAAATTAGCCGAGCTATTTACTTTTACTTTTTACTTAAACTTAAATACTTTTATTTTTAATTTAATTTCTTCGATCTTTTTTTAACTTTAACTTTAAACTACTTTTTTTTTTAACCGACCTTTTTTTTTTTATATTTACTTTATTACTATACTTTTTTTATATATTTAAAATATTTTCTTCTTTTATTAGTATTAACTATTTTTTAAAAGCGTAAGCTTTTTTTAAGTAGCTTTTTTAAATTTACTTTTATACTTTTATTCGGCTTTTTATTAAAGATAATACTATTTAATACTTTTTTATTTTTAAAAGTTTTAAAAGTATAAAGAATAACTTTAACGATTTTAATAAAACTCGAGATAATATTTTTAATTATATTACCTTTTTTAAGTATAAAAGTAAACTTAGTTAATATTATTATTAGTAGGCGATTAAAGATATTATTATATTTATTACCTTTACCGACCGGCTTACTTTTTACTTTAATAACTTTATTAAAACTAATAAACGTAACTATTAGCCTTTTATAGTTTATTTCTTTAGTAAACTTTTATTCGGAAGATATATCGAGCGGATTAAAACTTAAGTAGTAAAGTAATAGATTATAGTAATCGGATTTTTTAGCTACCGAAATTAGAATACTTATAACTATTATATTAAAGTTTTCGGTATTTTTTATATAAAGTATAAAGATAAAGATAAAGATTTAGTTTAATTATATATTAACTATTTCTTTTTTAAATATTTTTCTTATTTTAATATTTATTTTAAAGCTTATATTAATTATATTTTTAAAGTTACTATTATTAATTATAATTTTAATTAGATAAGCTCGATTAACTAATTTAATAGTAAAGTATATAAGATTATTCGATATAACTTAGCTATAGCTTAATTATTTTTCGTAAATTTTAAAAAATATAAAACTAAAGATAAGGTAGTTATATCGGTTAATATTACTAAAGAGAAACGGTTTTATTATAAATAATAACTTATAATACTAACGGCTATCCGAAAAAAACCGGATTTATAAAAGGAATATAAGAATAAAGTTAATTATAAAGGTATAGATTTAACAGATAAATAGGTAAATGAATTTTTATATAAAGGTAGATAAGATTTTTAGTATTAAAATCGATGTTTTTTCTTAAAAACTAAAAACTAAGATTATAAACGGTCTTCTTTCTTTTAATAGTTATACTTATAATATAAAGCTACTTAAATAAATATAATATAAATAAAATAAAAACTAAAGAAAATAAAATAAAAATAAAAGAAAACTAAAAGTAATAAAAAAACAGTAATAAAATAAAATATTAACGGTAAAAAACTATATTTAAACGGTTTTATAATAAATAAGCGACGGTTTATAAACGGTAAGCGGATTAACTAAATATTTTTAAATAATAAAAACTAAAAGAAAAAAAAATAAGATAGGAATTAGTAATATTAAAGAAGTAAAAGTTTATAATAAATATCTTATAAAAGAGATATAAGGAAATTATTATTTTTAATTTAACGTATTAAAATTTAAATAAACTAATTATCTTATTTAGCTTTTTTTTATTTAAATTTTTTTTTTATTATCGTTTAAGTTTAAAGTCGAGAATTAAAAATAGTTACTTTATTTAAGTTATCGGAGTTATTTAAATTATCTTTTTCTTTTATATCGGGAACTATAAAGATTAAAATTTTTAAAGGATTTTAAAATTAACTAAGGCTAGGTAAAGTAAAAATATCGAGTTTTAAAACTTAAAATATATCGGTTATAAGTACTTTATCTTAATAAACTTTTAAAGGTCTTTTAACAGCTTTATAAATAAAAGGTAAAGAAACTAATAAAAGCTTATCGCTTAAAGAAGGAACTTATTTATTTTTACTTTAATTTTATAGTATTAGAATCTTTAGTTTTTAAAAACTTTAGGTATTTTAAATAAACTTTTTAATATTTTTAATAAAGAATATACCTTTAAAAAGAATTTTATTAGTTATCCGGAGTCGATAAACGTACTTAAGTAAAACTTAATTAATAATAAATAGCCTCTTTTAATAGTAAATAATTTTAGTAGTCTTCGAATAAGATATTTTTTTTATATAGTTATAAACTAAAACTATATTACTTTTTTAAAGCCGGCTTTCTTTAATTAAACTTCGAGAGTTTACTTTATCGGCTACCTTTTATTAGTATATTATTATTACTTCGATAATAGTTTAAATATTTACTTTTTAGTTAGTTATAAATTAAATCTTTACTTTAAAGGCTTTTTAACTACTTTAATTAAGCTTTTATAAAACGACTTTCTATATAAGAATCTCGGTTTTTAAAAAAATTAATAATTCTTATTTAAAGATAAGGTAAAAAGGTATAAAACTATAAGAACGGCGGATCGAGGTATAATTAATAAAGATTATAATTTTAAAATACTACTATTATAATATTCGTCTATTTATTATTTTAATTAAGACGTTAATAATAAAGTAATACCTTTTTTCGACGATCTTTTAAGTTAAAGGATTATAAGGCGAAATTTAAATAAAAGGAATATTAAGTTATTTAATAGTAGTTTTAAATTCTCTTTTATTCTTTAGTTTTTCGTTAATATTAATAAATAATAAATATCTATAAATAAGAATAATGTTTTTTTAAAAGAATCTCTTTATTATCGGTAAATCTGATTTCTTTATTAGTTTAGTAATTACGTATCTTGTTAAATTATATTAGACTTTAGTAAGAAATTAATAGCTTTAATTATTAGGTATATATTAAATATTAACTTTAATTTTTTCGAATAGTTATTCGGAAACTATAAGATAAATACCTTTATTTTAAAGTTTTAAGTTATATTTATTATACTTAAGATAAGTTTAAATAGCTTCGGTAACGTTTAACTAAAACTATTTTTAAAAGTATAGTTTTTTAAGCTTAACGAATATTATATTATAGCCTTTATATCCGAATTTCTTATAATAAATTTAAAGAATTTTCTATTAAAAGTTAAAATTATTAATAATATACTGGCGTAAAAGCTTCTTCTCTTTTTATTTTTAAAAGGTATAATTAATTACTTAATATTTTAACGTTTTATTTTTAAATCGTTTAACGGCTTATCTCTATATCTTTTAAAGAATAATACCGGTAGTAAAAAACCTTATATATTATAGAGATTTATTAGACTAAATTAACTTCGGGTTTAAGATCTTTTTTATTAGTATTATATTAATTTAAGTATTATATTAGTTATTAAGGTTTTTTTCCGGATTTTCGGTTAAGGCTTTAAAAATTAATAGCTAAAAAAGTATATCGGTAATAAGATTTTTTATTCCGGAAATATACTTAATAATAAAATCGAAAATCTTAATAATAGCGATCTAACGACTTATTAAAGCGTTTAAGATATCCGATATCCTTTTATTAATTTAATTAATAAAAACTTATATATCTATCTTTAAAATAAAATAATATTTAAAAAAATATTAATAAAATCGCTAAAAAGCGTAAAAGGCTATCTAATACTTTCTTTTTATAATATTATACTTTTATTTAGCTTAAGTTTAAAAACTACTTTTAAAGTAAGCTAGTTTTCGGTAACCTTTAACCTTTTATATTAAAACGGCTTTTTACTTAACTAAACTAATATCGATTATTAAAATAATAGCTTTAATACTAAGTAAGTAATTAATTTTAATAATAACTAGTTTATTAACTAACGCGTTAATTAACTTTTTTATAACGATTTATTAAGCTTTTTCTTATTAGAATAGAACGTTTTTCTTTATTAAGTTATAAAGTAGTTAAGCGATAATAACAAAGTTTTAGATTTAATAGTTATAGTAAATAACTATTTTTAAAAATAATCAGAAGTTTTTAAAATTATTATAAACTGTTTAGCTTTTAATCTTTTAAATCTTTTTTAATTAAAAAGAACGTTTAATCGATTTATATATATAACCGATAATATTTATTTGCTTTCGATACTATTTAGATTTAATACCTAAAATCGTTACTTTTATTAGTTCGGTATTAAAAAAGACTTAATTAAGGTTATAAATATATTTTATAACGTAACGGTAGATACTTAAAAGTTTTTTTAATATTTTATCTAAGTAAGTTAATTTCGGACTTTTAATAACGATATCGTTAAAAAAAGCTTAATAAATATAAGGAATTAAGTTATATAATAATTAAACTATAATTTTTATAAATTAAATAATAAAGTTTATTATTTTTATCGGTAAAGTATATATCCGGAAAAGATTTAAAAGAGTAGTAAACGTTATTATATCTTAACTATTCGGATAAAGCTTAACTTAATTATATTTAAAAAAGAAGTCGAAGAAAAATAAAATCTTATATATTATAAACTCTTTAAAGAATTAATTAGCTATTAACGGTATAAAAGCGTTTTTAATTATAAACGTATTATACTTTTAAATATTATTAATAAAACGAAGGCTATTATCTTTTTTTTAAACTAAAAACTAATAATTATAGTATAAATTATAATTATTCTTAATAATCCGTTTTCTTAAACGTTTTTTAAATAGCTTTAAAGTTTTTAATTTAAAAATATAAAAAATCGGGATATTTTTTAACTAAAAGACGTTATAAAGAACGGTTCGAATAACTTAAAAAGAAGTAACTTTTTTAATAATTTTTTTAATCTTAAATTAATTTTATACTAAATTCTTTTCTTAATTAATTAATATATATTAGAATATTTTTATTTTAGTTAGATTAAGATTATTATAATTAGTTTTTAATATTTTTTTTTACTTCTTTTTTATTAATTAGCTTTTAAGCTTAATATTTAAAAACTTCGGCTAAATTTAAAAGTTATATTTATTAAACGATAATTTAACTTAATTAGCTTTAACCGTTTTAACTTTTTTTATTTTCTATATTAAATCTCTTTTTAAAATAAAGCCGTTCGGTTTTAAATTATTAACCGGTTTAACTTTAAAAGTAACTTTTTTATAAAAGGTATTAACTATTTTTATTAACTTTTTAATAGCTTAATATATTTATTTTTAAAAAAGAAGTAAATTAAAACTTTTTTTTTATAGTTTTTTAGTTTATCGTTTATATTAACTATAAAAGTAATAGTAGTTTTTTTTTTATTAAATAAAAAAGTATATATCTATAAGTTTTATTTTAACTACTTTAAATATTACTAAAATAAATATAAGTATATTTTTATCGGATAAAGAAAAAATAGGAATATTACTTAGTTTAAGTTAGTCGGAAACTTAAGTAAAGACGTTTTTATTATTAATAACGTTATACTTTTCGGAAGTATAACTATTAAGCTTTAGTTTTTTTTAAGCTTACTTTCCGAATAAAAGTTAACTTAAATAAAAGTTTTAAGCTTACTTTTTATTATAACGATTAGTCTAATACTATTAAAACGAAAATTAGCTTTAAGTAAGTTATTAAATAAATATTCGAAAGTAAGCTTTATTTAAAAAATAAATAATATCTTAAGAAAAATATTATAGTTTATCTTTATAATTCGGTTTTTTATTATATAAAAGACAACTTACTTATAATAACCTTCGATTTAAACTAGGGTTTTAAAAACGTTTAAAAAGTTAATCTTTTTTTTATTATATATTTAAAAACCGATATCGGTTTAAATAACTAAAAGTCTATATTTATTATAAATACTTATTTTTAAAAAGTTAAGTTTAGCTTTAGTATTAAGTATTAATAGCTAAGTATTACTACCTTTAGATCCGATTCGGATAGTAAGGTAATAAACCGAAACGATACTTTTTTAAAGTCTTTCGGTATAAGTATTTATATTAATAATTCTTTAGTAAAGATATACTTTAATTATACTAATTTAAGTATTAAAAACTTTTTAGTTTTTAAAGAAAGACTTAATCGAGTCGAAACTAAGCTAGTTTTATTATAAGGATTTATCTTTTTATCGGATTATTATTATATTTAAAGCTTTAGGTTAATTATTTATTCTGTTATTCGGGTTTTAGCTTTTTTTATAATTAAGATAAATAATCTTTATCTTATTATTTTAAAATATTTAAATATAATAAATAATACTATTTTTAAAATCGGAGCGTATTTAAAAGATTTTATTTTAAGTATATTTTTTAAAAGTATAGAAAAACCGATTAATTAATATTTTTTTAAAGTTTAAGATAACGTTTTATATTTTTATTTATAGGTTTTTTTTTAAAGACGGCTAGTTAATATTATTCTCTTTAGCCTTTTTTTTAACTTAGTTTTTAAATATCGGAATACTTCGAGTAGCGGTTTTTAAAACTTTATTTTCGACTTAAGTAATCTTTCGTCTTTTAGCGGTATTATTATTAATTTAAGCTTAATTATTAGCGTTAAGAACTTTTCCTTACTTTTTAATATTAGAAATTGTTATCGGAAGAGCGGTAATAGTTAGCTTTTTAAGCGGTATATATTTAAAAGATATATTTAAAATACTGCTTTAATTAACAACCGCTTAAATCGACCCGATATTTATATTATCGCTATTAAAGTTATCTATAAGATTATAATATCGCAGAGGCAAGTAACCCTTATAAAAGACTAAAAGCTACCGGCCTTACTACGTTAAGGTTAATTAAAAGTAAGCCCGAAGGCTTATACTTTCGAACGACCGTCGGCTATAGAAATAAAAGCAAAAAGACGAAAGGAATAATATTTAAGTCTGATTACGTTAAAATAAGTATAAGTAGTAAAACTTCGTTATATATTATTCTTATTTAAGTAAAAAGAGTAATTAAAATAAACACTCGAGATACCTTTTAAAAAATATCGATATAAGGTTAGTAGGTTTAGTACTATTAGCTACTACGTTAAGCCTTTTTTAACGGTTTAAAGACTTAAACTATTAAATATTCCTTTTTTAAATAACTTTAAAATATAAAAAAAATATAAAATTATTGTAAAACTTTAAACGAAAAACAGCTAACTTTAACTCGAGCTTTAGTAAAGCTATATTTTAAACTTACTTTACTACCCGGTTTATTTTCTTTTCCTATATAAAAACTACTAAATAATTAACTTTAATCTTAACGTATATCGCCTATTTATCCGGTATACCTTTTTTATTATTTTTTTACTTTTATATTATATCGATCGATATAAGCTTATTAAACATAGTATACCTTTATTACTTTAACGTATCGGAATTAATACTAACTATTACTTATAGCTAGAAAGTAGTTAATATTTATAATCAGAACCTTTCTTTTACTATTAACGTTTTATAAAAAGAAATTTAAGTATATTAAAATCTTTAAGTTTATTATAACACGATTATAAAACGTATATCGTTTAATAACTTAAGATTAAAATTAATTAAAGCTAAAAAGAACCGAAGTAATATTTCGGTTTTTTTATTCTTTAAGTTCCGGACTAACTTAACTACTTAAAAGTTAACAGATAGTTACCGCTAAAAAAGACTATAATATTTCTATAATAGTACTATATTTAAATAAAATCGGTATATAGAATTAAAAACTAAAATAGCGTTAATTATTAAAAGAAAGATTTTAAAAAGTACTTCTTTTCTCGATATTTAATAAGATAAAATATAAAAATATCGATTTAAAAGGTCTAAAAAACAATTATTTAAAACAATAGCTTATCGTAGCTAATATAATAGTCCGGCTTACTTTATATACTAATCGGCCGAAAAAAAAGTTTATATTACTATAAAGTACTTTAAGTTTATTTTTATTAAAGATAATTATATCGCTCTTATAATATTTAATAAAAGAACTATTTAAGTAGTACTACTTAATATCTTTTTAAAATACCGCGTTTTAAAATATAATCGTTAGTATCTTTAACTAATATATATAACTTAGTTTATATCCGAGCTTTCGATAATATATCTTAATATAAATCCTTAAAATAACGTTAAATTTATTTTCTATTAATGAGTAAATAATATATTTTATAGCCGTTTAGTTTATATATCTAATATAATTACCTCGGTTAATAAATTCTTTATACTTTAAAATCTTTATTTAAAAGGTTTTTATAACTATAAAGCTATTATAGCTACTATTCTTAAAGCGAAAGCAGGCGGTATAAAAGGTTTCGAAAAGCTTAGTTAAAATAAAAGAACGTAAGCCGTTATTTTTAATTATATTCTAAAAAAAGTTTATAATAATTCTTCGGATATTAGTATTTCTTATTATAGTAACTTATTAGTCGGTATCGACGATATAAGTTTTTTAATAAAGTTAATTATATTAAAAAAATACTTTTACTTACCTTTAATATTATTAACTACTTAGAAAATAAGCTGCTTTTTAATTAAGTTTAGATTTTAACTATTAGTATTTAGCTTAAGTAAGTTATTCGGATCTCTTATCTTAAGTTAAGAGTTATTAATCTAAATCTCTTCTTAAAGGTATTAAGCGAAGTAACGTATTCCTGTTAATATAAGAGGGAATCTTAATTCTTTTCTCTTTCGGAGATATCCTTTTAAATTATAAAGGCTAAAAAGGTATTTATAAAAATCAGATTTAAAAATAAAACGCTAATAAAATATATAAAGAGAAAGTCTTAAGAAGTATTATTTAATTAATCCTTTAGCTATTTAGTTACTTATATTTAAAGCTTTAAAAAAAAAGGTTTATTTAAAACTATTTCTTATATATAAAGAAAAAAGACTATATTTCGGAAAGTATAAGCTTAGCTTTTCGTATTTAAGTTAATAAAGTCGATAAAGCTAGTAATAAATAGCTTTTTACCTATAGCCGCTTTCGCGTCGGCTATATTTTTAACGTATTAAAAGGAACTTATCTTTACTTAAAGTAAATTCGTATATTAAAGTTAATAAAGAAAATAATAAGTATATATAAAAAGACTTTTTAAAAAGTAGGTAAATAAATATATATAAGGTTTTAAAAATAGACGTTAATAATAAAAGGAAAAGAAAATAAAATTTTATAATAATAAATAAAGGTAAGGTTTTTATAAAGATTAAAGTTAACTAAATAGCCTTTTTTTAACGTAAAAGTAGGTAGTCGGTAATAAAAGACGTATTACTAAAAGAATTTACTTTAGGTAAATAAATTAACTAAATAATTATATTACTTTTTAGTTTTTTATAAAAGTAAATACTTTCTGTCGGTAATTTAAAGAATAGTTTTATTTACTACTTATCGTTTAAATATAGTAAATTAAACAGAAACTTTTATTAGCTTAAAACGTTCTTTTTTTCTTTATTATAATAAGAAAGTATATAGTTGTAGGTAAATTAACTAAGCTATTTACTTTTACCTTTTACTTAAACCTAAATACTTTTATTTTCGATTTAATTTTCTTTAATCTTTTTTTAACCTTAACTTTAAACTACTTTCTTCTTTAACTAACCTTTCTTTTCTTATACCTACTTTATTAATATACTTCTTTTATATATTTAAAATATCTTTTTCTTTTATTAATATTAACTGTTTTTTAAAAGTATAAGCTTTTTTTAAATAGCCTTTTTAAATCTACTTTTACGCTTTTATTCGGCTTTTTATCGAAGATAATATCGTTTAGTACCTTTTTATCTTTAAAAGTTTTAAAAGTATAAAGAATAACTTTAATAATTTTAACAGAACTCGAAACGATATTTTTAGTTATATTACTTTTTTTAAATATAAAAGTAAACTTAGTTAATACTATTATTAATAAGTAATTAAAGATATTACTGTATTTATCGCCTTTACCGACCGGCTTACTTTTTACCTTAATAACTTCTTTAAAACTAATAGATATAACTATTAGTCTTTTATAGTTTATTTCTTTAACAGACTTTTATTCGGAAAATATATCGAGCGGATTAAAACTCGGGTAGTAAAGTAGTAGGCTATAATAATCGGATTCTTTAACTACCGAAATCGGAATACTTATAACTATTATATTAAAGTTTTCGATACTTTCTATATAAAGTATAAAAATAAAGATAAAGATCTAGTTCGATTATATATTAACTATCTTTTTTTTAAGTATCTTTCTTACTTTAGTATTTATTTTAAGGCTTACGTTAATTATATTTTTAAAATTACTATTATTAATTATAACTTTAATTAAGTAAGCCCGATTAACTAATTTAATAATAAAGTATATAAAGTTATCCGATATAACTTAGTTATAGTTCGATTATTCTTTATAGATCTTAAAAAGTATAAAACTAAAAATAAAGTAGTTATACCGGTTAATATTACCGAAAAAAAACGGTTTTATTATAAGTAATAACTTATAATACTAACGACTATTTAAAAAGAACCGAATTTATAAAAGAAATATAAAAATAAAGTTAATTATAAAGGTATAAATCCGGTAGATAAATAAATAAATAAATTTTCGTATAAAAGTAGATAAGATTTTTAATACCGGAATCGATACTTTTTTTTAGAAACTAAAAACTAAGACTGCGAATAGCCTTCCTTTTTTTAACAGCTATACTTATAATATAAGACTACTTAAATAAAGGTAATATAAATAAAATAAAAACTAAAAGAAATAAAATAAAAATAAGGGAAAACTAAAAGTAATAGAAAAACGGTAATAAAACGGAATATTAACAGTAGAAAACTATATTTAAACAGTTTTATAATAAACAGATAACAGTCTATAAATAGTAAGCGAATTAACTAGATATTCTTAAATAATAAAAACTAAAAGAAAAAAGAATAAAATAAGAATTAATAATATTAAAAAAATAAAAATTTATAATAAATATTTTATAAAAGAAATATAAGGAAATTATTATCTTTAATTTAACGTGTTAAAATTTAAATAAACTAATTATCTTACTTAGCCTTTTTTTACTCGGATATCTCTTTTATTATTGTTTAAGTTTAAGGTTGAGAATTAAAGATAGTTATTTTGTTTAAGTTATCGAAGTCGTTTAAATTATCTTCTTTCTTTATATTAGGAACTATAAAGATTAAAATCTTTAAAAGATTTTAAAATTAATTAAAGCTAAATAAAGTAAAGATATTAAGTTTTAAAACTTAAAATATATCGGTTATAAATACTTTATTTTAATAAACTTTTAAAAGTCTTTTAATAACCTTATAAATAAAAGGTAAAGAAACTAATAAAAGCTTATTACTTAAAAAGAAAACTTATCTATTTTTATTTTAATCTTATAATATTAGAGTTTTTAGTTTTTAAAAACCTTAAGTATTTTAAATAAACTTTTTAATATTTCTAATAAAAACTATACTTTTAAAAAAAATCCTGTTAGTTATCCGGAGTCGATAAGTATACTTAAATAGAACTTAATTAATAATAAATAGTTTTTTTTAATAGTAAGTAATCTTAATAGTTCTCGAATAAAATATTTTCTTTATATAGTTATAAACTAAAACTATATTACTTTTTTAAAGCCGGCTTTTTTTAATTAAACTTCGAAAGTTTGCTTTATCGGTTACCTTTTATCGGTATATTATTACTATTTCGATAGTAGTTTAAATATTTATTCTTTAGTTAGCTATAAATTAAATCCTTACTTCGAAGGCTTTTTAACTACTTTAATTAAGCTTTTATAAAATAACCCTTTATATAAGAATCTCGGTTTTTAAAAGGATTAATAGTTTTTATTTAAAAACGAAGTAAAAAAATATAAAACTATAAAAATAACAGATTAAAATATAATTAATAAAAATTATAATTTTAAAGTATTACCGTTATAATAACTACTTATCTATTATCTTAGTTAAAACGTTAATAATAAAGTAATATCCTTTTTTAATAATCTTTTAAACTAAAGGATTATAAAGCGAAACTTAAACGAAAAGAATATTAAGTTATTTAATAGTAGCTTTAAACTCTCTTTTATTCTTTAGTTCTTTATCGATATTAATAAATAATAGATATCTATAAGTAAGAATAATATCTTTTTAAAAAAACCTTTTTATTATTAATAAATCCGATTTCTTTATCGGTTTAGTAATTATGTATCCTGTTAAATTATATTAAGCTTTAATAAGAAATTAATAGCTTTAATTATTAAGTATATATTAAATATTAACTTTAATTTTCTCGAATAGCTATCCGAGAACTATAAAATAAATACCTTCGCTTTAAAGTTTTAAATCGTACTTATTATACTTAAAATAAGTTTAAATAGCTTCGGTAACGTTTAACTAAAGCCGTTTTTAAAAATATAGCCTTTTAAGCTTAACGAACGTTATATTATAGCCTTTATATCTGAATTTCTTATAATAATCCCGGAAGATTTTCTATTAAAAGTCGAGATTATTAATAATACGCCGGTATAAAAGCTTTTTCTCTTTTTATCTTTAAAAGGTATAATTAATTATTTAATATTTTAACACTTTATTTTTAAATCGTTTAACGGCTTATCTTTATATTTTTTAAAGAATAATACCGGTAGTAAAGAACTTTATATATTATAAAGATTTATTAGACTAAATTAACTTTAAGTTTAAAATCTCTTTTACTAGTATTATATTAATTTAAATATTATATTAGTCGTCGAAGTTTTTTTTTAAATCTTCGGTTAAAGCTTTAAAAATTAATAGTTAAAAAAACGTATTAACGATAAGATTCTTTATCTTAAGAATATACTTAATAGTAAAGTCGAAAATCTTAATAATAATAATCTAACGACTTATTAAAGCGCTTAAAATATCTAATATCCTTTTATTAATTTAATTAATAAAAACTTATATATTTATTTCTAAAATAAAATAATATTTAAAAAGATATTAATAAAGTTACCGAAAAGCGTAAAAAGCTACCCGACACTTTCTTTTTATAGTATTATACTTTTATTTAGCTTAAGTTTAAAAACTACTTTCGAAATAAGCTAGTCTTTAATAACCTTCGATCTTTTATATTAAAGTAACTCTTTACTTAACTAAACTAATATCGATTATTAAAATAATAGCTTCGGTATCAGGTAAATAATTAATCCCGATAATAACCGGTTTATTAACTAATACGTTAATTAACTTTTTTATAATAATCTGTTAAACTTCTTTTTATCGGAATAAAACGTCTTTCTTTATTAGATTATAAAGTAGTTAAACGATAATAATAAAGTTTTAAATCTAATAGTTATAATAGATAATTATTCTTAGAAATAATCGGAGGTTTTTAAAATTATTATAAACCGTTTAACCTTTAATCTTTTAAATCTTTTTTAGTTAAAGAAAACGCCCGATCGATCTATATATATAACCGATAATATCTACTTACTTTTAATACTATTTAAATTTAATACTTAAAATTATTACCTTTATTAGTTTAATATTAAAAAAGACTTAATTAAAGTTATAAATATATTTTATAATATAATAGTAAATACTTAAGAGCTTTTTTAATATCTTATTTAAATAAGTTAACTTTAAACCTTTAACGGTAATATTATTAAAGAAAGCTTAATAAATATAAAGAATTAAGTTATATAATAATCAGACTATAATCTTTATAAATTAAGTAACCGAGTTTATTACTTTTATCGGTAAAGTATATATCTAAAGAAAACTTAAAAAAGTAATAAAAGTTATTATATCCCGATTATTCGGATAAAGCTTAACTTAATTATACTTAAAGAAAAAATTAAAAAAAGATAAAATCTTATATATTATAAACTCTTTAAAGAATTAATTAGCTATTAACGGTATAAAAACGTCTTTAATTATAAATATATTATACTTTTAAACGTTATTAATAAGATAAAGGCTATTATTTTTCTTTTAAACTAAAAACTAATAATTATAATATAAACTATAATTATTTTTAATAATTTATTTTTTTAAACGTTTTTTAAATAGTTTTAAGATTTTCGATTTAAAAGTATAAAGAATTAAGATATTTTTTAACTAAAAGACGTTATAGAGAACAGTTCGAATAACTTAAAGAAAAGTAACTTCTTTAATAATTTCTTTAATTTTAAACTAATTTTATACTAAACTCTTTTCCCGGTTAATTAATATATACCGGAATATCTTTACTTTAGTCGGATTAAAATTATTATAATTAGTTTTTAATATTTTTTTTTACCTTTTTTCTATTAATCGGCTTTTAAGCTCGATATCTGAAAACTTTAGTTAAATTTAAAAGTTATATTTACTAAACGGTAACTTAGCTTAATTAGCTTTAACCGCTTCGACTTTTTTTACTTTTTATATTAAATCTTTTTTTAAAATAAAGCTATCCGGTTTTAAATTATTAACTAACTTAACTTTAAAAGTAACTTTTTTATAAAAGGTATTAACTATCTTTACTATCTTTTTAATAGCCCGGTATATCTGCTTTTAAAAAAGAAGTAAGTTAAAACTTTTCTTTTATAGTTTTTTAGTTTATCGTTTATATTAACTATAAAAATAATAATAGTTTTCCTTTTATTAAATAAAAAAGTATATATTTATAAGTTTTATCTTAACTATTTTAAATATTATTAAAATAAATATAAATATATCTTTATTAGATAAGAAAAAAATAAGAATATTATTTAATTTAAGTTAGTCGGAAATTTAAGTAAAGATATTTTTATTATTAATAGCGCTATACCTTTCGGAAATATAACTATTAAGCTTTAGTTTTTTCTAAGTTTACTTTTTAAACAAAAGTTAACTTAAATAAAAGTTTTAAGCTTACCTTTTACTATAGTAATTAGTCTAATACTACTAAAACGAAAATTAGCTTTAAGTAAGTTATCAGGCGAATATTTAAAAGTAAGCTTTATTTAAAAGATAAATAATATCTCGAGAAAGATATTATAATTTATCTTTATAATTCGGTCCTTTATTATATAAAAGATAACTTACTTATAATAACCTTCGATTTAAACTAAAGTTTTAAAAATACTTAAAAAATTAATCTTTTTTTTATTATATATTTAAAAACCGATATCGGTTTAAATAACCGGAAGTTTATACTTATTATAAATACTTATTTTTAAAAGGTTAAGTTCGGCTTCGGTATTAAATATCGATAGCTAAGTATTACCGTTTTTAAATTTAATTCGGATAATAAGGTAATAAACCGAAATAATACTCTTTTAAAGTCTTTTAGTATAAGTATTTATATTAATAACTCTTTAACGAAAATATACTTTAATTATACTAATTCGAGTATTAAAAACTTTTTAATTTTTAAAAAAAAACTTAATCGAGTTAAAACCGAGCTAATCTTATTATAAAAACTTATTCTTTTATTAAACTACTATTACGTTTAAAGCTTTAAATTAATTATTTACTTTATCGTTTAAGTTTCGGCTTTTTTTATAATTAAAATAAATAATCTTTATTCTACTATTTTAAAGTATTTAAATATAATAAATAATACTATCTTTAAAGTTAAAACGTATTTAAAGGATTTTATTTTAAGTATATCTTTTAAAAGTATAAAAAAACCGATTAACTAATATTTTTTTAAAGTTTAAAATAATATTTTATACTTTTATTTATAGGTTCTTTTTTAAAGGCAGCTAATTAATATTATTCTTTTTAGTCTTTCTTTTAGCTTAGTCTCCGAATATCGGAATACTTTAAGTAACGGTTTTTAAAACTTTATCTTCGACTTAAGTAGTCTTTCGCCTTTTAGCGGCGTTATTATTAACTTAAGCTTAATTATTAACGTTAAAAACTTTTCTTTACTTCTCGATATTAGAAATCGTTATCGGAAAGGCGGTAATAGTTAGCTTTTTAAGTAGTATATATCCGGAAAATATATTTAGAATACTATTTTAATTAATAACCGTTTAAATTAACCTGATATTTATATTATTACTATTAAAGTTATCTATAGGATTATAAGACAGCTTACCGATAATATACTTAAAATTACCTTAAAATCGAGGTTTACGTTTAATTAAGATTTTATATCTTTTTACTATAAGTATTTAGTTTTAATTATCTTAAGCTTAAAGCTTTAAAGTTATTAAAATAATTTAAAAAGTTTTTACTTTTTTTTTATTACGGTATTAGCTAATTAAGTCTGCCCGGACTAGCTTTCTTTTACTTTCGAAAACTTTATTTTTCGTTTTAATTACTTAAAGTATTTATTTTAAATCTAAACAGAAGAAAATACCCTTTTTTTTTAACTTTTTAAATAAAAAATATCGATTAACGTTATAGTTATTCCGTTTATATTTATAGTAAAGTTTTTTAATCTTATCTTTCTTAAACTAATTAACTTTTATCTTATAATAATAAACGTAAGTAGTAAAGTTTTACTTATTAATATATTCTTTATTAGCTACGTATTTAACGATATTATTAAAGCTAGTCGAAAAGGTAGAATTTTAAATTTAGTTTTTTAATAAAACACTTTTAAATAACTAGCGATAATTATATAATCAGGCTTTAACCTTTTTATATACTTAGTTTTAAATATCGTTAATATCTTATTAAAAATAAGAGTTTTTTTAACTAATTTCCTTTTAAAGGTTTATATTATTAATCTTTAAGTTATTTAGTTATTTAAAAAGATCTTTATATTAATTGTTAAATATAATTAAAGGACTAATACTAGCTTATAAGTTTAAATCTTACTTATTAAAGATTTTAAAAACTACGGCTTAAGTATAGAATTAAACAGCTTTATTTTAAAAAGTAAGATTTTTAAAAAGAAAAGCCGGCGTAAAATCCGGTTAATAAGTTTATAAAGTTACTACCGAGAAGATAAGATCTTATTCCCTTCAGTTATTATAAATATCGTATCTAGATATCTTTTTATCGCGCTTTTTTTTATATTAAACGATTAAATAAAGCTTTAAAAGATTATTTATTAAATAAAGTTAAAACTAGTCTTTTAAAGAATTATCTATAATCTTAAGCTCGGTATATAACCTTTTAATTTAAAAAGTAAAAAGTTTATTTTAAAACTTTATTTAAGTTTAATAATCTCGCTTCCTAGCCTTTATAAAAAGTTAATTATACTTTAAAATAGTAAAGCGAAGTAACTTTAAAAAGTTAATAATATAAATAAAAATAAAAGCTCTTCTTTTTTAATCCGGAGTATAAAGCTATTAGTAATCGTAGTATTTATATATCTGTTTTAATTATTTCTTTTAATTAGCTTAAGTTTAAACGTTCGATATTTATATTATAAAGTTTATTACTATCTCCGGTCTTATAATTATCGTTTTTAAAATCTTTAAAGTATATTAATTAAAAATCTTTAAAATCGATCGAATAATATTATAACGTTTAAAATAATCGGTAATATTAATACTATTAAAGGGTTTAAAACTAAAAGCTTAAATCTTTTCGACCGGTAAGATATTAATAAATAAGCTTAAGTATTATATTAGTAAAAAAGCTAAAAGAAAATACGCCGGTATTTAAGGTTAATTAAAAGGTATAAAGGTTTTATTAGTTTCTTTTTTCGAAAAAGCGGAAAAGGTTAGTTAATCTTTTATTAATATCTTTTTTCTTTATTTTTTATTTAAACAATTTAGTCTTTCTTATCCTTTTCTTTTTAATATTCTTTTTAGCTTATTTCTAATTTTCGTTTTTTCGTTAGTTATTTAATTAAACTTATCGATATAGTTAACTTTACTATATAATATTAAATTATTATTTAAAACAAATAAAGGTGTTTAATATACTACGACTATAAACTCGAAGGAAAAAAATAAAATAAAAGAATATACTAAACCTTTCTTTCTATCGGTAAAGTATTAAATAAAACCCGGAAATACTTAATTAATCTTAAATTTACTAGAAAAGGTATTTAATATAAGTCCGAGATAATAGTAATAAAAATAGATAAACGCTAGTTATCTTAATATCTATCGGAATAAAAAAAACACTTTAAATAAAATATTTTAAGAAGTAAAATATAAAATAAATTTAATTAATATTATTATTAAACAATATAACTATCGCGATAATCCTTTTCTTTCCCGGGCTTTTTAGAAAACCTGTTTCTCTTATTAATTAACCGTTTAACTATTTATATATAATATTTTCTAAGTTTTTTAAAGAAAAAACAGCTTAAAACCTAGATTTTTAATTTAATTAGTATAATACTAGTAAACCGTAAGGTTATATTTAACTATAAAGACTTACTTCTCTTTTATATTTCTTCGTTTTAAATAAATATTCGGTTTAATAACAGGTAAAAAAACCTCTTTTTTCGTAAGTTTATCTTTATAACGTTATCGATTTATTATATATTATAATAAAAATAAAATTAATCGGTAAAATTTAGTATTAAACGTTACAGCTTAAGTATTTACCTTACTTTCTTTAATCTATACCTTTAATATCTAACGGTTATAAACCTTAGTTCCGGTAAGTTTTATACTTAAACAGCTTAAAGGTATATAGTTTTAAACGTCGATATATTCTTTAAAACATCTTTAATTTAATTAAATTAAAGAATTTAAAAAAGCCGATAAAACTTATATTCGATTTATAAGGTAAATATTAAATATTATAAAAACAAGTAACCTTTATAAAAGACTAAAAGCTACCGGCCTTATTACGTTAAAGTTAATTAAGAATAAGCCCGAAAGCTTATACTTTTAAACGACCGTCGGTTATAAAAATAAAAGCAGAAAGATAAAAAGAATAATATTTAAGTCTAATTACGTCGGGATAAATATAAGTAGTAAAACTTCGTTATATATTATTCTTATTTAAGTAAAAAGAGTAATTAAAATAAGTACTCGAGATACTTTTTAAAAGATACTAACGTAAGGTTAGTAGGTCTAGTACTACTAGCTACCGCGTTAATAAGGTAGCTTATTGATAATATACTTAAGATTACCTCGGAATTAAGGTTTACGTTTAACTAAGATTCTATATCTTTTAACTATAGGTATTTAGTTTTAATTATCTTAAGCTTAAAGCTTTAAAGTTATTAAAACGACTTAAAAAGCTTTTACTCCTTTTTTATTATAATATTAGTTAATTAAGTTTACCCGGATTAGCTTTCTTTTACTTTCGAAAACCTTATCTTTCGTTTTAATTACTTAAAGTATTCGTTTTAAATTTAGATAAAAGAGAATACTTTCTTTTTTTAGCTTTTTAAATAAAAAATATCGATTAACGTTATAATTATTCTGTTTATATCTATAGTAAAGTTTTTTAGTTTTATCTTTTTTAAATTAGTTAACCTTTATTTTATAATAATAAATATAAGTAGTAAAGTTTTATTTATTAATATATTTTCTATTAGTTATATACTTAGCGATATTATTAAAGCTAGTTAAGAAAATAAGATTTTAAATTTAGTTTTTTAATAAAATACTTTTAAATAACTAACGATAATTATATAATTAGGCTTTAACTTTTTTATATATTTAGTTTCGGATATTATTAATATTTTACTAAAAACAAGAGTTTTTTTAATTAATTTTCTTTTAAAAGTTTATATTATTAATCTTTAAGTTATTTAGTTATTTAAAAAGATTTTTATATTAATTATCGGATATAACCGGAAAACTAATATTAGCTTATAAGTTTAAGTCTTACTTATTAAAAATTTTAAAGACTATAGCTTAAGTATAGAATTAAGTAGCTTTATTTTAAAGAGTAGGATTTTTAAGAAAAAAAGCCAGTATAAAATCCGGTTAATAAGTTTATAAAGTTACTACCGGAAGGATAAAATCTCGTTCTCTCCGGTTATTATAAATATTACGTTTAAATATTTTTTTATCGCGCTTTTTTTTATATTAAATAATTAAATAAAGCTTTAAAAGATTATTTATTAAATAAGGCTAAGATTAGCCTTTTAAAGAATTTTCTATAACCTTAAGCTTAATATATAACTTTTTAATTTAAAAAGTAAAGAGTTTATTTTAAAACTTTATTTAAGTTTAATAATTTCGCTTCCCGGCCTTTATAAAAAGTTAATTATACTTTAAAATAATAAAGCGAAGTAACTTTAAGGAGTTAATAATATAAGTAGAAATAAAAGCTTCTCTTTCTTAATTTAAAGTATAAAACTATTAACGATTATAACGTTTATACGCTTACTTTAATCGTTTCTTTTAATTAACTTAAATTTAAACGCTTAATATTTATATTATAAAGTCTGTTATTATCTTTAGTTTTATAACTATTATCTTTAAAATTTTTAAAATATATTAATTAAAAATCTTTAAAATCGAACGAATAATATTATAACGCTTAAGATAATCGGTAATATTAATACCGTTAAAAAGCTTAAAACTAAAAGCTTAAATCTTTTCGACTAGTAAGATACTAATAAATAGGCTTAAGTATTATATTAATAAAGGAGCTAAAAGGAGATACGTCGGTATTTAAAGTTAATTAAAAGGTATAAAGGTTTTACTAGTCTTTTTTTTTAAAAAAGCGAAAAAGGTTAGTTAATCCTTTATCGATATCTTTTTCCTTTATCTTTTATTCGGACGATTTAGTTTTTTTTATTTTTTTCTTTTCGACGTTCTTTTCGGCTTATTTCTAATCTTTATTTTTTCGTTAGTCGTTTAATTAAACTTATTAATATAGTTAACTTTACTATATAATATTAAATTATTATTTAAGACAGATAAAGGTATTTAATATATTATAACTAAAAACTCGGAAAAAGAAGATAAAATAAAAGAATATACTAAACCTTTTTTTCCGTCGGTAAAGTATTAAATAAAACCTAAAGATATTTAATTAATCTTAAGTTTACCGGAAAAGGTACTTAATATAAGTCCGGGATAATAGTAATAAAAATAAATAAACGTTAGTTACTTTAATACTTATCGGAATAAGAAAAATACTTTAAATAAAATATTTTAAAAAGTAGAATATAAAATAGATTTAATTAATACTATTACTAAACGGTATAACTATCGTAATAATCTTTCTCCTTTTTAAGCTTTTTAAAAAACTTATCTTTTCTATTAGTTAACCGTTTAGCTATTTATATATAATATTTTCTAAGTCTTTTAAAAAAGAAATAGCTTAAAACTTAAATTTTTAATTTAATTAGTATAATACCGGTAAACCGTAAGATTATATTTAACCGCGGAAACTTACTTCTCCTTTATATTTCTTTATTTTAAATAAGTATTTAGTTTAATAATAAATAAAAAAACCCTTTTTTTCGTAAGCTTATTTTTATAACGTTATCGATTTATCGTATATTATAATAAAAGTAGAATTAATCGGTAAAATTCGGTATTAAACGTTATAGCTTAAATATTTACTTTACTTTTTTTAATTTATACTTTTAATATTTAATAGTTATAAACCTCGGTTCCGGTAAGTTTTATACTTAAACGGCTTAAAAGTATATAATTTTAAACGTCGATATATTTTTTAAAATATTTTTAGTTTAATTAAATTAAAGAATCTAAAAAAGCTAAAGAAACTTATATTCGATTTATAAAGTAAATATTAAATATTATAAAAGCGAGTAACCCTTATAAAAAACTAAAAGCTACCGGCCTTATTACGTTAAGGTTAATTAAAAATAAGCTTAAAGGCTTATACTTTCGAACAACCGTTAACTATAAAAATAAAAGTAAAGAAACGAAAAAGACGATATATAAGTTTAATTACGTCGGGATAAGTATAGGTAGTAAAACTTCGTTATATATTATTCTTATTTAAGTAAAAAGAGTAATTAAAATAAATACTCGAAATACCTTTTAAAAGATACCGACGTAAGGTTAATAGGTTTAGTACTACTAGCTACCGCGTTAATAAGTAAGTAAGTTAGCTAGTAAGTTAGCTAGTAAGTTAGCTAGTAAGTTAGCTAATAAGTTAGCTAGTAAAGTAGTTAGTTAAGTAGCTAATAATTTAGTTATTTAAGTATTAAGTAAGTAAGTAAGTAAGTAAGTAAGTAGGTAAGTAAGTAAATTAGCTATTAAGTTAGCTACTAAGTTTACTACTAAGTTAGTTAGTAAACTAGCTAGTAATTTAGTTATTTAATTATTAAGTAAGTAAGTAAGTAAGTAAGTAAGTATATAAATAAATATTTCGCCGCTTAAGGCTGCAGAGGAGACGATAGAGTAACGCCTAAAGGGCGTTACTTTATCGGATCTAAAACAGCTTAAGCGGCGTATCTAACTATCTACCTAAGTAGCTATTAAAATTCCGATCCTTCCTAACGGAAGGCCTTCTCGGCAGGCGGTCCTACCGCCGTTCCCTAGTTTATTTTAATCGGATTAAAACTCGAGCGTGTATCTTAGTTCGAATCTAAAGTTTACTGTCGGTCTGCTATAAAGGGCTTTATCGTAGGCCTTATTATAATCGGCTTTATCGTAGGCTTAAAATAACTGTAAGTCTTCCGGCAGGTATTAAAAGGTCTTATAATCTCTAGTTCTTTTAGCCGTTCGACGGCTAAAATTACTGCTTTTTATAGCTAATTAGATCCTTTAAACAAGTGCTATAGCGAATTAGTATAATTATAATTTAAAGCTAATCAGAATTAAAAACAGGTAGTATAAATCTTAAGGGCAATAATTTTCTATTATGCTCGCCCGTCTTATAAAACAAACATTAACCTTTTTAACAGAAGGTATAGTCGGTGAAAGCAATAATTATATTGTTACCAGGCTATACCAAGGTTAGTACCCTGGTAAATAGCTGAGTCGTGCTTACTATTTATCTACAGGTTGCGAGGATAACACTCAAACCTTACCGACCAGGGGCTATGTTCTGTACGACTCCTGTGGAAGTATGGTCTGTGTATCAGCTTCGTAGGTCTCGCAGCTGGGTTGACGAAGTCTCCTTCTAATAAAGCAGTGAGATACAGTATAAAAGGGCAGGGCCATTAGTCGGTACGTGTATTACCCTGGCGATCGTATACCATGTTCAATAGTATAATATATACATACCGGCGTTATATGATTATTCACAGATCCATACTAAGTAGGGTCCCAAGTACAGGTAAGTACTCATGTATGTAATTATGCAACAAAGCAAGCTGCAGTTGGCTGTGTTGGTTAGTGTGGTGACATTGTAGTTATAGGCCAGTGAGATTGTTTAACAATTCAAACGCATATACTGCTTGATAGGCCATTTTGCCTCCACCGCAAACATGCAGATAGGGTGGACTGGCACCTGCACGTGCAATTGCAGGAGCATCGGCACATCGGTGCTGATGCTCTTAATTCCGACAACTACCCCTCCAGGGTACGTGTAAATGCGCCTCAACCGTAAGAGCTTATAAAGGGTGCATTTTCCGCCCAGGCGGCTGTTGCATCGCCGTAAAGTATCATCGTTGAAAAGGTCAGCATCCACTAATCCTTTCTCAACCCTCCAAGCTTCAATGGCCGAGGAAACATATGCTGGGCATCATGATTACGGAGCACTCGGTATGGGTCTGTTCGACCAGCAATCACGATCCGAAGATACTCCTTGGTTCCTGCCCAATGAGCCGTCTCTAGGTCGGAGCGACCCTACGATTTCCTGCAATACCAACAGGGTACCTTTCGAGATACCTGTCAGCGCAAAAAGTCATCCGAATGTCATTGACTCTTTTGATCCCGCTTACAAGCTCGAATATAATGAGACCGACTCCCAGGTACCGCCTTCCGCCAGGCTAGCTGTCCCTTGGGAGGAATATCCAGCACCATTTCCAGATTTCGTCAGCCAAAGAAAGAGCTTGAGATCAAGTTCATCAGCCTGGAGCCTATCGACCTGGAACTCGGAGCCCGAAACGCTCCACAGCGACTCTTTGATTCCCTCGCACTCCGCGGGTAACGTTTTTCAAGACTATCAATATTTCGCTCCGTCCAGCCATGCAGGGGAGAACAATCAACAGGATGTGGGCACTGGTGAGGATTCGAGACAGCAAACCAGTATCGCGGCTAGAAAGAGGGTGTTTGCCTCAGCATTCCCAAGGGAAGAGCTGGATTCGGACGCCCAAATTAGAAAGGCGCCACCGAGGGCCGGCACCACCGAGAGAAGAGTGCTAGCTTGTCCATTCCAGAAACGCAATCCCCACGAACACCAACGTTGTCTCAAGTACACCTTGCACCGAGTCAAAGATGTGAAGCAGCACGTATACAGGCATCACAAGCAGCCCGACTATTATTGCGCACGGTGTTCCACCATATTCGCGACCGTCACCGATCGAGATGAACATACTCGCCGCGCAGACTGCACCAAGGCACCCATGCGACAGTTTGAGGGCATAACAGATGAACAGAGGAGCATGCTGCATAAAAGCTCCTCCCGGACACTAAGTCACCAAGACCAATGGTTCCAGATGTGGGATCTCATCTTCCCGGGCGAGAAACGTCCAGCGTCTGCCTTGGTTGGGAGCTTCACGGAAGAGACGATTCCCTTGATACGCAGCCTCTGGAGCAATAAGCGAGATGAGATCTTGGATAAAGTTCTGGATAGCAATAGTGCTGAGACCTTTCACAAGTCTCAACTCGATTGTATGATGGGTCATCTCTTCGACGCTTTGGAGGTTGAGACATCTGGATTGCTCGCCGGGAATGCTTCTCCTCCGAAAGTTGAACTCACCAAATTCAACTCCGATGCGAGCCTACCGTCTGGACTTGTGAGTTTGCATCGGACCATTACATCCCATTTTGAACCGCGTTTAACATGGACATCTTTCAGGGACTTTGACCTTGTAACAAGCCGGAGAACGTCGAGATCAGTAGATCAAGGGTAACTACATACGATACCAATCTTGAGGACATCCAACGCATGAACTGCTCAGCTTGTTCCTCTGAATAGCTTAGTCTCTGCAAAGACCGATTCTCTTTGCGAGTCATGTCGCGGACCAATATCCATATCTGCCGCTGTTAGGGCCTCGGCGCAGAGAACGATGCACAAATACATGCTTCTTTTATAGACCGACGGATTTCCTATCATCTATTCCTTCAAAATAACCACATATATGTGTAATAGTCCACACTGCCAGTTATGTACATGTCTTTAGACCCAATCCTTAGGTATAGTCTTCAGCGACGTGAAACAGACTGCACTTAAGCAAGATGCATTCAGAAGCTTAAGCACTCGTGCTATAAGACCGACTCTTATTAGTAAATCAGGGGAGACTACTGGACAGTCTTCGACGTGCAGTGAAAGCACTAGGGCTAGAGACTGTAACTCTAATATTCTTACACGAGTGCTGCTGCTATTCTAAGTACAGTAGCTTAAGCGAGTACTAACCTTGGAAGTGTAATGTCGAATATTAGAGTTACTAAGAGGAAACATGATAATGAAATATGTATGTATATAATTAATATAATGCCTATATTAGGGTTATATGACCCTGCTATAACTACCTCCTTTCAGATATAACAGAGGCCTTCTCTCCCTTAAGCTTACTGTTAGATTCATTACATCTGACATTAAAGACTTTAATAGTCTTAAGGTAATTTTTTTTTTTACCGAAGTGCGTACTAGAGTTATAAACCTTTAAGTACATTAGACCGACGAAAGCTGTTTTACCTGTATTATTAATCGGATCGAAAAAATAACTAAGTCCTTAAAGGGCTTAAAGACGTTAACTGTTAAAATTATCCAGTTAAGACTATATAGGACCCCGGAAAGCGATTTTTTTATGTTTTTAAGTAATATACTAATCTAATTCCTAACTAAGATTAAACAGATGTCTATATATATATAAGGTAAAGAAATCACAATTACTTATATTTACATACAAGACGTTAGGCTATCCCTGTAACTATATAATAGAACAGAATAACATTAGACTCCCTTCCCTTAATAAAAAATAATCCATTCTATTACCTAATTAGATACTTGAATACTTGAGTACCTGATTACTTTGGCACCTACATGCATATGCATGAGCCCGATGCCCCTCCTCCTGTTTCCTTTTGCGTTTCGCAAAAAGCATATGCGGGCGCTTCACACTGAACCACGCCTTGATTTGGATGCAGTCTCCCTTGAGTACTTACGTACTACATGTATCACTTGCAACCTCCCAACCTCCCAAACTCACAAAACTTTACCCAACCTTCCGCCTGCAGCGGAAGGAAGCCCCCCAAGTCTATTGCGAAACCAGTCTGTCTAGCCCTTCGGCTGTAGGCTTGCCTTCTTTTGCCGTCGATCAAGCATATGTTCATCACTCCCCACCGTGGTAGTCATTTTGAAAAGACCATCGGTGACAAATTGTTTGTCATTTGCCATCCCCGCCCACATACTTTGCCTAAATTAATTGCCAGCGAACCTTAGCTAGGAACGTTGAAAGGGTGTCACCCCTCAGCATTACCACCGCAGCACATCGTACCTCCCACCTGCAACCTCTTCGATTCTGCTCGGAAAGCATTCGAACACGCCTTCGACCTTTGTCTCAAGAAAGCCGCGGAATCATTCAATCTCGCCCGACAACATGGAGGTCCATACACACGGCTGGCCTGAGCATCTCCCCGAGAACGCCCTGAAAAAGAGGCTCGAGCCAATCATGGCCAAGCTTGACATCCCAAACTACGCGTTCAGCTGCGACAAGCCTCGAGGATACAAATGGGCCAACCTCACCTTCCTTGACGTTGCACACGGCGAGTCCTTTCTGAAGCAACACGGTGAGGAGCGTGGTTTCGTTCCATTCGTGAGATACGGAGGCGCTAGACGACCGCAACGCAAGGCCAGGCTTCAGTTGTTTGGTGGAGACATCTTCTGCTCCATTAGCAGAGAACGCGGCGGAGGCCCCAACCCACCTGCAAAGAAGCCTGATCCCATCACTTTGAGAGGTCTGCGGCATGCTGCTGACGAAAAGGTGAAGCCAACCTACCGAGTCGAGCGTGAGGGAGGCCCTGAGGTCTTCGACGTGAAATCACTGAGCTGCGGCCACACTACCTTTCTGGGCGAGAACCTCGTCTACCTACCCGAGGTCAGGTTTCAGGACGTCAGCACCGCAAGGTTCACCAAGCGCAGCCTACTTATCAAGCTTCAAAGCAAGCGTATCGTCAAGATTCCCCTCGAGACTGTTGTAGGCTTCGTCTATAGCTCCGAGGACACCCTCACCTTGACTCTCTCAGAGGAACCGTCCTTCTTCGAGGATGCCAGCACTCTAGAGACTCTTTTCCGCCAGATTGGCCTTTCTTCTGGCAGCCAATCCCGGCCGACAAGAACACGTCTATGCAGTCTCAATGATCAGCATGCCAGGGTCATCGGTCAATGTCTGGTATATCAGCTCAAGGTCTCTGGGGACGACCTCCGACGGCGGATTTTACGTCTCAAGAAGCACGACATGCTAAACTTTGTTCGATATGACCTGACCACCCAAAGCCCAGCGCCTTTGCAGCTTGGGGCCACTAGCGAGGCTATGGATGCTCTGATGAGGGAGCTTTCGGCATGTGCCCAAAGCGACCACTTACCGTTTCGTATTCTGTTTCAGCTACAGGCTTTGGCATGGAACGCTTACTTCCATCCGGGCATTGTATTGGCTTTAACAAGGGAGCTCCGACGAGTCTCAGAGCTTCGTCGAGCCGCCGGCAGGCGTCTGATCTCTGCTGAAGCCTTGAAGAAGCTGAAGGAGACTCCATGGCCCATGCCCCACGGCAATCCATCCTTGTTCGACGTTGAAGCCATTATCCAGTTTCTGATAGAGACCGAAGACAAGATGAGCCGCGGTGAAGCATTCCGCGAAGCACTCGAGTCGACAGCCCAGAGCCTCGCGACTATTCATAGGGTCACCGTTACTCCCACCAGAGTCACTCTACATGGTCCAGAGCTGGAGGCGAACAACCGCATTCTACGGAAGTTCCCAAACCATCACGAGTACTTCGTCCGGGTTCAATTCTGCGACGAGAATGGCCAGGACCTTTTCTTTAATCCGGGTGTCAGCAATGAAGAGGTTTATGAGAGGTTCAAAAGAATTTTCCGAGACGGCGTCGAAATTGCTGGGCGACATTATTCATTCCTCGGGTGGTCGCACTCTTCTTTGCGTTCACATTCAGTATGGGTAGGTTCAATACATGGTCTCTATGATTGAAAGATGAATATACGTCTGACTTAGATAGTTCTCGGCCCCATTCATCGATGACAGCGGGAAACTCCAATCTTACTTCACCATCATTGGAGATTTGGGGAATTTCGACACAATCCGTACGCCTGCAAGGTATGCCGCACGTATCGGCCAGGCGTTTTCGGAGACACCATTTTATATACCACTGGATGAGCTCAACATCACCGTTCTTGAGATTCCAGATGTGGAAAACCAGGGTCGAGTCTTTAGCGACGGTGTGGGCACACTCTCGTGGGAAGTGGTTCATCGAATCTGGGATGTCCTCCCGCAAAAGAAAGCCGCCCCCACCGCTTTTCAAGTTCGTTTCCGGGGCTCGAAGGGAATGCTAGCCTTGGACAGCACCTTGTCTGGCGCCGTGGTGTGTATCAGACCGTCTATGAAGAAATTTGACAGCAACGACAAGCCGCATCTTGAGATTTGCGACATGGCGACTAAGCCAATTCCTCTCGTCCTTAACCGCCAGATGGTCAAAATCATGGAGGACATGGGCTGCAACCAGGATTGGTTTTTCCGGATGCAGAACATCGAATTAGCAAGGCTTCGGGCTATTGCTTCCGACAATTACAGTGTGGCCGACTTCCTCAAATACCAGAATGTCGGTGAAGGTATCAGATTTCATGGTTTGTTCGTACATCTCGGAAACCTTGGCATTGACTATCGCGAAGACAGCTTCCTTCGCTCCGTAGTCGAAGCCATGGTTCTCCGGGAGTTGCGTCTCTTGAAACACAGAGCTCGCATCCCTATTCGACAGGGCATTACTTTGTTTGGAATTATGGACGAGACCGGATTCCTGAAAGAGCACGAGGTCTACGTCACATATGATACCAAGGGCGGTCGCTTTGAGCCTCCTCCCGAGTCTGGAAGGCGGCTCCTCGTAACTCGATCCCCAGCTCTACACCCTGGAGATATCCAAACTGCCTGCAACATCATCCCACCTCAAGGCCATCCTTTGCGAGATCATTATAATGTCATAATGTTCAGCCGCCATGGCATGCGAGATCTTCCATCCCAGTTGTCCGGGGGTGACCTCGATGGCGATATCTTCAACATCATATGGGATCAAGGAGCATGGCCCTCAAGGAAGTATAAGGCCGCAGACTACCCTCGCGTGGTACCTAAGGATCTGGGCCGCAGCGTGACCAGGGAGGATATGGCCGAGTTCTTCGTCGATTTCATGAAGTTGGACTATCTCGGAGTCATCGCGACGCGGCATATGATTGTGGCCGATCAAATGAAAGAAGGAACCTTGGATACAAACTGCTTGAAACTGGCGGAACTACATTCTACAGCAGTTGATTTCTCCAAGACTGGACATGGAGTGAGCCTTCAGATGCTGCCCAGGGCGAACAAGCACCGGCCCGACTTGTGAGTTTCCTCCCTCATGTGACCTTGGCGTTATTCCTCCTTTTACCTCTTCCTTGATGGTACACTCTTCACAGCCTCTGACTTTGCCGAATCAGCCTCGCCCCAGGAACGGAAACCCGCATTGTTGACAAGTCCGCTATCGAGCTCAACGATTACATCTTGGAACCTGCTTCGGATGAGGAAGAGGACCAATACTCCGGCCCTCGACACGTTTACTACCGATCTGAGAAGTTACTGGGCCGCCTCTACCGCGCAATCAATGAGCAAAAGATTTGGCACGAGGACGTCAAATCCAAAGTGCGGCCACGGGGGTCATCTTTCTGGGACGGATTCTTTGACCAAATCCGTCCGCGCTACGAGGCCATTGTTAATGATCCTGGTGAATGGATCGGTCACCTTGAGACAGGACGCGAGATCCGTGGCTGGTACGAGGTTGCTGTTCTGGAGGCCATGGCCAAGTATTCAATGCATCCGACCAAGCCACTCACGGAGCTGGAGGCCTTTATCGGCAATATCCACAACAAGTCGGGTGTGCAGAACAACCGGCAGCGGGATAGCTCGAAGAAGCTGAGGGCCGAGTTTGATCGCATCTCGACGTGGATCACGAGCCAGATGCGGGTCCGTCCCGAGTCCGAGCCCACGGGATACCAGACCAGGTTCGACAACCTCCATTTGTGCATGGCCTGTTTTCATGCAGGATGTGAGGAAGATCACGACCAGAGGGGAAGCAGAAACGAGAGTATGCAGAGTTTCAAGGTCGTCGCTGCTTGCGCCCTACTAGCAGAGCTAGGCATGTTTGAGAATGGTCGGCGGCAGGGTGGCGGCTATGTCGGCGTTAGCGGTGGTAGGGCGACGACCTCATGATCGACCATTCACGGCTTCGGCAGAACGATCGGACGGGCTGAAGCAGCCGCAATTGTTTCGTAGCTCAACAGGGAAGGTTTTACCGGGGTGTGAGACTTGAGGGTTTTTGAGTTGACTGCTCGGGCAACAACATCTTTGACATATTGGTCTCCGATTTGGTATTTCCTGCAGCTTTTGGCTGCATATGATGATAATGAACTTCGAAGAAATGTCCATGAAGGGCAGGAGCCCAGCCTGAATGTGTGTGAGCAGTGAGCAGGATGTCCAGCCAGTATCCAAGATAAGGCTGCACTGTGCCACAAGGGCATAATTACTCGATGAACATGAAACTACCTCAGGCGATGTAAGTTGAAGAGTCGAATTTCCAACCGTTTCTGCCACAGCAGGTATCATGTGAGTGTCCGTCCATCTATAAATTCTAATTACGGGCCCTCCTCTTCAAACCCTTTCCGGGCCTATCGCAGATGTCGTTGTTGGATGTTGGTGATCATCTTGTCTACGCGAGTTCCTTTTTTCCCACCAGTCCCGGGTTAATTTGCAGGTAACCTTACCAGAATCAGGTCTCTCGGCATTGTTTCTCATCCACCTGACATTTCTCTTCTGATCATATCACAGTCCTATAAGTGGGCTGCCGCGCCGTTCGACAACTTTCATTGGCGCGGTTTGGAGACCGTACCTTGGTAAAAGATTACTCGTGGTCATGCACCCTTACTCTTACGCATCGATCCAATGGGTCTGCGCTCGTGATGCACAGGGTTAAATATGCTCTTGTCTTCTCAAGAGGCCCGGTAGCAAGTAGGAATCCGTTGTCATGTCATGGAACGTCACCGAGCCGAGCGATTGTGGGGTACATACGCGAGGTCGCTATCACCGGCACTTAGACCTCCTTCACTCTTTTGTGCCTGTGGTATGAGGTCAGCACCTCCTACTTGTGGAAGCTTTTGCGACGCTGAAATTAAAAGCCTCAACCACACACCATTCTTCCGTGGATGTGGGATCATGTGCCATTGGTATCTCCACACTGAGCGACACCCTAAGATCTGACTGGGAAAGGCACCCCGTGATTATTGGCGTTTGGCGGCCTTGGGGGCGCCACTTGGAGTCCAGATCCCACCAATCCGGTGGTGGCATCGGACTGCTCTTGTCTCTTTGCGCAAAACAAATCACACTGTACGTGATAACAACGCTGTCGCGAAACCGTTATCACAAGGTTATCCATAATAACACTAGATCTCAGGCCAATCGCCAAGATGGTGGAGGAACTTGCATATATATATGTGTGTGTGTTTGTGTGTATACACTTGTGTACGTCGTCGATCCTTTCCCCAGGAGTTTGACAACCGGAAGAAGTCCAACAAGATTGCTGCTCCGTGGCCACGATGTTTCTTGGCCGAATAACTTCTCGCGGCATCGCTGTCCTCCTCCTGGGGCTTTCCGCCGTCCCATCATTTGTTCAAGCCTACCCAAGCCCGATAACATGCAGTGGTTATTGCTGGGCCCATGACCCGTCGATCGTCAAGAGGTCTGATGGGACCTACTTCCGCTTCAACACCGGGAGCGAGATTGGTATCTCGTCGGCGAGCGCACTAACTGGCCCTTGGACTTATCTGGGCTCTGCACTACCTTCGGGGAGCTCTATCGATCTTACTGGAAACACGGACCTTTGGGTATGTTGGCTTAGTTTTGTCTCCCAGATGGGTGTGGGGGCGGTGATGGGCATCTGGGGAGATGTCGTGAGTGTATGTGAGGGTTGACTCGCTAATACGTCTTCACTAGGCTCCACATGTCCAACTTGTTGGTAGCACGTACTATATGTATTATGCTGTCAGCTCGTTCGGCTCCCAGTCCTCGGCCATCGGATATGCTACTTCTTCGACGATGGAATACGGCTCCTGGACAGACCACGGCTCGACAGGTATTGCAAGTACTTCGTCGAAGCCGTACAACGCGATTGATCCGGCACTTTTCGAGGCGGCGGATGGGAGCTACTACATGAACTTTGGTAGTTTTTGGGGTGATAGTAAGTAATCCGTGATCTCTTAGGAACTTTTTGTGCCCAGCTGCTGTTCTTGAAGGCAGTCCATCTTCACTGGCCTCGGGTTCACGTCTGGCCTGGACAGCATGCGTTACAACCTTCGATTCGGCATGCCCTTACTGACTTTGGCATGAACAAAGTTTACCAAGCCCCAATGAAAAATCCGCCAAAGTCCGCCTCCTCCTCTAGCTACCAAGTCGCATACAACAGCTCCGGCGACCACGCCTTGGAGGGTAGCTTCGTCTACTACCGCAGCCCTTACTATTACCTCTTCTTCAGCTCCGGTATCTGCTGCGGCTATGACACCGACAAGCCCGCCGCCGGTGAGGAGTATTCTATCCGGGTCTGCAGGAGCAGCAGTGCCAGTGGTCCGTATGTCGATGCGACTGGGGCGAGTTGCATAGGCTCTGGTGGCACGAAGGTCCTTGAGAGCCATGGAACCGTCTATGGACCAGGTGGGGAGGGAATCTTGGTTGATACTGCGTATAGTGGTGCCGTGCTTTATTATCATTATGGTAAGTCTGAGCTCAACCCTTAGATTGAGCGGCGATGGTATGGTTCTGAAAGGAGGAACATGTGCTGACAATATTCCGTGACAGCTGATACTTCTGTTGGCCTCGGCGACGGGGACTACTTACTTGGGTTTAACCAGATCAGCTGGTCGACTGGGTGGCCTGTTCTGTTTTGAGTGTCAACAGTGTTCGGATCAATGTGTTGCCTGACAGAGGCAAGTTCCTGCATTCTAGTCGTTGTTCAAGGGGATTTTTGTCAGTGGTCAGATTATGGCATGTTCAGCCTATGCGAGTTATTATACCCAAGACTTAATGTAAATACAGAAGAATTTTATCGCGTAACAGAGCTTAATCTGAGTATCACACCCTTTGCAGAATGCGAACCTCGATATGCTGAGTTCGCAATTTCCATGGTCAGTCAACGTGATCAGCTATAAGGGTGGCAGGAACCCCGTCTGATATATATTGCACATTTTGTTTCTCACTTTTCGAATGTGTTTTGATCTTGATATCCACATTTCTTTCGAGATAAGCCCGGTATCACCGTCCGTTTTAGGGCCGTAAGACCCAGTGTTAGGCATAGGTATCAGGAAGTCTGGGGTTTGATGGTAACCTCACTATCACCCGGTAGGGGATGTTATAACACGGCGTGTGAAACGAAATTAACTGGTGCAACATTCCCTTTCACAGATTTCAAACACGCGCACGCACACACACACACGCACACACAGATATGCACACATAAAATAACAAGATCAACAAAGTATAAGCCATTGCCATCCCTCCCAATGTCTTCTGATATCAAACTTCTTGTTGTCACCAGAAGAGAGTAAAGAAATAGTCCCAAAGTATACCTAGAGTTTTGATACGCTGTAGGAACTAACTTGGATTCACATATTTACCTGCCAACAACATTCCCCCTTCATACAAAACTAGCCAGGGCACCCAAAAAGTTTCCCGCATTTCCTAAGGCACTACTGCGTGACTTGGACTTGCCCCCTTTTTCTCTCAGTCGTTCCTCCCTGAGGTAGACACTCACTGCCGTGAGAATAACCAGTCCAAACCAGTCGACTCCAACTTCCGCAGCTGCTTGTCCCTGGTAGTATATCTCCAACATGGCAAACTCGCTCCCACCGCCGTACGCTCCAGAAAAGCAGGCCAGGACATCACCATTGCCATCCTCAAGTTTGAGGCGGCGGCCTGGAATCTTGTTGTGTGAGGGTGGGTCGTGTACCCACTTCACATCCTTCAGAGTCTGGTGCCCAATTCTGAAAGAGTACTTGGCGCTGTCACCATGGCCACTATGCCGGAACTCGAAATTTCTGTTGCTGACAGATAAGTTCGGGCATGCCCCTGTGTACACCTGGGTCACACAGTGGCCGACGACGCCTCCGTTGGCGTGGACGATAGAGGTTTCGATGCTCTCATGGTAGGTGTTGGGCCTGTTCGGCAATATGTTATAGGTGTTGTAAGCCGATGAGCTCGGCGTCACGGCCAGTCTGCCGTCTAGAAAATGGGTGATGTGGTATACGACGATGGGATCCCTGAAGAGTCCAGAACTCCTTGTTTTATTGCTGCTGAAGATACCCATTTTCTCGGTTGTCTTGCGTCCAGGTTTCTGATGAACGATACTTTGTGAGGCTCCAGTCGTGGTGTAAGCCAGTGGAAATGAGACTTGGGATTTCGTTCTCGAAGTAAGATGATATGGATGCTCGAGAAGGGTTGCAGGAGAACATACACGCATCTCAGTCATTTCTTTGACCTGTATTATAAGAAAGTGAAGACACCTGTGAGAATGTCGTTGCCTATGGATGTGGAGGTATCTTGCTGGCAACACGAAGCGAGGTCCAACCATTTCCGATAAGGATGCAGACTCCTGGGGCTTGGAAATCCTACAAGTGTCGATCACGATGATCTCGACCACGTCAACGTTTTCAGACGGAATATCGTACCGGGCACCCTCGATCTGTCTATGTAACAGCTGATTTTGAAGGGACATAGAACCTTGGGGGATGTTCCTTCCTGGAGATTTCCAGAGACACTGGCACGGAACGAGACTTTCCACTGCACTATCACCCAATCCACCGCCACCACCCCTTAGCCTCTCCAAGCCTCATAAGTTGCTGCAAATCCACGCTCATTTGACACACACCCACAACGATTTCCCCATCCCTGTCCTTGGGCAGGAAATACATCAAGCCCTCCCTAGCACCGTCTACAAACCTCGGTCGTCTAACGACTTCCGGCTTTTCAAGCAATGGCCCGAAGTCCAGATCATATAAACCCTCTTTGGCCCAGCTACTAACCCTGATATCAATGCTTGGTTTGCTCGTGGCAGCGATAGTTTTCTTCCCAGCCGTGTCGTTTTCGCGGTTGAGAAACGTGGCCTGGAGTCGTGTGCTATGTATGAGAGATTCGCGGTCCAGAGCCGCCCGCAGGCCGGAGGCGATGGAGGCCAGGTCCCCCCTCGCTACCAGGTCATCGACTGGACACGTGTGCGATGTGGCTGTGGTCACTATGCCGGGATATGTTGCCGGGAGTCCAAAGTGGCGGCAGACGTCGACATTACGGGTGAGGGTCGTCACTGGTAAGGAGTTGTGACCATGTTGCTGTTGGAGACGTGTCTGCCTTGCGCGGGTTATGGCTTGCCAGATGAAAGCTGTGAGGACGTCTTCTGTAGAGACGAACATGTCTGGGGAGAGTGACTCTGTGGCTAAGGTCTTCAGGATGGAGAGGGAGCTGGACGGGAAGGCGAGATATGCCCAGACTGGTGGTGGCTGCGAACCGGATGGGTTTTGCGCCGATGATGCTCTCCTGGGCGTGCATCTTCGTCTGTTGGTATGCTATTAAGAAGAAGAATGATGTTCTTCCTCTTCATATTTCCAACCTCAACTTCCTCCGCCGTAGAAGCTTCCCCTCGACATGCCTTCGCAAGCAAGCTAGATATTTGTCCCTGCCCCCTCATATCCATACTACCGTGCTGGGCATTGATGGTCAAAAGCAAGCCGCCCTTTAATGAAGTTTGCCTGGACGAGCAGCACCGGTAGCTGCTCGGTCACGGGGACCATCGTCTTGCATGGCGCAATCAAGTTTTCATCTAGCATGCTAAGCGGGAACGAATTCCGGTGTAGTACTTCCCATTTCGGAAACGATGAGATGCTTCTCAAATGGTTTATTTTGATACGCGGAGGGGAGGACGGTTTTGCGGGCTTGATCTTGAACCCATCCAGCTCCCGTACCACCCTGCTCGCTGTCCACGGCAGGGCAGTGGATAGCCGTTCAAGTCCTTGTGACAAAATCTCGATTATTCCATCGGCTTTCGCTTGCAGGTCTGACGAGTCCTCGGGGACTGTCAAACAGAGTGTTATTTGTGTGTAGAGCCTGTTGATGCGCTCCTGTTGGCCCAGAATATCGAGCGGGAAGTCGTCCAAAAGCCCGGACGAAATGGTTGCGTTCATGTCTTGGGGACTAAACGATCAAATAAGGAAAGTCGGGTGTCACCATCGATCAGGAGGTTAGAATTAAAGATGAACAAGAGGGATTGGATTCCGGAAGTCCTTTGTACAATAAGGCCGTTGATATGACGAGCAACCGGTGCCGATTCGGGTATGGCCAGCCGCTGTCGGGCCCACCACCAGCTGCTTTTACATTCGAAGTCCAGCTATCGTATGCCAGGTAAGCTGCCACAAGAATACAGTCCAACCGTAGCATCATAAGCAATTCCAATCACGGATCCGCTTCAAGGGCCAGGCCGCAGTGTGAGGGATGCACCACTGCACATGGGGTCTGAGAAGCAGAAAGAAGTCTTCATTTGTCCCTTCAAACACCACCGTGTTCGCAAGCCGGAGGCATGCTTCTAGCAAGTAAACACTATGCTCTCAGGGGAGGTTCCCTTCCATCATATACATGTACACTCCCGCCATATACTGCAAGTCCCTCCCCTCCTCATGCTATTTTCGTAGTTACGCAACCCACACGATACATCAAGCCGAAGCTGCCAAGATAGCTGGCGATACAATCCTTGCCCTCCAGAATGTCCGAACACCATTCATGCCACTATTTCCGACACAGTTAGGTCTTTTTATGGACACATGACCTCTACAGAACAGTAGACAATAATTCTAGCCCCTCACAACCTATTGTGAAGCGCCTCGACCCCCTGTGACTACCACCGTCCCTCTTGCCATGCCTTGGTGGGGTAGGCGGTGGCGATGAGGCAAGTGGTTCATCCAGCTCCCCAGGTTCCGCTAGACCCTATCTAGCAAAGACCTTGACGACACCATCGCCGCCACCGCTCACAACCCATCTGCCGTCTTGGCTCCAGACCACTGCGCAGACACCTTCGCCACGCATGATTCGGTGGGACGTGATTTCTTGGGTGCAGCTTCGCTTCTCAAGGGACCAAAAGCGGAGAGAGGCGTCGTGGCCAGCTGAAATTAGCTCGCGCCCGTCGGGAGAGAGGGACAGCGAGGAGATGGATGCTGGGTGGGCAAGCATGTTGTAGGTGCATTGGCCTGTGATAGAAGTCCTATTAGTATCACGATCACGCCGTAGGTTATCCTGTCTGAACTGGGCGCCGAACTTACCGCTGTTGGCATCAAAGAACCTGACAAAGCGGTCCTCGTGGCCGGAAATAATAACGCCCTCAACACCACTGCCTGCCATCTGCCGCCCACCACCCGTAGGACCTGCACCAGATGCGCCAGAGTCCTCCTCGTTCAGACCCAGCCCACCATGACCCGTTGGGTGCTGACTCTGCTCAAGCCCAACCGTCGTCGCAACAACAGAGTTGACGCTCGTGCCCAGTGTCCCGTCGTATGTCTCCAAGCTCGCCATGCTGCCTATCTCCTCTCCCGTCCGGGTATCATAAACAATAATGGCGGCATCGGAGTAGCTGACAACAAAGGTCTCGGCCGAGGCACTCAACGCGGTAATGCAGGTCGGCGAAGCGGTCGAGTTGGGGCGGGATATGGTGTGCACCAGTGTATGGTTGAAGGGGCTATTTGTTGCCATGGTTGGCTGGGGACTGCTGGGAAAGGCAGATCCGGAGCTCATACTATTGCCGCGGACGCGGCCACCTGTGCTTCTTCGACCTGCGGAGGCGGCTGGTGGTGGTTGTGGGCTGGTCATTTGTGGTGGCTGACTCAACGCCCAGACGCGAACTGTGCCGTCTGCAGCACCAGAGGCGAGCAATATCCGATCCGGTGTCCCGTAGGGGTTCTGCTGTCCAAATACGGCGCCAAGTGTCGCAGGGAGTACACATAGTGTCCAGACGGCATCGGTATGGCCATCGAGTGTCGCCTTAGGGTCTACCCGACCACGCTCCCATACACGGATGGAGGAATCTTGACCGCCCGAGAAAATCCAGCCATCTCCTTGCGCTCTTCCGCCTGTGGAGAAGTTCGGTGATGGCGACCATGACGCTAAGCAAAGGACAGCGCCATTATGTCCGCGGTGAGTAAAGTCCGCTTGGACGTCCAGGTCTGAGATGACTGAAGCTGCGTTGTTGTAAATAGGTGGAGCCCCCCGTGGAATATGGAACCGTTTGATAAGGCCATCGTCACCTGCAGTACAGATTTCAGGCTCACCAGGACTACCACCGCCCGAGAATATGACAGAGCGCACTGTGTTTAGGTGACCACGCAGGCCAAATCGGAGCTTAAAATTGCCGCTCTCAGTCTTTTGCGCCAACGCGTTCAGAGACATTTCCTGCTCGGTGCTCCTCCGTCTTGAGAGAGAGCTTTTTCTGCGGTGCGACAGAGCCCCACGACCTGGTGACTTGGGTAGATTTTCTGCCGCGGGGAATACATCGGTATCGGGGCGGTTGGAGGCAGGTGGTTGAGGTTGAGAGACGGGGTCTGGGAACGAGCCTTCGTTGAAATCCCAGGTGTCAGAGTCGACGGCGTCCTGTTTCGGACCATCAAATCCACCCCTCTCCACTTGAAGCTTGACGCCGTGATCCTGTTCGGATGGCGTCTCATCAATCATCCGGGTGGAGACCGACATTTGCCCAGGCCATTCTACACTTCCAAAGCCTTGTTGGCTGTCGGCTGTTCTCAGCATAGGCTGTGCGACTGCGGCTGGTTGAGGCTGCTGTATATCAGGACTCTTCATAGGCATCTGGCCAGCAGGTTGCTGTTGCTGTTGTTGTTGAATTGGCTGCGCATGGTTGGTTGCAGGTGGCTGTTGCCTCCCCAGAACTTCCCGCAAGTTATCCTGAGCCCGACGATAGAGCGGATCCATGGGCTGCTGGCCGCTGTTCATACCGTAACTCTCCCCTTCTCTAAGGTCTTCGATCATTGGTAGTGGGGGAGATTCTCGAGGAGGAATAGGGTTGGCAGGCGTGATCATGAGGTAGGTAAACTCGGCTTGGCACTGATCAAGGAAATTCTTGAGTTCTGATCGTTGCGACTCGTCGTCGTCTATCCGCTCCAAATCCACACCGAGGTCCTGGGAGGGGCCTGGGATCTTTTCGGACGAGGCTGTACACGAGAGGTTAGTTCTAAGGAACGAGGGCACGACGCAGCGCGTAATAGCAAACTTACAATGCAGTTTCGCCTGTATCAAAGCCTCCCGATCTAACTTCTTCGTGTTGGCCGACTCCTCTACCTTCTCCCCACCAGCTGCAGCTTTGAGTTGCGCAGACTGCTCCTTGACCTTGGCCTCGAGAATGGCGACGTACTTCTTCAGGGCCTTCTGGGTGGCATCAGCACGCCTTGAGGCGCCCTCCAAGTTTGCTATCCGACCCTTCATCTCCTGCTTTTCGATTTCCCAAGCATTTCGGTCACGCTCGTGACGGTGCCACTCGGTCTGGAGGAAGCGCATGACACCTTGGAGGGTGTACTCGGTAGTTTGAGGCTGGGAGCTGGAGCCGTTGACATGATTCATGCCGCCAGGACCACCGCCCTGGCCTCCTTGGTTCATTGCGCCAGCCATGTATGGCGCCGTTCGACTTGGACTGAGTATTGGTGCGCCTGTTGCACCTCTTGTTCCTCTGTAGTTGTTGTTCCCGTTGCCGAGAAGATAGGAAGGCAGGTTCATGCGATGGCGATGCTTGGTCGGGTGACCAACGGTATCCCGAGGGTATCAATAACTACCTGACAGGTGCTTGCAACGCGTCTGCCAGGGGAGCAGAAAGAGGAGGGTACGTTTGGAGTTGTTGGGTGCGTAGTATGCCCACTGCCCTCCTCTTCCTCACTTGCAGAGGGATGATGTTGTGGGTAGTCGCAGTCGCAGTCGCATTGGCAAGGCAAGGCAAACTGTCTGGAGGAGGAGGTCGGGAGGTCGAGCAGCCAGAGCATGCAAGGGAAGCCGCTGAACAGCTTTCGTGGCTTGCGGTCGCAGTATGACGATATGCAGGTACGCCCAGTCGAGACACGCAAGCTAGTTTGGGCCTGGGTTTCCAAGGTTGAAGGTGGGAGTGGATGTGGCCCGTCGCGTGGATTTGGGATGTGGGAGATGGTCGAATTGGAATGGACAGACAGGGTGGGTAGAGATGCCTTTGCCGCGTCTCCGTCGTATACTTCGTTGCGTCGTGACAATGGAAAAGAGCAATAAAGAATCTGAATCCGTGAGATAGGTACTGGATTGGTTCCCTGCTGGCAGAGGTTTTCAAGCTTGCTGCGCTGCTGCAGTCTGGGTTGACTACAGTTGGGTACTGCTTGATGCTGCTGGAGCCGCCGCCACTGCTGCTGCTGTGACCAGTCAGTCCCTGTCCTATGTACAAGCTCCTTTGCCGCCAGCGCCCAGCCTGACAGCCTGGACGGCAAGTGTGGAGCTTCACCTGGGCAGTTCTCTAAAGTCCGTCCGTCATTTCGCCAATCAAGAGTGGGGTGTAGAGACCCCTGAGCTGGCACGCCTACGTGATCCGTGCACAAAGCTGTAGGTTGTACCTGGGAACCGCAGCAACCCTAACCCTGTAAAGCGTATTACTGCCCATGGTGAGCACCTACTCAGGTACCTAGGTACTTAAATACTTACCTCTTGGGTAGACCATGTACAAGAGATGTTCACCAACTCTGTTCCAATAGGTACCTAGCTTTCCAACAAATATCAAGGTACAAGGCAACTGTTGCTGCAGGCTCTGCAGGCTGGCAGGCTCATCGGCTTCCACAAGGTTGGTTACACCAATGACTGTGCAGCATGCGCGGTCTGGCCGGCCGCAGGACAGGCCGGGTCGCGAAGTATCATCCACGTCTCGAGATGATTCTCCTTTCCCCTGTCAGAGTTGTATCCCAATTTACTTAATAAGCTTCATTTAAAGGCACATCTGTACACAAGTAGCCTCTTGTAGTCTCTCGCCATGACTATGAACGGCGACCGGGACGTTCCTGTTCTCAATACCAGCTCCAATATCACACAGTGCCTCCAACCGCCCATGGCCCGTCCGGGGCACCAGATACCGGGGCGAGAGAGAGAGAGAGAGAGATGAATTTAACCGCCGAAGGGCCGAAGGCCAGAGGCGGTTAGTATTTACACATATCTACACTATACGCAACGCTACGGCCGGCTTACCTCCTATAAGGCTTATAACGTAGCGGTACTTAAAAGGATTACCGGAAAGGTAATTATATAATCTTAAACAATATAGCGTAACCCGAGATATAGTTTTTTAGCTAACTATAACGTAATACTAAATTAAAGGGGAAACCTATACCTATAATAAAACTACTCGTTATTTAAAAACTTATAACTAAACTTAAAATACTGTATTAACTAAACGAAACCTTTTATTTAAAACCTACCCTGCCTTTATACTATTATATTAAAAGTATAAAGTATTAATTATTATCGTAACTATAAACGTTTAGTCGGTTTCGGATATATTTGTAATATAATTAAATAACCCGACTTCCGAAGAAAAAAGCCGAAGTTAACTATTAAAGCTTTGTAACGGCTTATTTAAAAAAGGCCGTAAGTATTACTAATATTAAAACGTAAAAGCTAAAAAAAAAAATAAAGTAAAGTAAAAATAAAAGCAGAAATAAAAAGAAAAATAGAGAAATAAAATATCTTTAAAATAAAAAGAAAAGAATATACCGCTATATTAAAAAACCGAGGGGTAGTATTTTAATATACTTATAAATACCGACGGCTAATAAAGTAAGAGAAAAAACCCGACTACTTTATTAAACTAAAGTACTTTAAAAAGTCTTTACCGAAATACTTATAAATAGCTTCCGCGTTTAAAGATAATATCTTTAGTTATAAAGTATAAAAAACGTAAACGTATCGGAAAATATATTTTAAAGTTTTCGGCCGGCTATAGAAGTATTTTAATATAGTATTATAGTATTAAAAGCGTTAATAGTATAACTAAAAGTCGCTATAACCGGTATAAGTAATAAGTAAATACTATAAAAGGCGTTATAAAGCTAAAAGCTCGAAGGGATATATAGTCTTTACGGCTAACCTGAAAAGGGTATAGTACTTCGATATAGCTTAGCGCTATTAAGCTTAAAAAGCTTAGTTAGTCCGCTTTTTTATAGTCTATTAAACGACAGAAAGTAAAGAAACTATTATTAACTTAAAAAGAACTAAAAAGTAATAGCCTTTATTAGCTAATCTGTCGGCCTCTTTATTACTAAAAATATCTATATATTTTAAGGTTTATCGTATATATATATAATATAAGCTCTGCGCTATAGTTAAAGTTTAAAAAAAAATATACTTTTATTAAAATAAAGCCGGTAAAATATTATAAAAGTAATAAATAACCGAAAAGTTATCGAAATAAACGTAAATATTATAAAAGCCGACGTTAAGGTTAACGATATAATATATAAACTAAAGCTTTTAAAAAATATTAGTTATCTTAACGTTAAAAACCTTTACTTTACCGAAACGGCTTTTAAAAAAGTAGATTAAAAATCTACGTTAATAGATTATAAACCTTTAACTTACCTTTTTAGTTTTTTATTTTAACTTATCCGAATATATTACTAAATCCGACGTAAAGACTTTTATTAGCTACTTTAAATAGTAAATCGCCGCTTTTATCTTACTTTTAAAAATAACCGAAACGTAAACCGATCTAATATATACTTAAAAGGTAAATACTAGCTAAAAGAAAGACAGAAAAAAGGTAAAGAAACGCTTAAAGTTTATAAAAAGCTTCTGTTAATAATACTATAAAAAGGAAAGCGATAAAAAGAAAAGCTTAGTAACTAAAAGATATAGTAGGTTAAAAAAGCTAAAGCGGAAAGTAAAACGTTTTTATATTATAATAAAAAGGATATTAGAAAGAAAAATACCTATCTCGCGATAAAAAACCGTTTTATATATAGTCTTCTATACTAAAAAGATAGCTTTTAATATAAAGAGTAAGTATAACTTTATCTTAAACATTAAACTACTATTACTAATAAATACTAAATCGTAAAAAAGGTTTCGTTATAGCTTTTTATAGCTGTAATACTAAACCTTAGTACTATAAATAATAACCGATTTAACGTAGGCCCGAACTATAAAGTAGACTAAATAAGTAAAAAGGCTTTATATAATAATATAAAGGCCGTATAAGTATTAAAAAACCTGCTAGGCCTTAACCGCTTAAAATTCGATATATAACTTAAACCGTAGTTTATAGTTAAAGTAAATACTTAGTTAGCGAAAAGACTTACTTAAAGATTTAACGACCTTTTTATAATAAACTATAAGCAGGGAATTCTCTCGGTATTATAAGAAGTATATAACCTTTATTTTATTAAAGTTAAAGTAAACTATATTTTTATAGCCTTAATTAAAAAGTTTAGTAATTTTTATAATAGACTAAGTAGCGGTTTTATAAAATATACTTATAATAAAAAGGAAATAAATATCGTTAATATAGTTAAACCGCTTAATAGGCTTAAAAAGCCGATAAATAAGCTTTATATAAAAAAGAAAAAAGATCGAGGAAAAGGGAAAGCTTTAAAAAAAGCTATAAAGTAAGTTAAAATAGTTTATAGTAGCTAGCTAAAGCCGGATATAGGCTTTATAAAAGGTTATAAAAAACTAAACGTAGCGTATAAACGTATTAGGCTAACTTTACTTTTATAAATAAAGGATTAGACAGTTATAAAAAACCGAATCGAAAGCGCCGTAAACGTTATATATAGTTATAATAATAACCTTACTTTAAGAAAAAGCAGCTTTAACGTTATAAGTTATAATAGTAGCAAAGTTTACTATAAAATGTTAAGAGAATATACTAACCTAATTAAAGTAAAATACCTAATAAATAAAAGCGAAGTAAAAGAGTTGTTAAGTAATTAGCTGTTTTAAACCTTTATTAAGGTAAAAGAAGAAGGTAATAAAGCGCTATACCTATATCGAGGATATATTATATTTATTAAGCTTCGGGATTATAGCTACTTTTACCTATCGAAAAATAAGCGGATAATAACTAAAGGTAAAATAACGTTTATATAAAAGACAAACGTATTTGCCGATATAAGGCTAAAACTCCTTTAAGGCGTCGATATTAATTTAGTCGACTTTAAAAATTATATTAGTTATATAGATAGTATAGTTAATAGCTTTATTAATAAAAACGTAAGTATTTTATAACACCGTTTATTAAGTAACGAAAAAGATTTAAAAGTTAAAAATATTATTATCGGTAAAAAAGCGTTATAAAATAGCTTACTTAAAGGCCTTAGCCTTATCGTACTATATAGTATATACTTAATTACTAACCGCGAAAAGGGAAAAAGTAATAATAAGCCTTTTATAAAATTAGTTAATAACTTAACAGATATTTTTATAAGTCTTATAGTCTTTAATAATATAATACGTATAATTATATTTAACGTAGCGGATAGTTATATAGAAAAGTTAGTAAGTATAATAGTACTCCGGATATAGCTAATTTAAAAACTTCCGGTATATAGCGAAAACGTCGTGTTATCGGTCTTTATACTTATCTGTTTATTAAAAGGTATTAAAAGCAGAAGGTTTACTAATACGCCTTATAAAGCGTAAAAACCCTTATAGAAGGTCTATTAATACCTTTACGGTTATATTTAACCCGGAAACAGTTAACTTAATCTTTAAAAGGCCTATAAGTCTTTATTTAACTAACGTAACTACTTATATTAGTTCTTCCGATATATAAGAAAGCTTATATATTAAAAGGTTAAAAACGTTTAATATAAAAAAAGATAATAAGAAAGTAAAATAGTTAAAGCTAATATCGAAGTATTTTTTTATATTATATTATATAAAAGAGATATTAGTAAAGGCTAAGTCGAAAGTATTACTATACCTATTAATAAGCTTATTATATCTATTAAACAGCTAGAAATTATAACTATTAATTTAGTCGGTAAAGAAGTTACCGATACTAATAATACCTTTATCGTTTTATTAAAATAAGTATATAAAGTTAAAGTCGTTTTCGACAAAGTAATACTAAAATAAATACTAAACAGTAAAGATATACTTAACCTCGAAGGTAGTAGTTAAAAAATAAGGTTAGTTATATATATTAATAAAAAGTTATCCGTTAACCGAAACTTAATAAACGTTGTAAGTAATAATAAGGATAATCTAATCTGTAAAAAGCTTACGTTTATAACGGATATAAGTCGCGGTATATAAATAAGTAAAGTAGTCGGTTTAATAACAGACCGGTAAGAAAAAGTTAAACTTAAAGTAAGTCTTAATCTAATAATAACTATTTAAAAAAATATTTATTTAAAGTTTTTAAAAAAAAACGATATTTACTTTATTAGTTTAAATAAAAGCTAACACGGCGTTATAAATAATACCGTATCTTATACCTTAATTAATATTAAGCTAGAAAACAGTAATACTATATTATAGCTAATAACGTTATAGTTATAAATATATTATAAACCGATCTACTATAAAAAAAAGACTAGATTAATAAAGCCGGTATCGCTTAATAAAAAGGCGATAATAGTAGTAGTAAAGTTAATCTTTATAGCTATACTAGCTTAAAAGTTATTATCGGCCGACTGCTTAGCTTATTAAAATAACGGTTAATAAGAGTTATAAAAGGTAAAGCCGTTAGTAATAATAGTAATAATAAAAACCGTAGCTAAAAAAATAGTAGCTATAGTAGACGTTATAAAAGAGATAGCCGAAAGCCGCTTTTAAGTTATTATCGGAGTAAAAAAAGTAGCCGATTTAAAAAGAGTTAAAGTAAAGGTAGTATATAAAGCGTAAAAAGCTTTATCGCTAACGTTTTATAGTTTCTTATAGTCGACTTTAAAAAGGTATATAAACTAGCTACTTTTTTTCTAAGATTATATAACGTACGAAAGATCGTTTATAATATAAGGAAATCGGTAATTAATATACTTAAAAACTCTGTTATAGTCGTTTTAATAGCCTTTTCCGCCGTATTATCGATAATACGTTTTATATAAATATCGATAGGTTTTATAGAACTTTTAGTAGTTAATATACTAAGAAAAATAAACTTTTTTTTTTAAAAAACGGTTAAGCTAACTCCGACCGAAAAAAGTAAAGCGCGATTTTACCGAAGTAATAAAGGATATAACTTAAATATAAATATTTATTTAGTTATTAGTAAAGTAGCTAAGTCGATAAGAAACTAAAGATTACTTAATTTAAATAAAGATTTTTTTTAAAACTATTATAGCTATATCGATCGGACGACTTTATTAATCGCGAAGCTATATAAAAACGTTTATTATATAATAAGTATATTAAACTATATTAAGCTTTACCGAATTATAACTAAATAAAAACTAAAGTTTAGCTTTTTTAATAAAAAACGTAGTTTTAATAATTTCGTTATATAGCCGGATAAACTATTTTATATAAATAATAGTTATATTAAAATAAATCTATAAATAAAATCTTTATTATATTATAAATAAAATAGCAGAACGTAAACGTTTTATATTTTTAAATAAGGTTTATTTCGTTATTTAAACGAAAGAATAAATAAAGGTTATCTTTTATTTTAGCTTTAACGTAAAACTTAAATATTATAAGTTTTATAGATTTTTCTATTTATCTTTTATTATTATAGGCTATTATCGGTAAAAAAAGGATTTCGAAAGCTATTACTGTTATAGTCGTATAAAAAGATACGGTTAAAGTAAAAAAAATAGGCTTAATAAAAGAAATATAAGTAGTTAATATATTTATCGAAATTAAAGGTTTTAAAAAGTTTTTAAAAATAATTAAGGTAAAAAAAACGTTAAATTTTATATAAAAATTATAAGCTATTTAAAGTTAAACTTTAGTAATAAAAGTTTTAAATATATTATTTAAAGCTTATAAGAAAATAAGAAAGATTTTATTTTATATTTATAAATTAGTTATATTAACTATAAATAGCTTAATTAGTTTAAGTATACTTTTAATAATAAAAATAAAAGGGTTTTTAATAGGATTATAAGCTTTTTTAAATAGTAGTAATAAACTTAAAACCTTTTAAATTTTAACGTGTTATTATCGTTTCCCGGTCTTAGTAATAACTATATAATCGTTAATATTATAGAAGAAAGCTATATAGGTATTTATAGACGTACGAAAGGTATAAAGCCCCGGGGGTAACAGTAACGACGGCGGTTAAAACGTTATCGTTATCGCGATATCTTTAAGGGACGATTTAGTGTTAAAAATCTATGTTAAATAAATGTATATAGTAAAAGGCAAAAGCCTTAACAGCGGCTACTAAGACTTTAATAATTAAGGGGAAGGTGAGATACCGGGGCGAGGAAGGCTATAACGGTGATAAAATGACACAACCGACAACTCGCCCGCTATGCCCATACATGAACGATGCCCCCGTCGACCTCCCTAGTGATGATCGACCCGTAGACACTTCTACTGACGGACAAGGCAACAACTGGGCCTGCTTCCCGTCCTATTCCACCAACACACCATGATCGCGGTGGTCCTCACCTACCTGCTCAAATGCCAGACGGCATAATTCTCGCCTTCTCGATCCAGCAAAACCGTGCACGGTCTGCATACTCGATTGGGGTGCCCTTCGAACTGACGACGGTTTGTAGAGCTTGCTGAGCGAACTCCACTGCAGCTGGCTGGCCTTACTGCACACTATACCCTGCAATGCATGAGAGTTCTCGGCAACCAAATATTGAGAGCATTTTTCCATCTGCCCCTGGTTCAATGTTCTCACTCGCGCGTGTACATTTGCTTCGGTTTTGACGTACGCGTAAGTTGAAGGATGTCCGCCTTTTGTGTTTCGTTTCCTTCGTTCTTGACGATTGTGTTCGCAGCGCAGGTGGCTGATGCGATCGATAGAGAATTCTCCGCATATACGTGACGAGAGGATGGGGCCATCAAATAAGATCCGAGGGGAACAGTGCTCGTCTTCTTCCCGAGGTCGCGGGCCACCCATCAAAACTCCAACTCTTCAACCTCCATGCCACAGTCAACGCAAGTCTTAACACTCATCCCCTCCTCATTCTGTATCGCCCGTCCCCACTCATGCACATGCTTCCCTTTGTTGGTCCCTAAATCCTGCCCAAACTTGGCCGCTCCACCGCTAAGGCTACTTCCCCCTCCACGCCGGTACGCGTCTGTCCTCGTCTTCTTCTTGAGATCTAATAGCTTCTCGCGGAACTTCTCCTCCTTCCGTTTCTTTTTGTTTGTCTCGCGGCGCTCAAATTCGGCGTCCAGGGCCTCAGCTGAGCCCCATTTTGTGTTGAAGGCGTACTCCTCGACTTGATAGCGCAGGAAGAGCATCATGTCGTGCCAATGGGATTTGTGTGGGTTGGGCCGCGAAAGATGGGGCAGTAGGTCTTTATCTCGAAGCTCAGCTGTATCAACGTTGTTAGTGGACGTACTAGTCACGGTGCTTCAGGAGCGGGATGAAACTGACGATCTGTTATCAAATAATCCTCCCGGCACTCAGTCTTTGTCAACAATGAATACTTCTCCGGGACCTTCTCCTTGCATGCACTACACACGCAACAACCAAACACCTCCTCCCACACCCAGTCAATCTCTAGATTTCCACATTCCCGGCACTTCTTGCGCTCCTCCTTATCCGCGATAGCACTCAAGCCCGGCTCAAACGGCCCTGCCTTCTGCCGCTGCAGCTTTCGCAGTAGTTGTAGCCGCTCCCACTCCGCGGCCGTCATGTGCTTGGGCTTCTGCTCCTCGTCCGGATTACCACCACCCTGGGCAGGTCCGGACATGCTCTTGTTCCATGGGTCATCCTCGGCGCTTAGAAAACCGCCCTTGGTATCGGTCATGGCGCTGAAGTTGTAGTCGACAAACTTAGCGAACTTCTTGCTCGCCGGGCGCAAGGTCTCGGCAGCGTTAGTGGTAGAGCCATCCTTCTTGGCCGATGACCGCGCATCGCGGTTGGTCTCGGGTATGTGTGACTGCGTGAAGGAGTCGTAGGGCCGTTTGCGAGGTCGCGCGCCGGAGCTGCTGTTTACCACGTGTACATCTTCGGTGTCGATGAAGCCGGATGAGGACTTGGAGATGGTGGGCTCGGTGCCGGATGCGCGGGCGGCGGCTTCTTTTTGGGAGCGGAGGTCCTTGGAGCGGAGGCGGGATTCTTCCTGTGTTGATGCGTAAATGGGTCAGAACCTGTTATAGGCATGATAGGCCTGGATTGGCATCACAGAGCAGAATGCAGAATTGCACGTACTAATTTCCGCGTTACTTCTGGAGTGGGAGGCGAAACGTTCACGGGTTGCGCTGAGGCCTGAGCCCGTGGAGGTGGAGTGGAGGGGCGCCCCATGGAAGATTGCAGGTTGGAGAATGAAATGGGGGAGGGAGGTGAGAGACAGTTCGGCCGATGGCAGGAGTATGGCGAGAAAGCGTGTTTAAACTAGAGTCTATTGTAGTTGTCAAGAATTGGTGGGTGGTTTCTTTGTAAGTCAGCAAGTTCAATGACGCCTGTACATAAATTGACAAATGAGGTTAGATCCAGCCGGCAGGCAACCGCGCCCGAGTCGGCAAAAGATATCAAGAGTGGCAACGAGTGGCAAAGACCAAATGAGAGGCACCGAAGGGGTGTTTTCTTTGCTGGGAGTGGAAAAAAGAGATGGAAGTTTGAGAAGCATGTCTATGGTCTATCCCTTTCTCAGAACATAACATCCAGACATCTTTTGCTGCAAAACTCCCATCCCAATCTTGTCGTTGTTGTGTCTTTGTATGTAGATGTGCTTCCATCCCAACTCGCCGTGAACCACCCCCAAAACCATGACGCCCAATACATCTCGATAAGATCGATAGTCGCCTAGCGACCTTTTCGTTTATGCGCGCGTAATGCCGTAACCCTGCTGAAAGGACGAACTCTCTCCATCACCACATCATTATCGGCATTACTCCTCCTTAGAACCACCCCGTCCGGCACGCTCGGCAGCCTCGATAGCCTTCTTATCGCTCTCAGGGGCACCCTGCATGCCAGACATGAAGCCAGCAGCAGCCTTGAAGGGCCTCTTGAGGTCGCCGGAGGCGGGATGACCGAGGACATGGATCTTGAACAGGTTGGACTCGAAGGCGGACTTGAGGGGGATGATGCTCTGGATCAGCAGCGGGTTGGTGTACTGCATGTACAGGTGCATGAAGGTCATCATGGCCATGCCCATGAGCTGCGACCGGAAGGCCTGCTTGAGCTGGGCCATGTCGTACGCGTGGATCGTGGTGGTGACGAGCTTGCCCTCCTCGGTGGAACCCATAGGGGCGGGCTCGACGTACTTGAGGGTGGTCATGTCTGTAACAACGGGGGAAAATGTCAAGTCAGCTTCTGGTGCTGCATAGTACCTGGAGTGTACATAAAGGGGAACGTACCCTTCTTCTTGTCAATCTGCGACTTGATGTAGGCGTAGAAGCCCATGATGATCAGGTTGCTGAGGAGGTAGAGACCCCGGACGGCGTTGAGCACATTGGGATCCTCAAAGGGGACCTTCTTGGCCACCTGCATCATACCAAGTATGATGACGATGTTGGTCCTACATCGCAAATGTAATCAGTCAGTCAACCTGCACCAGCAGCAGACACAAGGTGGGTGCTTGTCGTGGGCACCTGGGCACTGTCGCATTGCGCAAATGGGCTCGCCAAACAATTTACGCGCACGGATGGAGGGGGAAATGGATCCAAACATACACTTGGGGGCTGAGGCCGGCCATTTTGAAAGATAATACCAGAGACGAAGAGAATAGTGTCCGGAGAGAAGGGGAGGATCCAAAGAAGGGATATGATGGAAAGACAGACAAAGATGTTACAGCTTTGGAACTTTTTGCTGCAAGATGCAAGAAAGACGCAAGAAGCCACCTCAGCGGAGGGACAGCAGCTAGAGTGGGCCTCAGGCTATCTTTCGCGCGTCACTTGATTGGTTACTAACAGCTGAAGGAGCATTTAATGTTCAACCGTTGATCTTTGAAGTTCCCCGGCAATCCGGCTAACTCCACATGGGACGAACGCCATACTTGTATCTCGCCCCCCTGCTAACCCTAGACCCTGACACCCTGTTCGTGGAAAACCCTTTGGTGCCCTTTCGACGACATCCTTGGGGTGGTGTACCACTCAACTCCCATTGTTACACTGTATGGGAGATTTGAGGTTTAATGTTTCTTCCCAGGTCTTCATCCTTCTTTTCTCTCCATGGACCTACCCCCTCTCGACGACGCACCCCGTCGCTATCCGGACTTTTGTCTGAGCATCTCCACCCAGCTCATCCGCACCCTCACAGATGTTCTGAGTTCAGCCTGCAGCACGTCAGGCAGACAAAAAGAGAATCTCGTTCTCTCAGTCGGCAGCGGCAGCGGCCTCCTCGAAGCTCATTTGCAGTCCCTCTGGTCATCTCTTCCAGACTGTAACCTCACCATCGAGGGTGTGGAGGTCCGCACAGCCGAGCAGGCCCGCCCTGTAAATCGATACCTGTCTGAAGAGCATTACGCCACCGTCAGGGGAACATTCGAGGTCTCACCCAGAGGAAGGGATGCCAGTGCCCTAATTTTCGTATACCCGCGCGAGCCCGTCTTGATTCAGCGGTATCTGCAAGCGGCGAGGGATGATGGGAACAGCCCTTTACAGGCCGTGCTTTGGCTGGGTCCAAAGGCGGACTGGGACACCTTTGCTGAGTGTCTGCGGGATGTCCCTGGCTTTGCTTCGGTCGAGATTCCTGGAGATTGTGGTGCAGTCGAGTATGAAATGATGGCTGTGTTACAGAGGCTCCCTGGTCCTTGAATGAGGGCACCTGGATGGTTTATGCTTGCCTTCGCCGCTCACCCAATAGTCGCCCCCCAATACTGCCGCCCGAGCGACAGCACCAATGGACACATCAACGGGTCTCTACTTCCTGGTCAGGAAACGTTTCCAACAAATTGCAGCTACGGGCTCGTCATAGCAAAGTGCATGCAGGCAAGTCCTACAGCTACAGTACCATGATATATGTATTTTGTCGGTAGAATATCTCTGTAAAGAAGAGCGCATCCCGTCGCCGACGAGCTAGCGGTAACTCCCAAGTTTCGACACCTGTTGCGAACAGAAATTCCTCGGACATGGCTTGAAGCGCGGTCATCAGGGTCACACTGCATTCGGAGAAATCCAACGAGGATTTTTCTCGAACCAACAATCCTCTCAAGTTTCTCCCGTTCAATTCTACCACATCTCGGGATAAAGTGGGACAGAGCTCACTATGGCCGGAAACACCAGTCCAGATACAGAGTCCGGTCTGATTAAGCTGCTCATGCATCCGGTTTCCGGTCACACCTTCCTGAAGTCAGCCAACAGCTTGAGGACTTTTAACGGATCCCGATCCATGGATAAAGACTGCTCAAACCGAATAAACACCAAATACGTTCCATCTCGGTAATTGTTATGAGTGTTGATTGAGGTCAAGACACAGGGTCTGAGCAGGAAGATGGTCTCAGCGACAAGATCTCAGAGGAGGTGCAAGGGTCTGGTTGGGAAGGGGCAGGTCCCCCTCGACACATATAGGATGGCGATCGTTCTCGCAAGTCGCCGAAAGGATACCTTACTGCTTGCTTAGACACCCAACCAGTATCGAATCGTCCCGGATGACGGGACTGTCGCTCCTACTGGACCCCCGAGCTACGCGCACGTTAAATCTGGGGTTAAAATCCGGGGTTGGCCAGTAAGGGGGCGTTTAGCCCCGAGGTGGACCTCAAGGTTCGCAGGGGTCGATGGGCCAACTTCGGATTGTACAGTGGGGATGACTATGGCACGAACAACCGTGGAAGTTGGCTGAATAGTTTCAAGTTTGAACCTGCTTCCCGGGGGCACGAACCTAAGTGCCGTGTCAGAAATGTAGCAGATGATGGCACAATCCATGTATAACAGGAATCCTCGAGACGCGATGACATCAGGTCGCAACGCTGGGTGATAATACACGGCCCTTGCTCGGGCAGGAGGGCAGACAAGGAAGCGCGGTCGACATGTGCTGTCGCTCTGTTATCGTTCCCGACATATATAGGAATCTCGTCAGCACGTAGAGATCCACCCCCCCCCCCCCCTCACCCCCCGCGGTGATGCCTTCCTCCCGGGAGGTTAACTCGAGACCCATGCACGCATCCCATTCGCACAAGTGACGCATCTGGGCAGACCTTCCACCGTAGTAACCAAATGAAGTCATACAGGCAGCATGGACCGAAGCCCAGCGAGGTCAACTGGTATGGAGCCCCTAGGCCCTTCCATGAAGCCCAGATGAGACTCTCAAACCAGAGAAGGACGGACCATCATCATGGCCCTCAGACACGCATGTCTACCATTCAATGTTTTGCGATTGGCATCTGGAGGTCTGACCGCGACGACGCCTCAACACTACCAGGTTGGCGTGAAAGCTGCTCCTTACTAGTATGAACCTTCTCTGCCGGATCATATCTCGAATCCTTTCAGTCTCCAACAGAAAATTCAACATTGGTCTGTCATTCAATCCTTTGACGGAAGTTTCTTTCGGATCTAGACGATCAACAGGCTTGTTGTTCATCTATGACTATGGTCCATCGCCTTTCCATGCAATCACTTATACTGTGCGATACTCGCTCCTGGTCTCAGTCGTTTAAAACAATCTGCTTGTCACCGTCACCATGAAGGAGCTTAGTGGAAGACCACTGAGGCTCGGCATTACCACGGCCTGCTCGATGGGGTTTTTGCTCTTCGGGTGTAAGTCCACTCGCACATGATCTCGTTCCATAATGCTTGAGGCTTCCGTACTGATAGTATTGTTTCACCAGATGACCAAGGTGTGATGGGCACAGTCATCACCTCGCCCGCGTTCGTCCATCAATTTAACAACCCGAGCTCGACTTCCCAAGGCTTGATCGTCGGCCTCTATGATGCAGGCTGCTTGCTTGGTTCTGTCATGGCATTCATCTGGGGCGAGAGACTGGGCCGCAAGAAGTCCATATACGTCGGTGCATGCATAGTCATCATCGGAGCCATCCTCCAAGTCTGTGCCAAGGTTGTCATTCATCTAGTCGTTGTTCGCGTCTTCACGGGGCTCGGCGTCGGAATTATGACAGCGGTGGTGCCTACCTGGCAAGCAGAAGTCTCACAGGCACATAACCGCGGGGCGATGATCACCATCGAGGCAGCCAACATCATCGTCGGCTTCGTCTTATCCAACTGGGTGTCCTTTGGAGCGAGCTACACCACAGGGAACTTCCAGTGGATGTTCCCCATCATACTCCAATGCGTGTTCGCTATATACCTACTCATCATTGGCCCGTTCCTGGTTGAGTCTCCCCGATGGCTAGCAAACCATAAGTCTATGCACGAGGCTGAGCAGGTCTTTGCCCGACTGCTCGATACGACCGAGGACGATGCGCGCGTGGTCGAAATGCGCACCGAGGTCGAAGAAGCTCTGGAGAAGGAAGAAGGCGCCTCGATCCGTGAGATATTCCGCAATGGCGGCCAGCAGAACTTCCGGCGGATGATGCTTGGCGTTGGAGCGCTCTATATGCAACAGATGTCCGGCATCAACACCGTTGGTTACTACCTGCCCGTAATTCTCGAGGAGAACGTCGGAATGACACAGCAGCTTGCCCGCATTGTCGCTGGTTGTGGCTCTATTTTCTACTTGATCGCTAGCCTGCCGCCCATCTGGTTCATTGACAAGGTCGGACGACGCCCTATCATGATGTGGGGAGCAGCGGCCCTAGCCGTTGTCAACGTTTTGCTCTGCGTCGGATTCAATGTCCCTGGTGCTGGTGGTGTCGCACTGATCGTCGCCATGTACTTCCTTTACTATGCTGCCTTCGCCCTCAGCTTCTTGAATGTGTCTTGGCTTTACCCCCCGGAGGTCAACTCGTTGAAGATGCGGTCCATGGGAGCATCCCTGGCGTCTTGCTCAAATTGGTTGTGTAAGTCCTTTATCCCTATCAGATTCCTTCTACTCGGATCATTTCACTAACAACTCCTGCAGTCAATGGCCTCTCAGCAACGGTGACACCCATGGCCCTCGCCAATATCGGCTGGCGATACTACCTGATGTGGGCCATCTTCAATTTGTCATTCATCCCCTTGGTTTACTTCCTCTACCCAGAAACCAAGGGTCTCCACCTCGAACAGGTCGATCACATCTTCGAGGGCAAGACCGGCATCACTCAGGGTGTCCGTGAGAGCATCCACACTCCGCCCGTTGTTCATGCTTCCGATTCAAGCAGAACACAGACTACTACTGGAGGCAGTGATGAGGAGAAAGCATATTTTGGCACGACGCGTCGCGGCCTGGGTGAGCAGAGTAGCCGCAAGGAGGGCGCCACGGAGAACGTGGAATATACGACCCACCATTGAGGAAATGTCTCGATGTTGGAACGAGCGGAATATACGGTACCCCAAAGCAATAGGAGGGGATTTCTTGTTTTTATAGCGATACTTCTATTGACTGGCCCCGCCTTGCGTGGTCGCAGAACTGAAAAGACTGCAGACGCATAGTCCACGCTTCAAGTCTTTACCCCTAAGAATTTGTCGAAACAAATTCGAAGCAAGAACCATGAGAAATCGCACCGCGAGTGGAGAATGTTTACGAACTGACGGTACATGATAAATCCTTCTCATATTGACCAAAGTCTTTTGGTTGTGAACAGCTACTAGCTTCGGGCTTGGGATACCTTGTTTCATACATGCTGTCAGTGCTTCTTATCCTGAGGTCCCGTTCAAGTGCTCTTACCTCATAACAAGATGTATGTGCCTGATCTGTTTAGGTCTGGCTGATTTGGTCTTCGGAAGCGGACATGACTGTCAGTATGTTACTGTTTACGTTTCGTCCCCAGGGCTAGTTGAACCACCTGCCAGCACTCAATCTCAGCCGAGCAACTTGCGGGCGCAGATTTTGAACCTTCAAATGATATTCTAGACTCATCGATCGCCTACTATCCCCAAAGTAAAGTCTGCAATAGTGCCTAGTTCGTGGTGTCTAGGGTGCTAATACTTCCGCTGACCATCTCAAGGCTCTGCCACTTTCAATGTAGCCTTTCCAAACGTCTTGCCGGTAAACAGCGAGACGAAAGCCTCCTGGGCACGGTCAAACCCTTCGAAATTGGTGGACCTCGCCTTGATGCTGCCGTCTGCAATCCACTTCGGCATTAGCTCCCAGAAGTTGTCAATGTTCTGGGGGTAGATATTGTGGTCCCAGAAAATGAAGCCCTGGATAAGGATCCGCTTGCGAAAGATGTCTGAGAGGTTTGTGACGTGGAACCTGTCTTCGGGAAGCTTGTTGTACTCAGCGACCATACCACAGACAATGATCCGGCCGAACCATTTGATGTTCGCAATAGCAGCCTGGAAGTGGTCACCGCCGACATTCTCGTACACGGCATCTAATCCGTCAGGGGCAAGTCGCTTGAGTGCGTCACTGCATTTCTCCTTGTTAAAATTGAAGCACTCGTCGGCGCCGAGACTGAGGACATATTCTTTCTTGTCATCAGAGCTGACGCTGCCGATGACACGCATGCCCTCCTTTTTGGCAAGCTGCACAACGATTTCTCCCACGGCACCCGATGCGGCGTTGACCCAGATGGTCTCGCCCTGCTTGGGCTTGATCAGACCATAGAAAGAGTTCCACGCTGTCATACCAGCCAGACCCAAAGGACCAACCCAGTTTGTGAGGTCGATGTTGTATTTGTTCTCAACCTTCCAGATTATGTGCCCTGCCATAGGCTTGTATTCGATCAACTGTTGAAATGTAAGCCTGTTGGTTGTTCTCCAGGTGTTCTTGGGAACATGCCCTTGCAAGGTTCTCGACTGGACCGGTATGTAGTCTGACAATGAAGCGGAGTAGACTGATATTATATAGGAAGAGCGAAGGCAACAGGACAACATTGAAATGACCTACCATCTGAGGAATCACACCATACTCGGCAATAGGCAAGATGCCCGCCACGATCTCGCCTTCCTGGAACTTCTCGTGGTCGCTCTTGATGACCTTGGCGACCGAGAAACCACTCATGGGCTCGTCAGGCACATAACCTGGGACGTAGCTCTCGAAAGTCGGGCCCCTCATGCGATCCCTCATGTGAGGGTCGAAGCCCGCCACGAGCAACTTCACAATCATGCCCTTGGGAGGGGGCGTTGTGATGTTAAGGGGCTGGGTCTCAAAGGCCATGTCCACGTCGGGGCGGATCATGCCCTCGGGCGCCTGCTTGTAGATGAGGGCTTTGTTACTGACGGTAGCCATGATTTCTGCTGGCTCGCGGAGCTTGGAAGTGATACAATATTGCGGTCCTAGAATGAAAACGAAGTGCTTGGGTACGAAGAAAGTCAATCCTATGGTTGTTAGCTAGGGGAGACCACCCTGGGGCATCTTATATGAAGTCTTCTTCCCGGGGGGCCCGCCGGGGCCATCATGCAAGCAGCAAGCAATGTTCCACGAAAGTGTTTGTTGGTGATCAACACCCTTCATGGTAGGTCAGGGAGCCACCAATAGCATGTGGCCCTGCTTAAGCGGATCATACGATTCTGGGTACTGATGTCAGCGTAGATGGCCGCCGGAAGCAGGTTGATGGGAGGGGTTTCTAATGACTTTAGTGAGAGAGAGAGAGAGAGATGAATTTAACCGCCGAAGGGCCGAAGGCCAGAGGCGGTTGGTATCTGTATATATCTACACTATATACAGCGCTACGGCCGGCCTGCCTCCTATAGGGCTTACGACATGGCGGTGCTTAAGGGATTACCGGAGAGGTAATTATATAATCTTAGATAAATATAACGTAACCCGGGCTATAGTCCTTTAGCTAACCGTAGCGTAGTATTAGATTAAAAGGGAAACCTATACCTATAGTAAAAACTACTCGTTATCTAAAAACCTATAATTAAACTTAAAATACTATACTAACTAGACGAAACCTCTTATTTAAAACCTACCCTGCTTTTATACCGTTATATTAAAAGTAAAAAGTACTAACTATTATCGTAACTATAAACGCTTAGTCGGTTTCGAGTATATCTGTAATATAGTCGAGTAACTTAGCCTTCGAAGAAAGTCGAGGTTAACTATTAAAGCTCTGTAACGGCCTATTTAAGGGAGGCCGCGAGAACTATTAATATCGAGGCGTAAACGTTAAAAAGAGAATAAAGTAAAGTAAGAGTAGAGACAGAAACAGAAATAAAAGCAGAAAGAGAAACAGAGATAGAGAAACAGGGTATCTTTAAACAGGGAGAGAGGGACACACCGCCGTACTACTATACTAAAGGACCGAGGGCAGTATCTTAGTATACCTGTAAGTATAAACGTTTAACAAGGCGGGAGAAGAAACCTAACCGCTCTACTAAACTAAGGTACTTTAGAAAGTCCTTATTAAGATACCTGTAAGTAGCCTTTACGCTTAAAGGTAATATCTTTAGTCGTAAAGCACGAGGGACGCGAACGTATCGAAAGATATATCTAAAGGTCTTCGGCCGGCTATAAAGGTATTTTAATATAGTATTATAGTATTAAAAGCGCTAATAGTATAACTAGAAGTCGTTATAGCTAGTACGGGTAGTAAGTAAATACTATAGAAAGCGTTATAAAGTTAAGAGCTCGGGGGGGTATACGGCTTTCGCGATTAACTTAAAGGGGGTATAATACTTTAGTATAGCTTAACGCTACTAAGCTTAAAAGGCTTAGTTAGTCCGCTTTTTTATAGTTTATCGAACGACGGAAAGTAAGAAGACTACTATTAATTTAAAAGGAACTAAAAGGTAATAACCTTTATTAGTAAGTCTGTCGGCCTTTTTATTACTAAGGATATCTATATACCTTAAGGTTTATTATATATATATATAGTATAGGCTTTACGCCGCGGCTAAGGCTTAAAAAGAGATATACTCTTATCAGGACGAAGCCGGCGAAGTATTATAAAGGTAGTAGATAACTAAAGAGTTATCGAGGTAGATATAGATATCGCGAAGGCCGACGTCGAGGTCGGCGATACGGTATATAAACTAAAGCCTTTAAAGAGCGTTAGTTATTTCGGCGTTAAAAACCTCCGCTTTACTAAAACGGCCTTTAAAAGAGTAGATTAAAAACTTACGTTAGTAGATTATAAACTTTTAACCTATTTCTTTAATCTTTTATTTCGATTTATCCGAGTATATAATTAAGTCCGACGTAAAGACCTTTACTAGCTACTTTAAATAATAAATCGTCGTTTTTATTTTACTCTTAAAGATAACCGGGATATAGGCCGACTTAATATATACCCGAAGGGTAAGCGTTAGCCGGGGGAAAGATAGGAAAAAGGTAAAAAGGCGTTCGAAGTTTATAAAAGGCTACTATCGGTAGTACTATAAAAAGGAGGCCGATAAAGGGAAAAGCTTAGTAATTAAAAGGTATAGTAGGTTAAAAGAGCCGAGGTAAAAGGTAAAACGTTTTCGTACCGCGGTAAAAAGGATATCGAAGAAAGGAATACCTGTTTTATAGTAAAGAACCGTCTTATATATAGTCTTTTATACCGGAAGGATAGCTTTTAATATAGGGAATAAGTATAACTTTATCTTAAATATTAAACTACTATTACTAATAGGTACTAAATCGTAAAAGAGGTTTCGTCGTAGCTTTTTATAGCTATAATACTAAACCTCGGCGTTATAAGTAGCGACCGACTTAACGTAAGCCCGAACCGTAAAGCAGATTAAATAAGTAAAGGGGCTTTACGTAGTAGTATAGAGGCCGTATAGGTGCTAAAAGACCTGCCGGGCTTTAGCCGTTTAAAGTTCGACGTATAACTTAAACTATAGCTTACGGTTAAAGTAAATGTTTAGCTAGCGGAAAAACTCGCTTAAAGACTTAGTAACCTTTTTATAATAAATTATAAGTAAAGAGTTCTCCCGGTAATATAAAAAGTATATAACCTCTGTTTTATTAAAATCGAAGTAGACTGTGTTTTCGCGGCTTTAATTAAAGAGTTTAATAATCTTTATAGTAGACTAAGCAGTAGTCTTATAAAATATACCTATAATAGAGAAAAGACAGATATCGTTAACGTAGTTAAACTACCGAATAAGCTTAAAAAACCGATAAATAAGCTTTATATAAAAGAGAAAAAGAATCGGGGAAAAGGAAAAGCTTTAAAGGAGGCTATAAAGTAAGTTAAAGTAACTTATAGTAGTTAGCTAAAGCCGGACGCAAGCTTTATAAGACGTTATAAAAAACTAAACGTAACGTATAAGCGTATTAAGCTAGCCTTATTCCTATAGGCGTAAGACTAAACGATTATAAAGGACCGAGTCGAAAACGTTATATATATTATATATAGCTATAATAACGACCTTACTTAAAGAAAAAGCGGCCTTAACGTTATAAGATATAACGATAGTAAGGTTTACTATAAAGCGTTAAGAAAGCGCGTCGACCTAATTAAAGTAAAGTACTTAGTAGATAAAAGTAAGGTAAAAAAATTATTAAGCGATTAGTCTTTTTAAACTTTTATTAAAGTAAGAGAAAAAAGTAATAAGGCGCTATACCTAAATCGAGGATATATTACGTTTATTAGGCTTAAGGATTATAGCTACCTCCGCTTATCGAAAAACAAGTAAGTAATAACTAAAAGAAAGATAACGTTTATATAGAAAATAAACGTACTTGCCGATATAAAGCTAGAACTTTTTTAAGGCGTCGATACTAATCTAATTAACTTTAAAAGCTATATTAAATATATAAATAATATAGTCGGTAGCTTTATCGATAAAAACGTAAGTATCTTATAGTACTATCTGTTAAGTAGCGAAAAGGATTTAAAGGTTAAAGATATTATTATCGGTAAAAAAGCGTTATAAAATAGCCTGCCTAAAAGCCTTAGCTTTATTATGTTATATAGTATATACCTAGTTACCGACTATAAAAAGAGGTAAGGTAATAATAAGCCTTTTACAGAACTAATTAATAACCTAGTAGATATCTTTATAGGTTTTATAGTCTTTAATAATACGATACGTATAATCGCGTTTAGTACGGTAAACAGCCGTACGGAAAAGTTAATAAGTATAATAATACTCCGGATATAGTTAATTTAAAAACTTCCGGCGTACGGTAAAAACGTTGTGTTATCGATCTTTATACTTATCTATTTATTAAAAGGTATTAAAAACAGAAGGTCTGTTAGTATACCCTGTAGAGCGTAAAGACCTTTATAGGAGGTCTATTAGCGCTTCGGCAGCTATATTTAGCCCGGAGATAGTTAACCTAACCTTCGGTAAGCCTGTAAGTTTTTATTCGACTAGTATAACTACTTATATTAGTTCTTCCGACGTATAAGAGAGTTTATATATCGGAAGATTAAAGGCGTTCGAAGCAGAGAGAGATAACAGAAGAGTAAAATAGTTAAAGCTAACGTCGAGGTATTCCTTTACGTTATACTATATAAAGAGGATATTAGTAAAGGTAAGGTTTAAGGTATTATCGTACCTATTAGTAAGCTTGTTATATTTATTAAATAGCTAGAAGTTATAACGGTTAATCTAGTCGGTAAAAAAGCTATCGATATTAATAGTGCCTTTATCGCTTTACTAAAACGGGTATATAAAGTTAAAGTCGCTTTTAATAAAGCAGCGCTAAAGCAGGTACTAGGTAGTAAAAATATACCTAACCTTAAAGGTAGTAGCCGAAGAGTAAGGTTAGTTATATATATTAATAAAGAGTTATCCGTTAACTATAACTTAGTAGACGTTATAGGTAGTAATAAAGATAATCTAGTTTATAAAAAGCTTACGTTTATAGCGGACGTAAGTTATAGTATATAAGCGAGTAGAGTAGTTAATCTAATAGCGGACCGGTAAAAAGAGGTCGAACTTAAGGTAGGTTTTAGTTTAGTAACAGCCGTTTAAGAAAACGTTTATCTAAGGTTTTTAAAAAAAAACGATATCTGTTTTATTAGCTTAGGTAAAGGCTAGTATAACGTTATAAATAGTATTATATCTTATACCCCGGTTAGCGTTAAGCTAGAAGACGGTAATATTACGTTATAGCTAATAGCGTTATAGTCGTAAGCGCGTTATAGGCCGATTTACTATAAAGAAAAGACTAAGTTAATAAAGCCGGTATTACTTAACGGAAAGGCGATAATAGTAGTAGTAAAGTTAATTTTTATAGCTATACTAGCTTAAAGGTTACTATTGGCCGACTGTTTAGCTTACTAAGACAGTAGTCGATAAAAGTTATAAAAGGCGGAGCCGTTAGTAGTAGTAGTAGTAGTAAGGGCTACGGCTAAAAGAGTGTTAGCCGCGGCGGGCGTTATAGAGGAGACAGCCGAAGGCTGTACTTAAGTCGTTATCGGAGAGGGAGTAGCTAGTTTAAGAGGAGTTAAGGCGGAGGTAGCGTATAAAGCGTAAAAGGCCTTATTACTAACGCTCTGTAGTTTCTTATAGTCGACTTTAAAAAGGCGTATAAACTAGCTACCCTTTCTCCGAAGTCGTACTACGTACGAGGGGTTGTCTATAACGTAAGGAAATCGGTAGTTAATATACTTAAAAACGCTATCGTAGCTGTTTTAATATCCTTTCCTGCCGTATTATCGATAGTACGCTTTATAAGAGTATCGATAGGTTTTATAGAACTCTTAATAATTAATGTATTAAAAGAGATAGGCTTTTTTCTTTAAAGGACGGCTAAGTTAGCTTCGACCGAAAAAAGTAAAGCATGTTTTTATTAAGGTAGTAAGTAAAATAACTTAGGTATAAGTGTTTATTTAGTTATTAGTAAAGCGGTTAAATCGGTAAGAAACTAAGGTTTACTTAGTTTAAGTAAAAACTTCCTTCGGAACCGTTATAGCTATATCGATCGGGCGACCTTATTAGTCGCGAAGTTATATAAAGATATTTATTATATAGTAGGTATACTAAACTACGTTAAGCTTTATCGAGTTATAGCTAAATAGTAATTAAAGCTCGGCTTTTTTAATAAAAAGCGTAGCTTTAGTAATTTCGTTATAAGGCCGGATAGACTACTTTATACAGATAACGGTTACGTTAAAAAGATTTATAAGCGAGATCTTTATTATATTATAAATAAAACGACGGAACGTAAACGTTTTATATTTTTAAGTAAGGTTTATTTTATTATTTAAGCAGAGGAATAAATAGAGGTTATCTTTTATTTTAGCTTTAACGTAAAACTTAAATACTATAAGTTTTATAGATTTTTCTGTTTATCTTTTATTACTACAGGCTACCGTCGGTAAAGGAAGGATATCGGAGGCCGCTACTACTATAGTTATATAAAAAGATACGGTTAAAGTAGAAAAGATAAGCTTAGTAAAAGAAGTATAAGTAGTTAACGTACTTATCGGAATTAAAGGTTTCGAAGGGTTTTTAAAAATAGTCGAGGCGAGAAAAACGTTAAATTTTACGTAAAAGTTATAGGCTACTTAAAACTAAATTCTAATAATAAAAGTTTTAAACGTATTATCTAAAGCTTATAAGAAAACGAGAAAAACCTTATTTTATATTTATAAGTTAGCTACGTTAACTATAAACAGCTTAGTTAGCTTAAGTATACTTTTAATAATAAAAGTAAAAAGGTTTTTAATAGGATTATAAACTTCCCCCGATAGTAATAATAAGCTCGGGACCTTTTAGATTCTAACGTGTCGTTATTATTTCCCGGTCTCGGTAATAACTGTATAGTCGTTAATATTATAAAGGAAGGCCGCGTAAGTATTTATAAACGTGCGAAGGGTATAAAGCCTTAAAGGTAACGGCGACGACGGCGGTTAAAACGTTATCGCTATCGCGATATCTTTAAGAGACGATTTAGTATTAAAGGTATATATTAAACAAATATATATAGTAAAGAGTAAAAGCCTTAACAGCGGCTGCTAAGACTTTAATAATTAAAGGGAAGGTGTAATGACTTTAGTAGGGAAGCGGATATTATGTATATAACAAGCCTTATAAGGTAACTGACGTCTGTAATAACGCTACTGTGTAGAAATGGATCTCGCAGAAGGCCTTGATAAGGTGGGGAAGACTCATACACACTCCCAACATTCATTACTAACACACAAAGTCCTCGACTTGGGCTGAATAATTACATACATATATACATATATATATAATGTGCCTTCTTATGCTTGAAGAAAATATATCCGAAATCGCAGCTTAGGAACCCACACCGTGACAGCACTCGGAGCAACTCCACTAAAAGCAAGATCCAGAGTACATGCTAAGTACGCACTTCAGACTTGACATGAAAGGATTGGTACGCTAACTGTGGTCCTTTTGTTAATAATGTCACCGCCGGGCAAGGCCCCTACTTTTCAACCTAGAAACATGAGAGTGCTCAGATTAAACAAGCTTGATCCTTGTGGCAACAAGTGTGATGATACTTCTATAATCTTCATGATATTAATTACAAAGGATTAGTTGCCTTCCAGTCCATTCAAGTCTCCCTCTGAGGTCTTAATAGCAACACCCTCTCGGGTGCTGAAGACTTCCTATTCCATTAACCGAGGTAGCAAATAGTTATTGGTTGTTTCATTACCAAAGTAGGCACTCAGTGCATAAATATTACATAGAACATATGGAACATGGGACAAAGCTGATAAAGCCTGGAGTACAATAATCGAAAGCTTGTTCATCCGTGCATTTCCTAGGGAAAGACTGTGGGCGCGCGCCAGTTTGATTAAATCTCGAAGCAACGGAGTGGAGAAATTGCACATCAGCCAATACTGTTCTTCTAAAGACTGAAATGCCAGCCATAGTCCAGGCTTAAGCAGCCCAAGCTGTTTGGGCTGTTCGAAGTAACCGCTTTTTATCCTCCGGAATGGGCGGAAGTGGAGGCAACTTTCACGATCGTCATCAACGGTTTCGGTTGTGGCATCGAAATCTTACCGCCAGAAGCATTTACGGGCTGCTGCCCCATTTGACTGGAGACGAGCACGGCAAGGGTTACGGGCCAATGAAGTCATCACAGCTTCATTACCCCGGACTTTGGTGAGCAATGTTGTCTAATATTTGGTCTGGAGTTACCCTAGGGTAACGGGGTCCCGGAGTCAACATCAGGACTGCTGCCACGTCTCAATGTTCCAACAACATGTTACAACCACCACGGGGGCATCAGCGGCTCTGCATACCTAAATGTGTCGTTATTTCGACAGGAGCACGTAGGAGTGCATACAATACTCGCTCAAAAAGGAGTTGTTTCCCCGTCTGACAGCTGTCGAGCGCAACCTGGAACCTTGGAAAGTCACAACAGAGTGTACATGTGCTTCAAATGTTGCATGTGTGCCTCAACATACGGTCAAGTTGAGATTCAAACGCAATGCATCCTGTGTGTGGCCGATGTGTCCTCGGGGCATTAATTGTATTTACAGTATTTTCAAGTGACTGGTGAACCCGCCACCAGATAGAAGGCGCAACTGCAGCGAAATTATGGATCCTTGCACTGGCACACACCTTGCGAGCATTTGTAGCACCAACAGCCTTAACAGATCGCTCAATCCTCGCACTTGAGGTTTTTGAATGGAGGAAAAAGCATTGGATTTTGATGGGCTTTTGGACGACGACCTGTTGTCCGGCATAGCTCTGTCGAAATTTCCCTCTATTGGTTTGGCGCGTATGCGACCTTCTTTCACGTTCAATGTTGCTTAACTGGAGCAGCAGCGGCTGGAGCTCGACTCGGTTGGCAGTTTGAGAGGCCAGGTAAATTCCTTTAATTTTGATAATTAGTTACCTGCATTTCGATACAACAACTACCCCAGAGTTAGCAGCTACTCTGTATATCAATATACGTACATATCATTGATGTATGCCACCAAAGTCTGCATGTGGAGAGCGTATCCCCATATACTTAGGTACTTAGCTCAAAGGATTTTCAATTGGATATATGTAATGAAGTATGCAAGTGCTTTTGATAAACCGGACGGGAGCTGATATTATTGTCCTTCGTCTCACTGGTAGGTACATCGATGTCTGGGGTTTCGGATGTTCATCGATGCAGTCCGCATGCATCAACGCAAAATGGAACATCTGTTTCCGAGGATTTTTTTGCTCTCCTGAAAACCATGCGGAGATGATCACAATCTATGATAAATTGATGCAATTGGGTTAACTTCCCCGCATCTATGATATGGCGACAGCATCGAGCCTAGCCAAGGCAAGTCAACAATAGTTTCGGGATATCAATGTTATGTACCGAGAATATAATGACAAACCTCACTAGGAACGTTCAAGTCGTATGTCAAGTCAGTAGCTAGCCTATTATCCCAATAGCTCAGCTAGTTCCATGAGATTCATTGAGACACGACTGTCGACTTTTCGGAATTAGTGCTAACGCTCGATAATTGATGTGAGGTGCCTGATCTCTGGCCAACATGTTGCAATAGTCTTCATTACTTCTCTAACCATTACATCCCAGGAATCAGTTCGGAAACAATGCCCATATCACAGCACACTATGAGAGGCACCTTACCAATCCTAGCAGCCGTCGCAGGGCTCAAGGCGGTCGCCGGCCAGGACATGGCTCTCGTCGTGAACCAGAGAAATAGCCCCGGCATATCCGGAAGCATCACTTCCTTACCCATCGATATATCAAGCCTCTGGGATAATCGAGCCTTTGCAATGAGCCCCAACGATGCCAACTTCGATGGCTTGGGATCAGGATATCCGGCACAGTACCTCCCAGCTGAGAACTTCACTTACGGTGGCGTGAACTTCACTTTTCCCCAGTACCAGGTTAATAACGGCAGCGATAATGCCATTGCTCAAGGACAGGCGCTAGACGTCCCACGAGGCCGATATGTCGGCGTGCACATGCTCGCTGCGGCTCATCATGCCATTGCCAAGGGATATATCAACGCTACCTATGCAGATGGAAGCACCACAAGCGGCGCGGTGCTGGTTGATCCATTTTGGGCATTTCAGTTCCCTTATGGAGGAGATATCATATTCCCTTACTATCTCACGAACGAGACTAGCGACTACAACCGGTCGTCGATCTTCCGTACGGTGACCTGGTTGGACAGCACGCAGGAACTGACAAACTTACAGCTCCCTAATGTAACCAGCGCTGATTCCAACGGGCAACTGGTTAACTCTGGGGAGACTAGGCTGCACGTCTTTGCGGTATCGATGATACAGGCACCGGATGAGGGCCTTAGTCTGGGCGTACAGCTTGCTAGGAGTACTAATATGTGGTTCGAGGGTACGAATAAGACACAGATTTTTGAGGCAATCATCAACAATGTCGGCACGGAATGGATTCTCACCAACCAGAATGTTACGTTGACAATCGAAGATGACGGTGTGACGACCGTGCAGCCGGGGTATATCAAGCGCCTGCGACCAGGAGACCAAGCACGCGTGCAGATTGGTGTGGTGAACGCCGATGGTGTAGCAGAAGGCTCGAATGGCACGGCTACTTTGATAGTCTCCGGATCAGGTATCTCCCTCAATTATACTTTCGACGCCACATACGGAATCAAGGCATATGACCCAACCTACGAAAGTATATATATGCACGAGTCTCCGCCTTGGTACAATAACGCAAAATTCGGAATCTTCATCCGTAAGTAATCTTGGTAACACACATCATACAAATAAACCTCAGGCAGACTGACACATGAACTAATCAGACTGGGGCGTTTACGCCGTGCCTGGCTGGGGCAACTCGGGCAACAACGAGACATACGCAGAGTGGTACTGGTGGAACATGAACGAAGGGCCCGACACATCCGATCGAACTTATGAGTACCATTTCAACACATACGGCCCGGACATGGTCTACGACGACTTCATTGCCAATTTTACCGCATCCGCGTTCAATCCCAAGGACTGGGTTGATCTTTTCGCCGACGCCGGAGCGACGTACTTCGTCCAGGTCTCCAAGCATCACGATGGGTACGCTCTCTATGACTTGCCAGCGAACGCCAGCCTGCGCACCAGCGTGGCCTTGCCTCCCAACAGGAACCTGCTGGTGGAGCTATTTGATGCAGCGGTGGAGTACCAGCCCCAGCTGCACAGGGCGACGTACTACAGTCTTCCCGAGTGGTTCCATCCAGACTACGCCGCACTTGGTTTTAGGAAATGGCCTGGTGGCAATGCCACGAACCCTTATAAGAATGTGACGGAACCGTATGCCGGATACGTACAAGTGGAGAACTACATCCAGGACAAGATGCTCCCGGAAATGCATATCTTGGCGTCATTGGGAACCGAAATGGTATGGTGTGATATTGGAGGCCCGAATGCGACAATTGAGTTCGCCGCGGAATTTTTCAATAGCAACGCCGAGGAAGGGAAGCAAGTACTCATCAACAACCGGTGCGGCATCCCTGGAGACTTCGATACGCCTGAGTATGCCAGATACGCTGCAGTGCAGATCAGGAAGTGGGAGACAAATCTGGGGATGGATCCGTATAGTTATGGTTATAACCGGGCGACCCCGGACGAAGACTACTCGACACCTCAGCGTATCGTGACAAGCTTGATGGATATCATCAGTAAGAATGGGAATTTTCTGCTGGATGTTGGACCGACTGCAAACGGTAAGATCATTCGGCCCACAATCATGCTACCTGTTGATTAAGGAGGTGGAAATGGGCAAGATGACATGGTTAGGTACTAACCGATGTACCTTCATAGGCACCATCATCGAAATTGAGCAGCGCAACCTCCGCGGAGCAGGGGCATGGATCAAATCCCATGCTGAAGCAATCTTTAACACAACATACTGGTCTATCACCCCAGAGGAGGGCCTAGCAGTACGCTTCACACAGACTCTAGACGCATTCTACATCACAACACTCTACCCACCGAACAATACGTTGGTCCTAACTTCCCCTGTGCCTTATCTAGAGGGAGACGAGGTCACTGTAGTCGGCGGGAACCTGTCTGGCACTGTTGTTCCGAGTGAGTTGTCTAACGGCAATCTAACGTTGACAATTAGCGGTGATGTGAGGGATGCGGATGAGTACGCATGGGTGTTCAAGATCTCTTATGCTACGAGTAACAATGGGACAGGTTCAGGGGGCCCGGGGGTCAAGCAGTAGTACAGGGTCAGGGAGCATCAGTTGAGGACAAGCATTGCTCGGCTTAGCCACCGGCGCAGTCGTGGCGGTTGCAATGAGCCTGGTGTTACCATTATCATAACATTCAGAAGCACCTTGAAGCGACCACTGCCCTGAAGAGAGTGACTGAAGGGCCCCGATCGAGTTGGATGGAATATAGGACCCGGGCAGAAGATATGACGTTACGACGACTAGTTCAAATCTCCTTACATGGGCCAGCTGTGCCTCTTGCAATCATGAAAGGAGTTCAACTTTATAATCGTTGGCATATCTAAAGACGGCAGTGCCCTGGGTCCCCGCCCCCCGGGCCTAAAGTGTCGAGATGGTCAACCTTCTTCCAAGTGTCTTATCGGTACGATATTCCACATTGGTCAATGGCTTCGCAGGATTATTGTGTCTTGTTCTTCCCGGTCGGTCATTGTGCGTAACGATGAATATGAAAACAGGTTCTTGTAAAGATTGAACTTAGAGTCTGTTAAGAATTTCCAAACTACTTACATCAAGGCCTCCGCAAACATGGCTTACATATGCGACCATACCTATAGGAAAATACGGGATCCCGTCCGCTCTCCCATAGTCAAGCCTATAAGGGCTGGATTAGTAGTTGGGTCGGTGACGACCAGCGAATACCCGGTGTTGCATGTTTTTTGTTGTTTTACATTTTTTTAATGTAGACGTGGAGGATACTGAGTCGTGGGATAGCATTTGAGTAAATATCTGGATGGACTCAGAGGCGCCAAACCATGCCGGTGGAAAGTATTAGGAAGTTGATGAAAAGTACCCTAGGGTACGCTTATGTTACTCATGATCACTTCATAACAGAAACTTAATTTTGTTCCTGTAGACCTAGGGCCATGAAAGAAATGAAATGAAGTATACAATAGCAAAGAATGCTAATATCCAGGAGTGTCTTGGATTTGCGAGGTTCATGAGCTGTCTCGCGAAATAGTATCATATTCACCCCTGTCAAGACCCTTTCAATTTGTCAGTTGTGTGGTGTATAAGGTCTTTCTTAAAGGTGCTCCGGGTGTCTAAGCCCTACATTGGGAGTCTTTCTGTCTCCCAGGCTCCTACGGGTTTGCTTGTGGTGGTATTGAAGTTCGGTCAAAAGTCTCAGGGTTTGTGTTAGGGTTATGGACAAAGGGGCTTTTTGGGGGGGGGGGTGAGTATCAAGGTCCTGACGACATCCCACTCAATGTTCCAGAGTCGCGTCTCCCGAGACGCGTCCAACATCAAGCATGCAATGCCCCGTCCTCTACCAATAAATTAGAGTTGAATCGACTTGTGTATTCCAAGATATTACGGTCCCCGAACCCATTCTGGCTTGGCGATTATTCAGACTCGCCCACTACAACACGATGCCACCCAAATCAGCAGCCTCTAAAACCCCACGCGGCCGTCCTGCCGGGTCCAAAAACAAGACCGGAGGCTCATCTGCAACAGCCAGCAAGAAATCCAGCGCAGCCGCGAAGGGCAAACAAGCGCCCCAGCAAAGCCAATCACCCGAGTCTCGAGGCCGTGACGACGATGACGACGATGACCAGCCCATGGAGGAAGCTGGCGACGATGACGGCGACGAAGAGCCGGAGAAGACGATACCGCCCGAACTGCTGACGCGTATCCTGCACGAGTTCTTCGAGAAGGACGGCACGAGAATCACAAAAGATGCGAACAACTCTGTCGCGAAGTATATGGACATCTTCGTAAAGGAGGCCATCGCGAGGGCGGCGGCTGAGAGGGACAGCGGGTTCTTGGAGGTCAGTACGGTGAGGTGGCAACGATGGTCCAGAGAGCTGACATTACTCTGCTATCCGCAGGTCGAGGATTTAGAAAAGATTGCGCCGCAGCTGCTGTTCGATCTTTGAAACGTACATGGAACGGCGTTCCTACATCAACATAGATACAAGAGCGGTCTTGTGCCACCCGGAGCACGGCCAAGCCGCCGTCTGACCTTGCGGGACAGCTGCCCGGATGCATGTTTCTCCACCATTGGAGGGAATTCTGCGGTCCAGTCCAGAAATTACAGATATTGGACCGACGTAGAACGGAAGCATCAACGCCGAGGACGGATCGACACCATCCGAATCCAAGTAAGAGGACTTTGCTTGGGTACTCCTGGTCAGCCACGTTGTTTCAATTGCGACATATCGACCACTAGACTTTCCAGATACTCGACGCCAGGCATTGTTGTGACTATCACGCAACATCATGGGTCCATTATGTTGAGCCTTCAGAAGAGGTCCACCACGGCCCCAGAATATCTCCTTTACTCCAAAGGCAGTCTTTCAAGCCCCAAGTGTGGCCACAGGCTCGGTTTAGATCGAGGCTCTGCAAACGGAAGGTGGTCGTCCAATGAGGGAGTCAATCGCAAACAATATGCACTGCTTTGACTTGGTTTTGGATTTGGAACCTCGGGTGCCCATGTTTCAAACAAACGGTGTGGCATGTTTTGATCCGTCTGATGTCACCGGACAAGCATGCTCAGACAACAGGCCACAGCTACATAGCAGCCACCGAGTCAAGGGGGAACCAAGATCGGGAGTAGAGGCAAGCAATGATGAGGCCGTCTACATCCGTAATCGTCCGTGAGCAGCGTCTTGATCCCAACTCTTGGGAACCAACTTCAAGCAATGCGCTGTCGGGCAGTGATCTCGATACCTTCATTCTTGTCCGGCCCTACAGTTCGAGCAGCCAGGGAGATAGAGAGGGCACTGGGTACATGTGTCTGAACGCAACCCGTGCGGTCATGGACATGTGCATTCACCTTATCCTATATATGTACAATCCATCTTTTGTCGCCCGACACCGTTTGATCAGCCACGTACAAAATGGCTTTATATCTTGTCCTCTGGGATCTTTCTTGGCTTCCTGCCCTTTCTGGCCGTCTCGCATAACTCCCTCTGAGGCAGCTTCTCCAGCCACCCATCCTCCTTCTTCACGTACCCAACAAAATTGTACTTCTTGCTGTTTCCAAAGAAGTCGACCCAATGCTTCAGCGCATCGTAGGCCTTCTTCTTGGCCAGCCTCTTCTCCTGCTCCCTGAGCGTCTTCAGCTCGGCCTTGGTCCAATGGCTGTCGACTTCGGGGTCGTCTAGGGGGATGTACATTTCCTCGACGCCGCGCATGTCTGGTGTACGGTCCTCGGCGAAGCAGCCTGTGACATATCCGCGGCTGGCGTCTGCACCGGCGAAGAAGTGGTAGCCACCACCGGGGCCATACATGCGAGCACCTGGGGTAACGTCGTAGATTGAGCCGTTGATAGCGAGGTAGATGGGCTTGGAGCCGTCGGAGCCGTCGAACTGGGCGAGTTCTTCCGGGGTTAAGTATTTTGGCCCATTCTGTTGCGCCAGAGTAGTGGTCAGCCAGTCAGCCAGTCAATCAGTCAGTCCGCCAGCTGCAAAACGAGGCGGTCAAGTATCTATCTGTAGGCAGATACTTGAAAGAAAGGTGTCTGTCAGGGACGTACGAAAATACCCCTCCAGGTTTCGGTGCGCAGATACTTTGGCGGGACCTTCATGGCCCAGAAGAAAGACTCTCCCCCAGATACAAGGTAGCTCAGTCCGCAGGAAACAAGAAACAGGAAGGAGAGGATGCGCAGGACGTCTACCCAGGGGTTTCCGTATTCCGTCTCATCGTCGCGAGAAGCCGACTTCTTGGACTTCTTCTTTTTCTTCTTGTCTGTCTTGACTTCTGCTTCGTGTTGAGCTTCTGTCGCGTTCTCGGGTACAGGCATCCGCCTTCGAACTCCAGAGTCCGAACCTGACTCTGCCATTTTGCCCCGGTGGTTTGTGGTGTGATCGTTGTAAAAGTATCGTAGATGAAAGGACAGAGGTGATAGAGCTGTACGAATGCGTAGCTTACACGAAAGTTGACACCAATGAGAAGCCACCAATCGACATGAAACATATCTCATTTACACGGCTATACCCTAACCCTGTCTCGCCCTCACAAGGTCCCTACAAAACAGCCCCGCCATGCACTGACCCTAGAGCAGTCCGGGCTTTGTTATCACCACGGCAACGAAGAGCGCAAAGGTCAACACGCCTCCCAAATTGCATTTCACTGTTGCGACTGCGGGTTCCGCATGCTCCATCAATCAACCATCATTCAACACCACATTTTGTAATAATCCTCTCTTTGCCTCGTCATCGCATCGCAATCGCATCGCATCGCAACACACAAATACAACCCACTTTCTTCATCCCCCCGTTTTCTTGCTATCCGTACTCCGTACAGTATACACAGCAGTTAAGGTGTACAATACTACAATTCAGAAACTGTTTTGCTTTGCTGTCAAACTCCGATCGCTTGATATGAGCCAGTCACACTCTTCTAGCTCTGTCTAATTCTGTCGTTCTTTCTCTCTGTCCTAAACGACCTCGGCGTCATCCGAGCCACTCGGGCCGCTCGAGCCACAACAACACTTCTCTATTATACGACACGCGATGGAGCGACCGTCCACGCGTGACGGCTCAGCGACGCCGCTACCATCCGTACCAACCACACCTAAACGAGCCTCCACAGGATCCGGGGATACCATGGCGCCCTTCGATCCAGTATCATCCGACCGCCTGAACACGCCACAGCAACAGCAGCAACAGCCCGGCTCGGAGAAACGCCACTCGATCCACACTCTGGTTTCGCCTACCCGCAGCACCCACAGTCGCGACAGTTCCGTCAGTGATAAGATCAACCAGTTCAACACCCTCGCCTCCCAGGGCAAGCACCTCGAGCGCAAGACAGCAGATGCTGCGCTCAAACGCGCCATGTTGGGCCGTGAGGAGGCCGAGGCAGAAGTGCGGAAGTATAAGGATGAGCTGCGCTCCCTGAAAAAGCAACTCGATGAGGGGAGAGATAGGGAGAGGAGGGTTGGCGAGAGGCTGGAGACCGTCATGGTAGGTATCATTTCGCTGTGACATCTATTCACGCTTGCTGACCACCATTTTACGATAGGAGCAATACGGCCGCGCGAAAGAGACACACGCCCACACTCAGGCTCTTTGGGAAAAGGAGATCCGCCGTACCCGGAAAGAAACATTCAAATCCCAGTCCTCCATCGTCAAGCTGCAAGAAGAGCTCAAGTCTGCCCGCGCTTCCCTTAAATCAGCCCAGGACACCCTTGAGCGCGAGAAGGAGCGCAGCGTCAACCGTGAACAGGAAGCCTTCCAGGCGAGATACAATCTCGTCGGCATCCAGGAGCAGCTCGACAAGAACCGCTCTGAGCTCGAACAGGCCTTGGAGAAGATCAAGACCGTTGAGCAGGAGCGCGATGCTTTCAAGAGCCTCGCTAAGACAGAGGAGGACGTTGCGAAAATTGCCGCCGAGGGAAGGCTTCCCCTGCCGTCTGGTACAGGGGAGGATGAGGATGACGAGTTTGCCAGCCCCAGAAAGAATAACGGTTCTCGCGCCGTGTCTCTGTCTCTTATCGACATACGGTCCTCGGCTGCTAGCGAGGCTGAGATCGATGAGCTTACCCGCATGTGGCAGTGGGAGAAACAGCGCGCCGACCGCGCCGCCGACCAGGTCGAATACCTCGAGGCCGAGTGCAGCCTGCGCGCATGCAGCTGCATGAAGAAGCGGCCACGATCCAGCATGGTAGGCATGCTGAGCCCCAAGCGGCAGAAGCGCGAGCTTGCCGGCCTCGCGGACCCGTCGGACCGCATGATTCTTAGTGAGAAAGCAACATTCCCACCAACGCACGAATTCAATGCTCATGCCGTGCCCCAGTCACCAAAGAAGACGAACAAGAAACGACCCAAGGAGCAGGAGAGAAGAGCGACGATTTTCCTGCCGGAGTTGGGCACCTTCCGAACCGTGAGCATGGAGGAGGCTGAGGCTTTCGAAAGGGCAAAGGAGGAGGAGAAGCGCGAAGCGCAGCAGGAGAAAGACGAGGGTGGTGATAGTCCGATGAAGGATGCACCTGCGCCTATGGTGTTGAAGGAGGTGCCCGAGCGATACTCGCGCACGCCTTCGGTCGAGCCACCTTCTTTCGCGCTTCTGGGAGAGGATAGGGCGTCCCTCGCCTCGCTATTAAGCGCGCCACAGCCACAGGCGCCTCAAATGAGCACCACCGTTCAGACCATCCCGACAACTCCAGATCTGACCGCCGTACATACCGAGCTGGCCGCCACTTCAACCAATGCCAGGCCAGAGGTCCACCAATATCGCAGCCGTATCCCTCTCGGCCGTCAAGACCCTAATATTGAGCTCAGCCAGGACACCAGCGACTGTTTGAAGATGTCCTTCAGCTCCCGTCCACATACCGCAGGATCCTTCTACACGATGACCACAACGGTGCCTCTGCGTGAGGAGCCTACGGAGCCTTCGATGGCGAAGAAACTCTTGGCCCTCCAGAAAACCCCCACCCGCAGCCACACCGCCCCCGAGCTTGAGATGCCCACCTGGGATGTGAATAACCCTGCCCTTACGCCAACGATGACGAGAGAGGAGGCTTTGGCCAAGATCCGTGAGCGACGAGGGCGCGCTAGGAGCGGCAATTCGGGGACGGTGACGCCTCACAAGGGTTTGATGAGAGGAAGGGGAGACCGGAGGGATATGAGTGCGCCGGTGGGGCGGAAGGGAAGGGTTGGATCATAACGGTGAAGGGGAGGGTTTGGTCTGAGATCTGGGCTTTGGCTCCCTTTCTTTTTTTTTCTCTCTTTTTTTCTTCATTCTTTTCTGGCGTGCAATTTTTTTAACGCATTGGTCAGCCTACTAAGCAGCGAGCCTGCTTGATTATTCGGTTCTTTCTGGTATAGCCCTGACCGTCTATCTGCATTTCCACGGCGTTGGATAAGAATGACACGGTCACGGGGATAGGGGGTTGGAACTTGGGTCGGTAACGGTATGGGTAGGAAGGCTGTGTGGGTTTAGTGTACCTGTTCTTTTACTTTTTCGTGTCTAAACTTAGGGAAATCGGGGGTGGTAAAGTATCAAGTATAATTCAGGACTGGCCTGCTTGCTTCTATTTTCAATCAACTCCCTTGACATTCATAGATAGCAACTGTGAAATGGCCACACTTCAAAAAATTCGTAGGCGTCCGCTGCCAAGTACCAAGCTCGGTGCCGTAGACTCCGGAGCAGACGACGTAGTAGGTTCGCAGTTCATACTATATCTCGAAACCATTAGGCATTTATCTCCGCATATGATCTCTAAAACCCAGGTATGCACTACCGCATCAACTCCTCAGAAAACCTCTGGCCTCGTTCCTTGCATGTTCGCCGCTCAGGGCATCCAGCTTCACGGCAATGAGGACGCACTCGAGGCCGCCGTTGCCATTATTCACCCCTTGTATTCGTAACCTCCACTGTCCCGTGCGGATGAGCCAGAAGCCACCATTCGGTAAGCCACCACCATAATCATCCACAACAGACCCGTTCGCTAAGCGTCTGCGCTTCCGTGGCGGATTCAGAGACAGGGCCGCCGTCAGACTCGTCGGCGATCCCATAGTCGGGCCTGCGCTTGAAGGTGCTGCGAAGTCCCCATTGGTCTCGTGGTCGTCATTCCCCGAGTCGAACGGTAGGTGGCCCGTATATCTCTGCCCGTCAAGCGTGATGGCCGTCTCCGCTTCTAGGACACACTTCACTAGATTGTCGCTTAGTGGAGTATTCCCTGGTGTGGCGGTCTGGCTGCTAGCTCCCCCCGAAGCCATGAGTAGTCCGAGGGGTTGTGTAGTAGGGGGCAGGTTGAGCTTGCTCGCGATGACCTCGAAGAGCTTCGTCAACCTCGTCCTGCCCTCGTTGAGGAACTCGAGCCTGGCGAGGACCCCTTTTCTTCCTCCTCCTCCTCCTCCTCCTCCTCCTGCTCCTCCTGCTCCTACTCCACCACCGCCGTCCTTGTTGAAGTGCAACCGCATACACTCCCAACCGATCTCCAGCACCAGCTCCGAAGGTTGGCTATCGACAAAGGGCCGCGCATAGTTGACCCACCCGGCATGAGGGTCCCCCTGGCTGGCCGCGATGTCCACTCTTTCCGGCAGTACGCTGACGCCACTCTTCAAGACATCCTCCAGCCTCAATACTATCTCGTCCTTGCGCCGGATCTGGTTGAAAGTGATACTATGCGGGATCAAGCGCTGTTCCAGGCCCTTGAGATGGAAATAGCGACAGTCCTGCAGCAGGGCCGTCCTGTGGGCCTCAGACCGGATGTCCACGGGGTACCCCCTCAGCAGGCGCAGGATCTCGCCAAAGTTGTCGGCGGAGCGGTTGGGCACGGCCGGGGGCACGATGGACGGGGGACGGATGAGCTCCTCGCGGTCCAAGCCCGGGAACACATCCTCGCCCTGGTTGTGGAAGAAGGCGAAGCCCAGGCTGAAGTAGTTGGGGCTATTTCCAGGCTCGGCGAAGACCTCGCGCGGGACCTGGAACTCGCGGTGGCCGACGGTCGTGAAGATGGACTCGTCGTGGAGCTGCGAGATGAGCCGCGGGAGGGAGTAGAACTGGGCGTCGGCGAAGAGGCGCACGAAGTGGGTGGCATCGCGCGGCCGCACGTGATACCCCTGCAGATGGAGGCAAATGTCCTTGAACGTGGTTGGGTCTCGGTCGATGTAGAGGGTTTTTGTGGCGCTGTTGATGTCCTGGCCTGATTGCTCGGCCCGCGCGATCTGGCAGAGGAAGTATTGGGAGAAGTACGAAGGTGCTGGGTCTAGGTCAGTGAGAGTTCCTCAAGTATCAAGTAAAGTAGGCCGAGAACGCACCATCTGATGATAGTGAAGCACCCGAGAGTTTGAAGAGTTCGGTGCCAATCTGGATGGGGAAGACGCGCTCATGAGGGAGGATACGAGGGATCTTGGGGACGGCCTGGACTGAGGCTTCAGCCCGAGGGAAAAAGGCATGGTGCTGAGAGCTATTATTTCCGGCCCCCAGCGGCGTGTTGCTGTGTGACCTTTCAGCCGACATGTTGCACGTTTGGTCTATTTCGCAATGTCATGTCTCCGGCCGAGTTCTCCGTTCAGGCATGGTAATGATGTGAGGTGATATTGTTCCCCGGCTCAGCAGAAGCCAATCTGTAGCTTGCAAAAGGTTCAGTTCATGGCTGATATGGATTTCTGATGGGTTTTGTGAGATGAGTAGTCCGTGGTATTAGTCATTCGGCCTCATGAGATGAATCCCAGGCACAGCGACAAGCTCATGAAGGCAGCATATGTTCCGGGCTGCTGAAGAAAATGGCCGGAAGAGATGAACAAGACACTGGAGCCCCTTAACCGGATTTAGAGATGGCGCCGGATAAAAGACGCCTGGACCACACCTTATTTCGGCCTCACCACTTTCAGCAGCCCTAACCCCTAATTTGGTCTACCCATCCCCGTTTGTCTTTGTCCTCCGTCCTCTTTCTTTTCCTTCCTCACGTGCTTCTTTTTCACTTTCTATTATTGACTGATAATTATTACTCGTTATTACTCGGATTTATCCGCGAGCTATACAGAGAGTAATCCATCTCAGGTCCGAAGAAGTTGGTGCGTAGGGATACGGTAACAAGCGGTCATGACATATATTATCTTCTACCTCACCTGGCCAGGTGGCATCCATTGGTTATTGGGAGCTTCACAGCGCCTTCGGCATATGGGTCTGGTGAGTCGATTAAAATGGTATCATCACCGCTACAGGGGCTAGGACGAGAGGCTAGGCAGGGTGTCGCGTTTCGGAGGCAGTCAGGGGGAAGGTCGTATATGTCTCTTCATGCACATATGTATGGCATATGGCTGCCCAAGTGGTCTAAAGGACATTGTGCCAGACTGTGAATTTGAGCGTTCAGGTGTCTGGCTACCAGTTCCGGCGGTTGTGAGTTTTCAGAGTATGGTCAATTGATATGTATGAGTTATTTCCCTACTCGATCTGGTTTCCAAGAAACGAGGTACTCCCCTTTTGCCAGTATCACTTTCCCATGGTATGTATACGTAGATAATTCCTGACAGATATGACTCGATACGACAGTATGTGTGCAGATGGTCGGTTAGCTTTCTCTGAAAAGTGACACTATATTCACGCGTCACGCCACTCGGACATATGTAATTATCACTCATTGATTCATGCTGCTGGTACAGCGAGCACTCTGTCCGCTTCAAACCCCAACGATCGCGCCAGTTAACGCGAGAAAAATATAATTTACTGTGGTTCAAGAACAAAGATTTATATTGATCAAAACTGCCAACTCCTCATATAATTGTACTGATTGTATATATTGAAGGGGGTTGAATTTAGGTCAAATCATCAGTCTCATGGGAAGCTCGGCTGGTCTTTCTTCCACCTATTTCTTACCTTCATTGATCTCTATCCTACCAACCGCCTTATAAAGACCGATTATCGTTTGTATTGAAGAGAAGACGGCACGGGCTGTAGACGTGCCGTTTGGGACAAATGGCAATGAGCCGAGCAGACCTAATTGGTTTGTTCATGTAGAGCCTATGATGACTATTTGCTGTCAAGCCGTGTCTTTCAACATTCAAGGGCTTTGACCTTTGAGCCTCGCCTGTAGTTGTACGCGAGCCCATCATGCATATAAACATTAGTATCTACCTCCCTAATATTATACCTCGACTACTTTAATATTGTACTTACATTCAGTACAACAAAGCCACGACGACTTCCATTACTATTTATAAATTATTAAGACGCGTTCGCTATCCTTGAAACGATGAAGTATTTCTTTACCACATCCATTCTTCTCAACATTGCCGCCATCGTGGCCAGCACTCCTACTGAGGCGACTGAGGAGTCCAGCAACAATTCCACTGTGCTGGACCTGCAACGACGCAGCAACGACTTCGTTGGTGAGCATTACTGTGGGTTATTCGCCAATGCCGACAGCAGTAACGCGAATGCCCTTATAAAATCACTGGGAGGCGACAAGAAGAACAACAAGTATTCCATCGGTGCACATGGGTGTTACCGTGTGGCCTGCCAAAATACGAGTGGTGTCTATGTCTGTAACGTAAGTCATGAAAATACTCAACCCCCCCCCCCCGGGGTGTTTTTATTTTCCCTTCTTTGTTCTATTTGCTTTACTCTTTCTGTACAGGCAATTTTCAGGAGGGACATACTAATGGGTTCTGATTTACTTTGGATAGGACAATGACTTCGAAGTCACCGTCAATGGCCAAGACGTCGCCTCTGCTGCCGGCTATATCAATAAACACTGTTGCTATGCAGCAGAAGTTGGCCAACGCGGCACTTATTCCGTCAGGTCAGGCCAGCAGTTTACACAATGGGGATGGAATGTTGCCGTTGGGTATGCCAACTGCAACGCCGGTGCCACCCAGCGCCCGTCTGATGCTGGCGGATGGGGTGTCAACCCTGGGACCTGCCCGGCTCAGCAGGGAATGACCAACGCAAACAGTGATTATTGATTCAATTGTATCAGTCTGCTTTTTATTTGTTTCTCTGTCTTTCCTTTTTGGGAGGAAGCGGGTTGTTTCAGAAGTTGATTGGACAGAGGTTAACAGTGCGTTGCCTTGATTTCCCAACGACCCTGAAAGAAGTTATGTCGGATTTTCGTTCCGCCTCGGGTACAGTGGTAAGAATGATGTTTTGAACCGGTTTTACTTGATCAGTCTATCGGCTGGTTTCTTCAGTCTGTATGTTTTACATCTGGCAAGCGAGGTAGGTGCAGTCTCTGATTAGGCTTCGTCCTCAGTCAAGTACTTAAGCACAGGCCTGTGAAATACCCGTGTACATCTGTCCCAAACCGACCAACGGCAGAAGATATTCTCTCAATGATATGAATGTTTATTAGATCAATTTGCCCTTGTGACTCGTGTCCTCCTCTATCGTTAGTTTGACTAGGAGGAAGACCTTTACTTGAACTATAGTCAAGCCAGGAGGGAACCATGAAGACGAAGTGGTGGTGACATCCTATAATCTCAGTAAAATATGATCGAGATTTGAGCCAAACTCACCTGAGAGAATGTTGGGGGGCATGTAGAGAATGGGGCCACTAATGGAGTCCAAGCTTGAGTATAACACGCAAGACCCAGGCACCAAGCCCCGGTGGCAAGGAGGGAGGATGGCACACGCTGTTGTTGATTTCCAGCCTCACCAATCTTGTCGAGTTCCATTTTAAATTGGATGGCTCTTCCAAATCTACTAAGATCTCGAAGCGACATATTATCGACAATCACTCCGGAAGGGGTTTCACCGCTCTCCTTCACCCCCAAGCGTTCCTGTGTTTCTTTACTCGACTGATAGCCGCATCTAGGCAGTCGGAAGGGTAGATACTTCGAAGCATGCCACCATTCACTAAGAGCAGGTGCATTTGTACATGGAACCACACCCATTGTTAAACCAAGGCAGGAAGCTGTGCGTGAAATGAACGGGTTCTACGAAGATGGTAAAGCATTGGATGAACAGTGGAAGCCAGTAAGGTATAGTAGATTGATCACAGTAGTCAGTTGTAGACAATGTTTCAAGGGAAGTATGCGAAAGGACTCTATTGTCGTATGCAGTTGCACTAAGACCATACGGCCAAATGAACGTCTCACAATCAACCATGTACGCACTAAAAAACCAACGGCAAAAGGAAGCACACATGACGGGGAAGTCGGTGTAACGTTCGTGTAAATTACAACGGAGGGTCCAAAAGCCACCCAGACGAGTGATCACTAACGCCAGGCATGCTCAGAAACCCAAACCGCGACGAGTCCAGCATCCCCGAGGCCGCATGAGAGCAGCTGATCGGGAACACGGCCTCCTCTCCATCTATCTCATCTCGATCCTTTTTGTATTTGACCCATTCCAGTCAATCCATCCAAGCCGAGACCACACCAAATTGTCGACACCCAATACCCTCCGACCGTTGCATGATTGCGAGTTTTGTACAGGGGGTGAGTGTGAAGCGCTGAGAGCTTGACGGGAAGCGCTTAAGAGCCGCCCTTGAAGGCCTTTCCGAAGAGCAGGAGCTGGAGCTGATCGTAGATGGACAGGACACCAGCACCGGCGACACCACGGAGAATGTTGGCACCAGCACCCTTGAAGAGAGACTTGACACCCTCCTTGGCGACGATCTGCTTGAAGGCATCGAGGGAAGAAGAGTACTTGACGGCCTGACCGGAGGTCATCATCATACGCCGACGGACGGTGTCGAGAGGGTAAGAAGCGATACCGGCACCGGTGGTGACGCACCAACCAAGAGCGAAAGAGGCGAGGAAGTTGTTGGCGAGGGAGCCGACAAGGAGAACAGGCTTGATGGAGTCGTACAGACCGAAGTAAAGACCACGGTAGACGATGATACCGGCAACGGAGGGACCGAAGCCACGGTAGAGACCGGCAATACCGTCAGTGGCGAGGGTCTTGCGGTAGACATCCACGAGTCCGTTGAACTGACGCTCACCAGTTCCCTTGGAGGACTTGGCGTCGTTGGCGAGACGGGTACGGGCGTAGTCAAGAGAGTAGACGAAGGCGAGAGAAGTGGCACCAGCAGCACCACCGGAGGCCAGGTTACCGGCCATCCACTTCCAGTATCCATCGACGTCCTTCTTGAAGTTGAACATCTTCTTGAACTTGTCACGGAAAGCGAAGTTCAGGGCCTGGGTAGGGAAGTAACGGATGACGTTGGCAGTGTTTCCACGCCACAGGGCCATGACACCCTCATCAGCGGCGGTACGCTTGAAGCAGTCACCGATACCGGCGTACTTGTGGGACAGACGACCCTGCTTCATCATCTCATCCTGTATAGTGTTATTATTAGCGATTGAGCTTTACGAGGGCGGAGCCAGATCGCATGCAGCTTTGCTGTGCAGTAAAATGGGCAGCTGAGGGATGGACACCGGGTGGTACACATTGCGCCAAGCTATGGAGAGGATGGACCAGTGCGTAATAACAAGACATCACGTACCTGGTTCTGGATGAGAAGCTTGATACGCTCGATGGGAGCGGCAGCAGTCTTCGAGACGGCGGCGGAGACACCACCCACTATAAAAGTTTGTCAGCTTGTTTGGTCCTTGAGCACAAAAGGCATTGGCCGAAGCCCAGTTCGACTAGCTAGCAGTGAGACATAGCAGTCTGAATGCCCCGCGTAGTGACGACTAGGTAGATAATAATCAGAAGGATCGATGTTGTATTTGTCGATATACGTACTCAGGAAGTCGGCCATGAAGGGCTGTGAAAAACATTGTTAGCTATCAAGCTTCGAAACATCGGGGTGGTTTCACATGGCAAGCAAGGCAGAGCTCGGAGGTCAAGATTTTCCCAAGCGACGATAAGCCACAAACAATACCCCTTGCCCGATCGAAAGTCATTTGAAATGTCGATTGGGGTGAGCGATTGTTGTCCACCAAGTGAATGGGTGGACAGGGACTGTGTCGATGGCCAGGTGGTCGTTGAGGGAATTCCGCTCCAGGTCGAGGTGCAATGCGAGGGGGATTGTCGAGCAATGACAATGATAGGGATTGGGATTTCTTGACTTACGGGCATGCCCAGGACCTTGACATTTTCGTTGGGCGACATCTTGAATGTCTGTATCAAAGATGCTGAAGTCTTTGATGATGGAGTGGAGATGGGGATGGAAGGAAAGGAATGATGAATTCCTGAAGTCGAGCAGGACAGAAGAAGGGGAGTTTTTGCGAGGAAAATAAATCGCAAGCAAGAGGTGGCAGGTGCGAAAATTTGGAAAAGCGGGTCAACGGCCAGAGTGGCCCAATTGCATCCAGTGCTGTTCCAGGAAGCTTAGCGATTCTTCCCGGCTTCCGGCGCTAATTCATGGACTGGCGCCCCAAGTGGTCTGTGCGCTAGCAGCCCCGGCCTTGCAACCTGGGAAAAACCGCACTCTACAGGTTACATATGCCTACAAAGTCCACTATAAAGCTCATTATCCTTACCTTGTTGTAGCACTGTTATATCTACCTAGGTACCTAAATAGGTACCTAGGTAGCTAGTACACGCCGTTTAGGCCTACCTAAGTACCTAGATACCTATGTACCTAGGTAGTACAGGCGCATGAGCCCTGGGAAAGGTGTCCAGGATACACCTAGGCAGCTACCTAGGTACCTAGGTGAACTCTACGATACTGCCCCGTCCCGAAGACCTTGTTGGAAGAAAGAGTTAAGATCCAGATACCAAATAGCAGCAGACAGCGTGGACACCTTTGACACCGTGGCGGTACGGATCCGTACTTACGTACCTAGTAAATTGATAGAACGGAACCGAAAAGTTCTCGTGCCGGCCAATCATGCTTCGCCTTGGTTGTTCGTCAGCGAAGCAACCCCAGACTTGACGGACTTGCTCTTTGCGGGATCACAAAAGGCCTAGAATCCACTGTTTATGTCATTGACCATAGTAAAGAACCTCGGATATCTGAGATCTGTGTCCAGGCATGCAGAGCTCACGAGAGCATTGCAGCTGTCAGCCGGAACAATGTCCCGTCAGTACATATTACCGTGTGGCTAAAGGGTGGAAAGGCAAAATATAAGGATATATACCATGGTATCCCCGAAAGTCACTATGTACCAGAAACCTCTCAGTCAATATGGTAGAGGCATTTTTATTCAAGTCCGAATTATGCCCACCTTTCTTGCCTTGGATGCCAGCCGGACTTGCCTGGCGGTCAAACAGAATTGGCCCAGATGTCTCGCCCGCTGAGCTAAGAGATGACGAAGGGATCTGCGTCACACACATTTTGGCAGTGGACATTGGGTACATCCGTGCCGTACGTCTCGTGGCAGCTGATGCCCAGGTGCTCGGCCAGGTGGGGTGCCGTATAACCCACATTTTCTCCCATAGATGGACGCACACCACTCATGTACGGGCGAGCGCGACTATTTTGATCGCACAAGAGCGACGGTGTAATTGATGCAGTCGGGTATGGGAGTTTATAGGTACCCAAGTAGTCTAGACTCGGTTTGAAGCCCATAGCAGTAATTCCGGCTACTCTTAATACCACATAAAACAGTCACTGCACTGAAGGAGGTGTGAGAAGCGTCGTAGTCGAATTCTTAAGTTGATGCCAGTAGCTTCAAACTGAGGCAGAAATGGCAACCGACGGCAAGGCAACATCTAGTCCGCAGTGTGCTCGTCCAAGCCAAGCAGAGGCCTAGCACATCTACCTGCTCAATAGCCCTAGCACTTCCATGTCACACATCCAGGTATGTCACATGCCATGATTGAACCCTGAGGCTTCTGGTCTTGTACTTCAATGCCTTTCCATTGTTTCTGGGGCTCAGAGCACTTCCGACCCGTTTTGTGCCAACACCCATCAAGTGTGTATGTAGGGTATCCCTCCGGGCGAACTTCCAGCCCATGACCAAAGACCGAAACCGATTCAACTCCCAGCCTGAAAATTGCTTCGTGCTTGTACCCTGCCCTGTGACGGATGCGCTCATACGTCGTCATCCATCACTCGCGAATCCGATTCGGCGCCATGAACTCAAGAATCATGATATGATGCGGAAGACAAAGGTGGAGACATTTACTCGGCGGCACCAAGAGCACGGGCTGTAATAGGAGGGAAACCGTTAGCATCTGTTCCTGCGTGCTGGCAACAGCTGTCTCAAGACCGCTACTCACTGTAGATCTGCATCTTGCTGTGGTTGACAACAGGGCGGATCTGGCCCCTCTCCTCAAGGTCCTTCAGGCATCGGCGAGCCAGGGAGCCGTTGATCTTAAGTCTGTCGACAAGGGTGGCGACAGTGACAAGACGGTAAGACTGGACGTCCTTGTTGAGCTTGTCAGAGGTGGCCTTGTCGAGGATGACGGCGTGCTGGGCCTTGTCCTTGACTGCATTTGAGAGTGAAGCGTCAGCGAGAGATTCAAGATAGTCTACTGTAGAAGTCTCCCCGATGCGGTGTGGAAGTCGTGGGCGGGCAGCAGCAGTAGCAGCATTTTATCGAAAATCGTCGCCGTCTTTGCAAGCAAGCAATGCATGATGAAATGCCACCACCACCGACCGTCGCCCCGAAATCACCACGCATATCGGATGCGACAAAGGTTTGACGTACCCTTTCCCTTGGACCACTTCTTCTTCTGCTTCTTCGCGCCGGTGTTCGCGGGGGCCATCTTGACTGATTTCTTAGTTGAGATGGGTCGGTTTCGGTGGTGAGAGATGAAGAGGTCGGAGTCGTAAAAAAGTCAGGTCGCCAGGTTTGCTGTGTCCCGAACGCACAGACCATAAACGGGATTTGGGGGGTTGAAACTACACGGCCACAGTTCAAGCCCTAATGGTCACCTGGGCAGGTGGGGTTGTGGCTGGTTGTTGTGTGCAGCCAATAGTGTGGCGCACCACCAAATTTTCCAGCTCCGGCCCAATCGCTCCACCAACCGACACTCTCCACGAAAAAAAGACCCTTCCCATCAACCTCGACAACCACCTACCCACCCAAACGAGATTCCTCTCCGACCGACTAACCGACGACATCCTACCCGCCAGTCTCGTCGACCGAATTGCCCAATATGTCTGACAACGGAGAGATCGAGGTCGAGGCCGCCTCTGGCTACCAGGTCCTGCCCAAGGACGTCGTCAGCGAGATTGGCAGCGTCAAGCTGTTCAACAAGTGGTCCTACGAGGATGTCGAGATCCGCGACATCTCCCTGACGTAAGGATGCCCGTTGCGCTTCCACATTTCTGCCAGAAACAGCCGATACGATACGCCCGTCTTGATGAATGCACGAAGGAAATCTTAGCAGTGGAAAGAGAGGAGGACGGACCAAGGCGCAAAAGCGTGCGCTGGGGAACAGGGCAGCCGCAGCAGAATGCTTCGGAAAATGTAGCTCGAGGCCGGGATTTTCTGCAGCCATCAAGACGGGGGCGATCGGAACAACCTTTGACTGCACTTGCAAACATATGATGACAGACGCATGATGGCTAACCAATGGGCTTTTCGATTTGCAGCGACTACATCCAGATCCGCAACCCCGTTTACGTGCCTCACTCCGCTGGCCGCTACGCCGTTAAGCGTTTCCGCAAGGCCAACTGCCCCATCATTGAGCGTCTTACCAACTCCCTGATGGCTCACGGCCGCAACAACGGAAAGAAGCTCATGGCTGTCCGCATCGTTGACCACGCTTTCGAGATCGTAAGTTGACTGTCCATCGAACCAATCCAATTCACGGCGACCGCGCGTGATCTATGTTATATATGGAGAGACAGTCGACTGACAATTTCCTTCTTCCTCTGCAGGTCCACCTCATGACCGATCAGAACCCCATCCAGATCGCCGTCGATGCTATCGTCAACTGCGGTCCCCGTGAGGATTCCACCAGAATCGGTTCCGCCGGTACCGTCCGTCGCCAGGCCGTCGATGTGTCCCCTCTCCGCCGTGTCAACCAGGCTATCGCTCTCCTGACCACCGGTGCCCGCGAGGCCTCTTTCCGCAACGTCAAGTCCATCGCCGAGTGCCTCGCTGAGGAGCTGATCAACGCCGCCAAGGGCAGCAGCAACTCGTACGCCATCAAGAAGAAGGATGAGCTGGAGCGTGTCGCCAAGTCCAACCGATAAACGCTTTATACCCGTGGAGGAGTTCTGGGTTGGTCGGTTTGGTTTTGTGTGGATTGGCTGGAGCATGTCAAGCAGCTATACTTTCGGCATGCTTGTTTCGGCAGCACACATTGTCCTCTAGTTCCATAGGGCATGGTCATGAAAAAAATGGAATTACTCGGTTGGGTCACATTGAGGAATTTGGAAACCCGGGGGACGACAAAGAGTCCTCCGGTCGCATCCTCTCACGGTTGCATTTGCGCGTTCAGGGGTCTTTCCATGGCATTGCTGTCATATAGGACAGAGGAAATCCACATCAAAAACAAAGCCCACTGTATGGCGTGCAGTGTGCACGTCCGTGACGGTGCCGTGAGTGTCCTGCTTCTGAAACCTCTCTTTTTGATATGCTATAAGCACCGTTCTTCTGAAAGCGATTCCTCTCGCAGTCTAGTAGTTACCCCCGAACCTCAAGGAGCACAATAAGCGACGATGCCAACATGCTGAAGTGATGACTGGGCCAGAATGCTGTAAGAACAACATCTTTTGCCATGCCCGGCAACGACTGGCCCCATTCATCCACCTGGACAACAGGTCAACACCCAAATCGATCCGAACCAGTCCCTCAGGCCAACCATCGGATTTACTATGGTCTTTTCTCTCCCATCGGCATTTGTACGACCATCTCCGCGTCTTCCTATCCCGTATCCTTTGCTCTCCATCTCACGATCATCCTTGTCCCTCATTCCATGATTACTTTCGTCCATCTTAAGTCCTACCGCTCATCAACTGTTACCCTGTTCGTCTCCTCTCCACCCTATCAGCTACGTTCTTCACTGGAGGCTTCCCCCACCCTCCCGATGTCGAACCCGCCCTCTCCAGAGCAGCCTGTTCCGAAGTATCTTGCTTGATCCACCGGTACATGCACGCGAACGAACACATCCCCAGCCCACAGCAGGCTCATCGGCCTCGAACCCTGCCGCGCCATGTCAGAACTGCCTCCTCTTCCTCTCGGGCAGCATGCACAGCAGCCCCCAATACCCGGGCTATTGCATGGAAACCAAAGGACTAGCGCGGCTAACGCGTCTTGCGAGCTGGGTTAGGCTAGGCTTATGAGACCGGTTAGAGGCGTGACGGGCTTGAAGCAAGTGTTCATCTTGTGCTGCCGGAGAACGTGGGCGTACTCACGGTAGGGTGCAGTGACGTTGAGTTGGGTAGGATAGCATCAATGAACTCGTTCACGGGGGCGTTTTCGGCCCAAATGTGCCTCGTTATAGATGGACCACTGTTCTCGAAGATAGGACGAACCAGTGTCGGACCTCAGCGTACGGGGTGTTGCGCATTAGGTCTGTGGCTGGCTGTTGGTGGGCGATCTATGAGCCTTGTGGTTTGAACAGGGGAGTGTAGTCTTCTGACAATTCGCAGTCAGAAACAGGGGCATGGGGTCTTGTAAAGGGTGTCACGCGAAATTGTGATAGATATCGTCTTGCGTTTTCTCCAGACGTACATCGGCCAGCATAGGCAGCAACCCAAGTACCCTACAGGCAACTCCAACGGCAACACAGATTCACCAGTGTCCGTCACAGTCGGTTCAATATCATCATATACCTGCCAGCGGAGTTGAACTGCCCACCCAGCCAGTGACATAGACCACTTGAAAAGTCCGTCTGTTTGCATCAAACCGAGACTCAAGAGGTTAACCCAGCTCTCGCATCCCAAATGAACGCATGTCAAGGACCATCGCATTCTCCCATTTGGTGTCAAACAAGGCGGAGTTCAGAGTCACTTTTGATAGCACTGCTCATCTTTTGCCCGGTGGTTGACGTCCCATCGCGTGCCTCGGTGCTTCGGAATAATGTTGTGATATCATTGCGCCGCCCAAGTCTTCCTAAATACCAGCCCTTAGATCGTTTTATAGAATATAACTCTCTTCCCGTACGCATTTCTCACATCAACCCGCCACTCAGCAACATGCTCTGTCCCGTCTGTGAATCGAGAAATCAGCCACTTTTACACAAAAGACAAAGGCATCTCGTGCCTGCAGAGGGAAATAACGAGACACGATTGCCCGGAGAAACTCACCAAATACCCTGTCCTAGCACACATTGTGACCATATTAGCCACCTCCTGGGGCGCGCCCAACCGCCCAACGGGAATATTCTTCACATCACCCGCCGTCCCCTCGACCGTCTTCTCGTCGGGAATCAACCCTGTATCCCCAATCATGGCGGGTGCAATGTCGTTCACCGTGATCCCATCACCGGCCAATTTTCGTGAAAGGTTTCTCATCATGCCCTGCAGTCCGGCCTTGGACGCGGCATAGTGACACCCATTGATCCCACCCCCGTATGCTGCGAGACTGCCGATGAAGATGATCCTGCCCCATTTTTGCTGCTGCATATTGGGCACGCTGCGCTTGCAAAGGATGAAGCTAGCCCGCAGGTTCACCGTGAGGGTGTAGTCGAACTCGTCTATCGGTATGTCCAGAATGTTGGGAATCCGTTTCCCGTAGCCGGCGTTGCTAACCAATATGTCGGGGCCGGGCTGGCCATGCTGGGATTGGATCTCCTCAAAGAGTCGTTGGATGTCTTCTGCCGAGGCCATATCTGCTTGGTGCGTCGAGACCTTTGCGCTATACCACTGTGGCAGTGTTTGGAGCTCGCCGACGAGGGTGTCTATAGAGGCCTTGTTCTTCGAGTACGTCAGGGCCAGACTTGCCCCATTCGCAAACAAGTCGCGGGCACAGGCGGTACCAATGCTATGTGTGATGGTTTTAGCACATGACACTAGCTTAATGCCACACGTTTGAGACTTCAGGATGAAGACTGACCCTCCTGAGGCTCCGGTAATGAGGGCCAAGCGGCCTTTGATGTCGTTGTCTGCTCCAGGCATGTTGGCACAATTGCTTCTCAGGCTATGTGTAACTTGAGGAAGACTGATATTTGTAAGAAAACAAACAATAGCTTAATGTATGGCATATGGCAGAATGACCTGTTAGCAGTTGACACCTACCTAGGCATGTTCCTCCATGGGTATCGTGAAGAGGCTCAACCCCGCCTGCACCGGTTTGCGGGGCCCCGGATCGTCCATCCCCGCCAAGTCGCTACTGAGGCCAGACTGGTAACACGGCACCGGCTTGTGTCCTCGAATGTCAACAGACTTGACTGATCCGGACGATACTGAATCGTGCTACGCATTGGACTGCATTGGCTTGCAGGCATGGTAAGTGCTAACCTTGGAAGGCTCAAGTGCTTGCAAGGTTTTAGATACTTGATACTTACTTCAATATGCAGGTGGCTGGCTGCTCTGGAAGCTTCCTGCCTGCATTGAGTGGATAGTCTCCCAGATCTCAATGGTGTTGTTTCTGGTATGTCTTCACCGATTGATGAAACAGAGCGCTAAATATTGATTATGTCGAAGTTTCGTTGTATTGTACGTGCTTCGCTGATGATAGCGACCAGTTGTCCATTTCCCCGATTCCCTGTCCTCCCAGATATGTACCCATCCACAAGTTCATCCATTTTGAAAAGCCACACCGTACTATAACGTATAAGTGGTGATATTTTCCTGTTTTCCTGTTATGGCACTGGTTATCCACTCATGACGCCTCCCCTCCCCCTCCCAAACAGTCCCCAATATACCATCATTATTCCCTGGTCCCCTCTACTTATGTATCCACAGTCGTTGCAAACGTATCCAACGCTGAGTTCAGATCAGACTTGAAGAGCCCCAAGTACAACTGACGAGAACAGAAGACCCGTGACGGCGAGTCCCATTGTGCTGAATACACTCAAGGACGTAGCTCCGGGAGCGGCGCTCGCAGCGGAGCTGGATGCTGAAGATCTCGAGCCAGTGCTGTCGCCGGTTTGGCTAGCTGATGACCCGCTACCGCTGGCGACAACACTCGCCCCTGTGGCCAGGATATCACTCGCCGTCGCACTAGCAGTAGCGTTCCCCGTCCCACGGCAAAATACATCCGAATAGCTCGCACCATTGTCAAACAAGCAACTCGTAATATCGCTGACAGACTGCTTGACTGCGAGACAGTACAGACCGCAGTTGTTGTCGTAGCTGACGACATCAGCAGAGCCGCAACATCGAGACATGATGTCGGTATGATTCCCGCCGAAGGGGACAGCACATGAGGCATCTTGCACGGGGATGTCGTAGATCAGGCTGCCCGTGCATGCGGTTGAGGTTGCAACGGCCGCTGATGCCGCGGAAGTGGCGGTGACTGCGGAAGTTGAGGACATTTCGGTGTTGTGTTTGTTCAATATATTGGACAATGCTAGGATTCGTTGGGAACTTGTGGACAAGTGTAAATATCTCGCGATATAGTAGGGACTGGTTGACGTTCCGGGTGAAACAGCCACGGAAGAAGCGAGATCGATGCTTTTCAAACCAAGTCGTTGAGATCCAGTATAGGTGGACTGTTATTTTGACCTCGGGACTCTTGCATTTTCGGTTGAAGTGCTGGTCATCGGTCAGACGTTTGATATAAAGAACAAGTCCCTTGTATAGCCTGCATTTGGGCCACCAATGGGCCCTAGTACCAATGCATCCTTGGCCGACCCCCTGGAAGTCCTCGTGTTTATTGATAACATGTTGGGTTTGGGTTGCACAACCAACAGCTGCACGTGTCAACGTAGGAGCTGACCTTGTTCCTGCAAATTAGTGGCATGCTGTCGTGTAACTTGGTGTGACTTCGTACCGGGGTTTTATTCGGACCCGTGGTATGTAGATACTTCGTCCGGGTGCAACCCCAACTGCCCCATCCGTGCAACTTAAATACTTGGGTAACCTGCAAAAGAGAGGCCCGCCTGCAACCAACATCGTCGCACCTTGTCCGCACTGGCATGGCGTTGCCACTCCTTTTGGGCTCCAGGCCGGGTCCTGCAGACCCTGGCTGGTTCCTTATTCCTCTGAGATCCTACACAGCTACACAGTGGTGCAGTGCTCTGCTCGGGTGGGCCTTAGGGCTGTAGTTCCATGAACACCAAGTTCCGTTGCTCAAGCCTACACAAACATGGCGAATCTCATACAACATGGCGCAATACCAACATGAGGAAACACCAAATCTCTGCTATTAGGTTGACTGATTTCCGAAGAGGCCGTGGAGTCGAAATGGGAGATATCAATGCCTCGCGGTTCTGCATCATCCGGTGGGTATCATCGGCCTCTCCTATCCGTGTCTTTTGAATCCTCAACAAGTGTCTTCCTTGGCCACTCGGCTGCAATGTCAATGTCACCCCTCGGGGCAACCCACTCAAGGAACAGGAAGAACAAGTAGTCAATTACGACACAGAGACAAAACAGTTTGCCCGCCCAGATGCCACAACCGTAATACCGCTTCAAGCGGTCGATGAGTGCAAAGTCTCTCTGGATACCTCCCCTAGTAGCACCCATACTCGCAGCATTGTAAAATTCGCTTTCGCTGATGTCGCCAGAAATGCCATTGTACACTCTCTCGGTACGTTTGGCGATGTCAGTCCACGAGTACATCTTTTTGATCTCGCCATGAAATCGCTCCGTGCGAATCTTGTTTGATCGGATGTCAGCAATGGCTCTTCCCGTAGCAGCTACGAGGTCATCCTCCTCCGGTTTGGCGAACTGTGTCATGTAACCAGGGAGTACCTCAGGGATACCACCGACTTGCGTGCAAACGACGTACAGCCCACAGCTGGCCGCCTCGACGATGACGGTGCCAAAGGCCTCGGTCAGCGACGGGTGCAGGTAGATGTGGCCGCGCACCATGACATCCCGTACTTCCTCGTGGCGCACCGACCCCAGCATCTCGACGCGGTCCTGAAGCACGTTCTGCTCGATCATCTGCTCGAGGTCAATGGCCTTGGGGCCCGAGCCAGCGATGATGAAGCGCGTATTGGGGTGATTCTCGAGGATGCGCGGGATGGCTGCCACCAAAAGGTCGATGCCCTTGTTGTAGAAGAGACGGGAGATGACAACGATGGTGATGAAGTCGTGGGGACCAAGGCGGTGGGCCGGGACGGGGTACTCGCCATTGGTCAAGGAGCCAGTACCCGATGTGATGACTGTACCTTCGGTGGAATGGTCGAGGGGCCTGAAGTTATCAGCCACCACGGCATTGGGAATTACGGATACCATCAAGGGATCCAGTGAGGCACGGAGAACAGTGTTCTCTTTACTACGCCTTGCGTTAACTTCCATACAAAGACGGTGGAGCAGTATGACTGAGAGACCGGCCGTACCTTGTATTGCTGACGCAGATGACATGGTCCACATCACTCAGCGTGAACTTGAGCAACTTGTTGGTAAGAATGCTAGCAGCGTCGGCAAACCCAAACAGGGAGTGATCCGTGAAGACTGTTCTTATGCCCATGGTCCGGGCATGCAAGGTTGCTTCCCAGCACAGACTGCTGAGGGAAGCATGTCCGTGGACGATGTTGATCTGCTCTCGTATGAGGATATTACGGAATACCGGGAAGAACGAGAAGACGGTGGGAAAGGTTGCAGAGCGGTAGATGACGAAGAAGGGGACGTAGTAGACCTTGAGGCCATTGGTAAGGTAGCGTACGCCCTTGCGATCGTCGTAGGCGTGTGTTATAACGACGACCTTATGACCCCTATCGATGAGCCTCTGGGATAATTGATAGATGTGACTCTCGACTCCTCCTGGTTGTGGAAAGAAGAAGTCGCTGACCATGGCGATGTTGTATGTAGGTTTGGACATGTTGGCGGTGTTTCCATGTCATGTCGACAGGAGACCAAGCCCAATGTATTGACTTGTAAGTTTATAATAGTAAACCATCCGCAATCATTTTCCTTCCGAGAGAGGACATGCACAAGAAGAAGCCGGGGCCGTAGAATCAGAACAAGGATGGTGGGAAACGAGACTTTGGGAGATGCCTCGAGGCTCCAAGGTTGTTGATGAGCATGATGATGAGCATTAATTGGTTTCGCAACCAATGGGCAACTTCCAGGGCACCTGGGCAGTTCCCCAGGGCAGTTCCCCAGGGCACGTAAGGGTGTGGGTTTAACGGGCTGCAGGTACGTACCTAGGTGCTTTAGTGGATAGGTACCTAGATACCTAGGTACTTAGTACATTTATGTAGTAGCTCCGCTACCGATAAGCGATAAAGTCGGACGGTCAGCCATATTGGACCCGGCAGAATCTGGAGCTCCGCCTAAAATTTCCAAGGATGGAGTGTCGGACGGTTGGAGTAGATGTTGGATGTAGTCGAGTTGACGCTGGGCTCGCCTTGTACGCAGTACAACCATTTCTGTTTTCTATCCTCCATCCTCCCCCAGACAGCGTACCAGCAGTAGAACTTTTTCATAAAGCTCTTGGACAAGATGTATGCAAGATACATACCGCCCCCCAAGGCCTCGAAGCCCAAGCCTGAGATCAACGAACAAGAAGCACCTCTGCCGATTCCTCCATCATCTCTTGCTGTTTCCTCAGCGACACCCTATGCCAGATATGTCCCTCCGGTCAGGAAGCAGCCCAGTTCGTTTGCTTCGACTACCGCACCAACGGCTGCTAGACCTGCCCCAGCCTCCAAGACACATCTCAACGCTGCCGCCATACCCGATCCAGAGTCCCTTCCAGCCAAGATTGTCTTCAACTACGATGAGGGCGAACAGTCACCCTCAAAGAGGCGGAAACTTAGTCCCGAGCCTGCCCCTGAACCAGTCTTCGAACCCGCCCCCAAGCCAAAACAGGAGCCAAAAGCAGACGAGGCATCGAACGAGAAAGACATCGTGAAGGATAAAAAAGAAAAGAAGGAGAAGCGCAAGTCTAAGGAGCAACAAGACGAGGAGAAAACCGCTGCCGAGAAGCCGGTCAAGAAGGAAAAGAAGAAGAAGCGGGATGAGCAACAATTCGCCTTCGGATTCGACGAGGGCGCAGTTGTTCTTGATGAGACGACCATCAATAAAGGTAGCGTCAACCTGGACATTGTGGAAGCGAAAACAAAGGACGAGAAAAGGAAGCACCACGCAGCAGACGAAGAAGCCCAGGTCAAGCAGGAGAATGACAAGCCAGACGCTGTGCAAAAAGTGGATGACGTGAAGAAAAAGAGCAAGAAGAAGGCAAAGGAGCAAGGAGACGAGGACGTTTCGTCGAGGCACAAGGCTGTTCTCGAAAGGGCCTCCAAATACCTGAAGTCATCCAAAGATGTCGAGGGCGAAGAGAAAAACCTTGGATTGGTAGAGCCTCAGGATCAGGAGGATCAGGAACCCGTTGAAGTTCATGGTCTTGAACCATTGCCCCAGCCAGAACCTGTAGTCCAAGACACGACTAGGCCGACATACGAAACATTGCCGAGCTGGATCGCAAATCCCATCAGAGTAACCCCTGATACGAAGGCATCCTTCACAGACCTGGGCATCAACAACGAAGTAGCTACGAAGCTACAGTCTAAAGGCTACCAGCATGCCTTTGCAGTCCAAACTGCCGTTATTCCGCGACTCCTCCCATCTCCTGACCGCCAAGGTGACGTGGTCGTTTCTGCTGCTACAGGTTCAGGAAAGACACTAGCCTATGTTCTACCAATGGTTCGGGATGTCAGCCAGGGCACCATGACCCGCCTCAGGGGTCTGATTGTTGTGCCCACCCGTGAACTGGTTATGCAGGCTAAAGAGGTTTGTGAAGCATGCGCCGGTGTCTTCTCGGGACCGGGCCAGAAGACGGTCAAGATCGGCATCTCTATGGGTAATAGGCAATTTGAGCAGGAACAAATCGACCTCGTCGAAGAAGAGCAGCGATACGACCCTGACGGAAATCAACGATATCTACAAGGCAAGTTCGAAGATGACCCATGGGAAAACTTCTTCGACGAGTCGCCTGAACCTCTGCCAGGCCATGTCGTTGACCACGCCTCGAAAGTGGACATACTCATCTGCACTCCAGGTCGACTTGTCGACCATATCAACCGTACTCCAGGCTTCACGCTAGACTACGTACGTTGGCTCGTCGTCGATGAAGCCGACAAATTGCTCGCACAGACCTTCCAGGACTGGGTTCCCGTCGTGATGCCATTGCTGAGTACGACGGATAAGGCTGGAGCGAGAGACTTCCCCGACTCAAACAAGAGTGGTGTGCGCAAGGTTGTACTCAGTGCCACCATGACCAGAGACCTGACGCTTCTGAATGGACTGAAGCTTCATCGGCCAAACCTGGTCACACTCGAGGGCGTCAGAGACGGGGGCGGCGAGCAGACAACAAGGACGGAACATATTCTGCCTGAGCTGCTAGAGGAGACTGCTATCAAGATTCGAGACCCGAACTTGAAGCCGCTGTATCTGGTTGATCTGCTCAACAGCGAACACATGGCTCCTGTGAACACCGTTGATGATGTGGAAATGGAAGACGCCGTGGCAGATGACTCCTCCGAATCCGAATCCGATACAGGGTCATCTTCAGACTCGGATACGAGCAGTGACGAGTCCAGCGACGACTCTGACGCCGAGCTCTTAGCGCCTCGCGGGCAGGCATCCTCATCATCCAAACCTTTCCGCTCCACCGTGCTCATCTTCACCAAATCCAACGAGACTGCCGTCCGCCTTTCGCGCCTGCTATCCCTTTTGTCTCCGAACTCATCCTCTTTGATCGGCACCCTCACCTCAACAACCCGTACTTCCCAGCGTCGCAAGACATTGAAGGCCTTCTCACAGCAAAAACTTCGGATACTGGTGGCTTCCGACTTGGTGGCACGTGGTATCGACCTGTCGAACCTCGACCACGTCGTCAATTACGATTTGCCAACCAGCGTCGCGTCCTATGTCCACCGTGTAGGCAGAACGGCGCGTGCTGGGAAGAAGGGCCGTGCGTGGACGCTCTTCACGAAGACCGAGGCTGGTTGGTTCTTTACTGCGATCGCCGGACGTGGCGAGACCAAGAGTAAGAACAAGAGCGGAGGAGTGGATGGTGAGATCAAGAGGGCAGGCACCGTGACGGAGGTTAGGATAGATGACCGGTGGGATGATGGACGGGTGGAACAGTTCCAAAGTGCTTTGGAGACGTTGGGCAAAGAAGCCAGTGATATGCGGAGGAGGAGATAACTGGGGGAAGGAGAGAGCAAGTGTAGTCTCCTACTATATGGGAGCCGGGAGCGAGGCAAAATATAGCTCACGGCAAGTTGTCCGTGATCAGGGCAGGGTAACTGAGTAGGTGAGGCCATGTTGTATTGTGTGCTAGGCATCTACGTGTCCAGTTTAATGCCGATTTTCATGGACTTCTGTGAGCTTATCTGTGAATCAGACTATCAGTGACTGTTTCTAATGGTGACCTGCGTACCCACCCCCTCTACGTTTGTTCTTATATAATCCCAGGCCAAGTATACACCGCACCTCTGAAACCGCAGGATTAGGTTCACTACCATGCCAAACATCGTCGACCAGAATTTACCCTTGTGACTTCGAAGCTACTTCAAAGATGGCTCTCCTCTCCATTTCTTGCAGGTCTTTCCAGGAACCTGCCACCTGCATAGAATATTTCCTGCTCTTTGAAGCTAAAGGAGAACTCGCAACTTCAACGATCTTGCATATCACCTTCGAAATATGCAACCCTCCTTCGTTCGAGGGCACAATGCAATCTTCCCGTCTTCGACGGATGATCTCATGGCCGCAAGACCGCTCCCTCCCAAAGACAATGTCCGTGTTTTCAGTGACTTTTCAAAAATCAACAGGTACCTGACCCAAAATGCCCTGGGTGGACTAACGCGCTGTCCTAGATCCCAAAAGACAGACCATATCCGTGTCTGTTCTTCCGCTCGGTACGGTCTGAGACAACGTGGCACATGGGCTGTACAAAATCGACCAGGTTCTGCGTAGTTGATACCCAAGATAGCGTGGCCGAGCTCATCCAGGCCATTGTGTCAATCGACGACACAGTCCTCTTTATACATATCCATGGCCCCTGTTTGACCATACACCCAGGTGCCTGCAATCGACCAATCGCGTCCACATTGTCGATCTCCAGGTTCTCGGCCTAACAGCCTTTGAATCTCGCCAAGACTTCAGCCTCCAGCTTGCCCAGATTACAGCTACAGTAGCCACGGGACCTGACATTACCTTAGGGTAGTCGAGACCTGTGGTGGAGAGACATAGGCCGTCTGCCCAGCCTCAAAGCCGTCCTCGAAAGTCCTACCATACCAAAGATTCTCTTCGACTGTCGCCCCACCACGACAACATTACACCAACGGTACCGGATCGGGCTGTGTGGGGTTGAAGACATTGAACTGATGGAACCTGCCGGCCGTCCGAACCCATCAACACGGCAGGTACAGTTTCATAGGTAGCAGGTGAGGGTTTGGGAGCTGAGGGATCTGCGAAGGTGTCTCGAGTAGGACTCTGGACTGAGCTTGGTCGAGAAGCGCAAGTGGATCATGAATGATGCAGCGGTAGAGGAGGAGATGAAGAAGAAGCGGGCCGAGGATGGAGAGGTGGTGGGCCTGAGAGACTTTTTGATGGAGGAAGCGGAAGGGAAGTCTGACTGGGATAAGAAATTGACAGAGAGACCCATAACAAAGGAGATTGCTCTGTACTGTGTCAACAGGGTGAGGTATCTGCCGGGATTGAGGAAGAGATACTGGGATAGGTTGGATGAAGCGAGACGTGAGGCTGTGAGATCAAGGACGGAGAAGAGGGTGCGGGATGCGAAAAGGTAGAGGAAGCTAGGGGAGTAGCGTCGTGACCGCCGAAGTTGTCAGTACACAACAGGACATATAATTGTGATGCCACACGCGTGGTGTCACCTTATTGGGTATGAGCACTTGAGTGTTTGCAGCAGATCCAGATCCGCTAAAACAAACCGGAGACAGTCAGCGACCACTTTACAGCTGGCGAACTTGCACTAGAGCTACTCGCAACGATTTCACCAGCTGCGGGGTTTCATGCAGGCCTCGCTGAATTATAGGTAGTGACTTCTCTGCGGGCAAATACCCTGAGGCTCTTGGGCGTCAGGGCGAGATGATCCAATGGGAACACTTATAAGCCGGCTAAGATCACCATAACATAACCACATATAAGTCGGATTGGATCCGCGATATATTGACTAGTAGACCGCGGGCCCCCAGCTGGCCGTAAGCCTGGTACGATAGTATTGCCGTTAGCTATAAATTTGGCGCCGTAGAGCATGGCGAGTCCGGCTACGAAAAGGGACTTAACATGGTACATATGTAGCGTTTGGGTCAAATAGTCGATGTTTCTCGCCCGCGTGCGGCCGAGGGGAGCTTGGCCGGCTGCCGGTTCATGCGGATCCTATCGTGTTCTGTATTGTATGTTTAATGGTCTGTCAACTTAGGAAGGGATAGCGTATATATCCGCTGGAGAAGCTTTGACTGACTCTGAGGTTGATGCTGGAAGTCAATGGGCATATGTGGTTTGCGAGCAAGAGTCCAGAGGACAATCTTAAAGACTTCGGGGAGGCAGTCTCTGAGGCATTGGTTATGGATTATTATATAATTGTTCAATATACTTATATCTCAGGGCTATAACAGTAAAAACGTGTACTAAACAAATACATTATATTTAGCCCCCAGGTTGTCTGTACTTGAGTACTTAGGTATATAACCAGTTAACATTGGGGGGCTATAACAATTTCCCACTGTTTTCCGATACTTTTCTATTTCCGTACCGTACTATGCAGTCCGGAGTATAGATTACAAGTAAATCAGCGCAACAGACTCTTTATACCATACGTAAATGGTATTCAATTGCCAAGCTCATGTGACAAGTCGAGGTGAGGTTGTTGAAGGTCCGTAGTGGGAAGGCGGTGAACTGTGGCATTAAAAGCAGAGCTTAGGTGGAGACGACACAGCTTGGCACAGAATTAAAACCTCGAATTTTGGTTCCTTAATCAACCTCAACTTCAACCTTCAACGTCCGCACTTCCACTTCCATCGGCACACCCACTACGGATCCTGCCTTGTCTTATCCTGCAAGGAGGCAAAGCCTGCTGATCTTGGCTGTCATGTAGTTCAGCCTCGCAGATCGGCAATGTTTTTCCGCTGCCGATGCTGAAAATGCGTCTCTTTCTCGTCCGTCATGGCGAGTCGGTCGACAATGTTGCTGGCCTCTAGTATGTTTCCCCGCCGCACACCCCTTTTGACTCTAGAGACCGTAATACTAACAGTCTATTGCAGTGCAGGCTCTCGTGACTCTCCCTTGACAAACCATGGTGTTCTTCAGGCGCGCCGTCTTGGCGCGCACCTCGCCTCTCGGTCTTCGAGCATCGGCCCAGTCCAACACATATTCTCTTCGAATCTCCAGCGAGCTGTCAAGACTGCTAAGGCTGTCGCCGAGGCACAAGCGGTTGTCGCTGGTGTTGACGACGTTCCAGCGGTCGTGCAGCTTGTTGAGCTGAGGGAGAAGGACTTTGGCTCCGAAGAGGGACAAAGGTTCGGTACAAGGGCTCAGTCTGCTGAGGCCACGAAGAGAACTCTAGACTGGGTTGAGCCCGAGCCACGGGACGCGATGAAGACAAGGGTCGACCGGTTCATCGAGACCTACTTTGTTCCGACTATCCTTCGAGGCTTTGACAGCGACGTCAACCACTCTGTTGTCGTCGTCGCGCATGGCATCATCCTCAACATTGTCCTCAGGTCCCTCCTCTCTCGCTTTGGCCCCGAAGAGCTTACCAGGCTCGCACGACCCGGCGATGCTTCCGGAAGGTTGGAGTCGCTGGCTTCGTGGTCAAATACTGGCTATCTCGAGATGGACGCAGTTGCAGCCTCTGCTGGCTCAAGTTCTTCTGTGGCGGTCAAGCGTCAAGGAACCTCGACAAGCATTGCTCTGGACAAAGCTAGTGTCAGCAAAATCAATGCTCCTGCATTGGCAATACGCATGCGTGTGCAACAAGTCAACTGTAACCACCACCTCTCAGGTCTGAAAAAAACACGAGGCGGTATCGGTAGCGCTGCGTTTGATCCCAAGCAGAAGACCATGGACTCCCTGTTCAGTCGGGCAGCCAAAAAGCCTAAACTCGGCAATGATGGCATTGGTGGAAGTTCAGGCACTCAGGACTGAACCTCATCACAGCCAATCTTGACGAACTCTCCACAAGACAGGTGGCTGGCTGCCCGTAGTCCGCAATGGTACGTTCCTTTCCTCGGTCCTTTATGTCTTCCTCCCTTGCATGATGAGAACCTCAAAGTTCACAGACCTGTTCTGAAATATTCAATGTTGAGTCACTTGTTCAACCGCTATCTGATTTGCAAAAATCTACTCCCTTTTTATCTCGTTGCTTGTGACGAAACGCAGAAGCTAACAAGATCACAGTGTACAATGTTTAGTTGAATATCCCAATTCAGGACTCACGAAGGGGTCCGATGCGTGATGAACTAGATTTCACACGGGTTGTCTTGCTAGTCTGAACGAACGTAAGGGATGTGTGATGATGACAAGCGTCCTTCGGCATTGTAATCGTCTCATTTGCATCCTCCCCTCTATTAATGTTCTCTTGGTACGACTGGTATGGTACTGACCTCATGAGCGTTGTCTACGTACCGTGCAACTGTACTTATCAGCAGGCGGTATCAACAGACTTGGCTGGGAACCACGTGCTGCGTTACCGACCCTTTTGTGATGCAGTAGTATGCCTAGTTTAGTTTCTCAAATATTTAACACATTCATTTCTGAGCAGTTACTGGCATTCTGTCGAGTAGGCCTCGTATTGAACCTGGCAACCTCTATCAAGGTGCTACGTCCGTCTATCCCCTCCGAATCAAAAGTTTTGCACTTTCCCACTCCAACTCTGGAGTCTCATCCCCCGTTCCAAATTCAACCCTCAATTTTCCTGCTTCTCACAAACGTGCCCTCATCCTCTGGTCCAGGCCTGGATACTACGGATTGAAGTCTCCAGAGTCGTCATCTCCGTAGTGAAATTGCCACTTGAGGGCACCGTGATGCCACCATGGATGGGGACAAGTGAACCTCTACGAGGGAAATCAGGCGTTCCAGTGGGCAGGTTTGGGTGATCAGTCTCGGGTGTAAAAAGGACCTGGCGGAAGGTGCTGAATGTGTAACCACTCTGGCCTGGGTTGATTACGTCCACGTTGCTAGCAGTTGGGCTTGGAGTGGTGCTGTTGCTAGTGGCATTGCTGGTTGCGGTGGTGTTGTGAGTATGCCAAGGGCGTCGAGACGGGATACTCCACGGCCAGGTAATCATGGTGAGCTCTCCAGAAGGTCGAGGAGGCAAGGGGTGTTCTGGGGTCTCCCCAGGAGGCAAGAACACCTGGCCTGTACAGGCACCAATGGTGCACGCGAAAGATGGGAAAGCCGTTGGGAGGTTCTCATGTTCAGTCTTGCCAATGCTGAAGGTGTATCCGGCGGCCACAGTCGTGAAGGTGACAGTGTCTGTCGTCCAGTGACGATTCTCGGACGAATGGCTGCTGAGAACGGGTATGGCCTTGCCCGAGGAGACGGCCTGGCTAGTGCAGGTTGGTTCAGGAACTTCGATTGTTATGGTGCTATCCGTGGGGTCGGACATAAGTGCTCGAGTCACATCACTGCAGCTGACGGTGCCTTGAGACGAGCTTATTTCCATTGTCACGCGTGCCTCCATCTTGTCACGGGTTTGAGGAGGGCCGGGGAGGTCGGTTGGGACTCGAGCAGCTGCTTGTGTGAAAAACCCGGTGGGAACTTGATGTGCTGGGTTTGCGCTCTCCCAAGAGGGGGGATTCTGACCCGTGAACATTGGGCTGGGTACACCGTAGTTGTAGCTACCCTGCCGCGTAGTGTGGGGATGTTCTTGGTGGCCGTCGAGGGGTGAGTAAAGTGTGATACTCACTGGGAGGGTATAATAATGGCCGTAATGCTCCACACCATCATGGTCAGTGCCGCAAAGTTCGCCAAGCCTGGTGGGGGAGGAGGAGGCCTGTGGATAACTGGGGTAATCAGCTCGGTGCAATAAACAGGGTGACCAGTCAAACTTACAATGGTGATGTCTGAAATGGTGACTGCAGTGCTAGCACCCAATGTTGTCGTGTTCGAATCGAGAGCGCGTTGAGAAGGCCTCATACCATCAGACGAAGGGGAGGCGACGACGGGGAAGTTGGGGGTGGTGGTCGCGGTGTACTTGGTCGAAACAGCGTCGATCGGGGGAGTATGGCCAAAGATGCCTGGATCTGGAAAGATTGTGCTTGGAACCCCATCACAATCGCAGGCGGTGCTCGTGGGAAGGCTAAAGGTCATGTCTGGAATGTCATTGTGGGGGCATCTCACCGTAGTTGTCACAGTAACGGTCACAGTCTTTCTGATATCAATATCGCGCTTGGCAGCACCGTCAACGTCGTGAAAAACAGGATAACCAGTGATGGGAAGTGGCAGGACAAAAGATTCAGCGGGAAGGGAAAGGAGCTGGACTCCACCGCCGTTGGTGAAGGTGGTGTGGAAGAGCTCAGCAGTCAAAGTCACGGTCTCAATAAGGGAGTGACTGGGCATGATGGTCGGGATACCTGTGACGCCGTTCAACACAGCGATACAGGCAATCGCGACGGCGAGGAGGCTATGGAGAACCGCCATGTTGATTGCTGATTTATGGAGAGTTGGGTGTTGAAGGGTAATTGGTACGTTGCAGTCAAGTTGGCCCCTTGATAGTAAGAGAGGTTGTGAGGTCGTTGTCGATATTGCAGGTCCCAAGTGTGATTGAGGAAGAGATAGTGGAGTTAGGAGCGAGAAAAAACAAAAGCGCGGAGGTCTGGAGGGGAGGAAAGGTTTTGATATCGATGGGTACGTGTTTTAAAGTTGGGTACGTGGTCGCCCTGGAGGTCATAAGCGGTAGGTGGTAGCTCTCTGGGGGTGGGCGTCGAGTGTAAACCGTGTGAATCACTAGTACCCTCCAGACTTTAAGAAGGAGCAATGCCAGATGAAAACCTCCTCAGACCTTGAGGGCTACTAACTGAGTTTCTACTCCACCTGGGAAAGATCAGAAATGACTTCTTGCACTTGAGCAGCTTTTTAGGAAAGCCTTGGAGGAGTTGAGTCTCTGGAGCATACATGGGGAGATTTGAGGCTTTTAGGGACAACATACTGCACAAGAAACAAGAACAAGGTGTTTACCAGTAAGTAGGAACCCATAGATGTTCCGTTCCATTGGAAGGAATAAGCAGACCCAGGAGCTTTGCAGCTACAAAATACAGCTGTACAAGTATGTATGCCATAATAACTCGTGCTCGATATCCTCAGCAGTATTTGAGTAGAATCAGCCCTCACTGTCTCCATCCTCATCCTCCTCGAAATCCAACCTAGCCTCCGAAGGCAAGATTGAAGGAAACCATCCATACTCCCCGAAATCTACTATGAGCTCACCCAAAGCGCCCGTCGTCACTGTGACTCCCTCAGCCCGGAGAGAAGCTGCCTGATCCTGCGGTCCTGAAGGGTGTGATCTAACCCGTCGAAGTCAGCCAAATGCTTGTCATGAAAGCGGACTTCAGGGGAAAAGAGACCACGGGGATGGTATAAGGGAGGACCAAAGAGAAAGGATTTGTACCTGGGCGAAATAACACCTCTGGAGTTGATCACCCTCTGCCAGGGCACGTTGGTGTTGTTGAACCGGGCACTGGGATCTTGGGAGAGGTGTTTCAAGCAGATGCCTACCTGGCGGGGACGCTGAGCTGTAAGGCTATTTGTAAGTGGTTGATCGCTGTGAGGCGTGGTAGACTGGCATACACATACGTGTTCCAATGAGTTTCGCAATGTGTCCATAGCTGGTGACTTTGCCATGGGGGATCTCCTGTACAGCAGTGTAGACAACGTGGAAGAAAGCTGCTGCTTCGTCTGAGCGGGGCATCTTGACTCATTAATACCGAGAAAGGAACTAGTTTCGACTTGACTCCCAGACAGGGTGAATTTGGGCTTTGCAGCCTTTGCCGTTAAATACTGTGAGGAGGATTGAGAGGTTGAGCGAGGGGAGGAAGTCACGCATTCAAATGAGCCCAAGCGAAGTATTGAATGCAAACCGAACAAGCAAAGACCGTGGAGGATGGATACCAGCCCCCTGAATCTAATCCGCCCCTCCCCTGCCTTTTACTTCACTTCACTTTTCTTATTCTACTACCAGCCGTGTAAGTACCCTAGGGTAAACACCAGGCGAAGATGCCTTGCCGTTTGTTTCGAGATCCAATCATATACTCTTCAAAAATCCATGCCTACTACGTTTGTATAGATCTACGTCGAGATGGGCAGTTCCGCCCCGTGCCCAGAAACCTCCCATTTCTTGTCACCATGCACCTGGCTCAAGTAGATATTGGCCGCCTTGTCGAATATGGCCTTGACCCTTGCCGGATCGATCTTTGCCCTGCGGTCGTACGTGTAAACTCCGTTGACCTCTTGCTCGATGTCCGTCCTAGAGGAGGCAACCGTGTCAGTCTGATTTGCTTCGATGTTGTTTTGGGAGACAGTTCTCTTGGAGACTCACAGTTGAGTGTACACCATCCCGGAGCAATAACCGCCGTGGACCACGCCGACAGCCAGCTTCTCAAGTCTCTTCAGCAGATCCTCAGGGTCACTGGCCGTGGTATAGCCCCAGTCCTCCGTACTGAACTTCTTCCCCGTACCCGTCTTGTCTGCAGGCGCAATATTGACGCCACCAAACTCGCTGCAAATTACCGGAGCCCCAGACTTGTGCGTCGTTGCTGGGTCCATAACCACCGCGTTAGGCCCATACACGGGCGGTACAAACATAGGCCGTCCCTCAGGTTCGCCCGTTAGCCGGTGTAGGATGCTTGGCAGTGTGGAGCAGATTCTCTCGACATCAGGGCCGTCCGCATATTCATGGAAAGTCGACAAGTCCGTCAGAACGTGTTCCCATCCACAGTTGTCGTTGATAGGCCTCGTCGGATCTAGTGTCTTGGTGAGGTAGTACAGTTGCCTGATGTGGTTGCGCTGGTCGATGCCCTCCTGTGAGTTCTCTCTCAATTTGGGATACGCCCAGCTCTCGTTGACCGGTGTCCATGCCACGATGGATGGGTGGTTGATATCCCTCTTCACGGCCTCGGTCCACTCCTGGTTGAAGCGAGAGACGTAATCATCCGAGAACTCGTACGCATTGGCGATTTCTCCCCATACAAGGTAACCGAGACGATCAGCCCAGTAGAAGAACACAGGGTCCTCGACTTTTTGGTGCTTGCGGCACCCATTGAAGCCCACATTCTTCGATAGTTCGATATCTTGTTTCAATGCGTCACCAGACGGGGGAGTAATGAGCGTCTCGGGCCAGTATCCCTGGTCCAGGCAGAGAGATTGGAAGATGGGCCTATCGTTTATACGGAATGTGCTGTCACCGCGCTGCCAGTCGATACTGCGCATGCCAGTGGTGGTCTGCACCTCATCCACGACATTGCCGGATGAGTCGAAAAGCCGGATGGACAGATCGTAAAGCAATGGGTGCTCGAGCGACCACAGTGCAAGCCCGTCACGCCAGACACTCTCGTCCTCGGCCAGCATGCCAGCAACCTTCTCGTACTGACCTTTCGGAAGACGCATTCTCAGGTCGAGGTTCGAGTACTCTCTATCCTTGGGCAAGTCATCCTTAACCTTGCCCACATCAAGCCCCAAGAAACTTGCTGCGATCTCAACCGAACACGCCGTCTGTACCTTCCTCCCCACGACCGCAACTATGGCATGCAGCACGCCATTCTTGATGTCATTCGATCGCAATACGGTGCCTTCGTTACTGGTCCCGATACGCATTGCGGGGACAGCTTCCAGCCACACATTCTGCCAGATACCGCTGCTGGGTGTGTAGAAGATGCTCTCGGGCTCCGGACCCCAGTACTGCTTCCCGCGCGGCTGTGCAAGGTCGTAGGGAGAGTCGCGCACGCGTAGAGTCAGCTGGGAATCTCCTTCTTGCGAAATGGCGCTGGTAGCGTCGAGATCAAAGGGGACGTGGCCGCCTCGATGGCTTCCCACCAAGGAGCCGTTGACCCAGACCTGACACTCGTAGTCGACCGCGCCGAAGCGAAGCACCAAACGGTCCCCACGTTCCCTGGCCTCCTGGGTGCGGATGTCCTTGATGGGGCGGGAGTACCACAGCACCTCGTGGGCTTCACGAATGTTGATGCCGGAAGCTGGAGCCTGGAAGGCGTATGGTACTTCGATGGTGCGTTTTAGCGAGGCTGGTGGGCCCGAGAGGTGCCAGTCTTCGCTGAGTCCAGTATCAGAGTCATCAAAGTAGAAGTCCCAGGACCCGTTGAGGGATGTCCATTGTAGGGCTGGACGCTGGAAGTCTGGGCGAGGATAGCTTGAAGATGCCATGTTGGTTAGCGTTGGTGTCTTCTGGTTATGGTGTTGATGTGGACGTCCAGCGTCTTAGTGCTGTAGATGTAAATCCCGAATATACAACGATAATGTTCCCGCGTCTTCAGACAACCACCAGTAGATATAAGAGTATAATATGTAGTGATCAGGGAACAGAACCTTAGAAAACCTGGAGACAGATAAGTGCTTGTGGAATCAATGTAATTATGGTTCACATCCCCTCACATCGACCACGACATACGTGGGTCAGGGTTTACGTCATATAAGGGGGTGTCGAAGTGAGTGTGGCCCAACTGCCCATTTGGAGTAATTAAAGCGACAATGGTAGTTGTGTCTGATATATATGCACTGCAAATACTCATTAAATTACATACGACCATAGGTAGAAGAGAATTCGGGATCCCGTCCGCTCTCCCATAGACAAGCTTCTGACCGCTGGATTAGTAGTTGGGTCGGTGACGACCAGCGAATACCCGGTGTTGTATGTTTTTGCGCTTTCTTTTTTGATTTTTTTTTTCTGGGTTTGCCCATCTTATCCTCTTTCCGGATCTACACGAGAGGAGTCATGAGAAGGTCTTGTCGTTATAACTCGTCACACCGTTATACCTGGGCGTTATACTGTTTGCTTCTGTCTAGCATAGCCACTCTTAGACTTGAGGTACTTCGGAGTCCTAAGCAATGTAGCCAACTCGGAATATACTTCATCAATATTGCCTGTGTAATGTGGTGGGTGGGCTGCCAACCTTTCAATGTTGGCAACAACACCCAGACAAGCAAATGTATGCCCCTCCTCCTACCTACCTAGGAAGTTAGTACATAGGTGGTCAATCGGCCATCAGTTTGGCAGTTATGATGGCTCCGAACATAAAAGTTCACGAAGAACTATGATTGGTAATGAAGACTTTGATGGGCCACATGTCCATATCTGCTTCCTGAACCCCTCAGGCTCCCCTTGTTTTGCAACTGCTACACAATATGTAACTTCCCCGGTTCAAATGTATCCGTACCCGTGCCGCACTTGCTTCCTTTGGCGTGCTCATGTCGATACCAAAGCAGGAGTGCATGGATATACGGAAACTGCCACTCATTAACTCAGAGAAGACGCCCTGCTAATCACAATACGAAAGACGTCTGGACGTTTCGTTGAGGGTAAACAAACCTAGATGTGTCATGCCATCGATCCACACGCGCAGCCCAACCAGCACCCGAGCAAACCTGACCTCCTCGTCCAAATTGCAGGAATCATTGGATTATCTTACTTCGAGTCGTCTTGTACGGTTAACCAACATATATTTTTCCCATCCTACCCGAATCCACCATGAAGCTCGCCTTGCTCCTTCTCAGCGGCATCCAAGCTGCATTCGCGTTTTCCACAACACTCAATTCTCCACAGCTCCTTGATAAGAGTCAGTTCTACAATGTATCTGGGTGCTCGGATGCCGTTTATGACGGCTTCGATATCGTCATGTGCAGGTTCTGGGACAAGGCCGTGATTAGCTGGCCCCCGACATACCTGAAATCACGGAACATCAGCAAACCATACGACGCCAAATGCCACCACAAAACTATCAACAGAAAGTTGGGTGCGCTCGTATGCGACTATGGTGACGTCAAAGTCATCCACTGGTCCCATCGGCTGTTGCAGTCACAAAGCGAGATCAGCATCAACTTCTTGTCAGCTGCAATGAAGCAAGAGTCCACAACACCAGAGGAGATCGCGGACGAGCTCATGTTCGAAACACCCCTCGACCAATTCATTACGCACCGCGAAAAGAGGGACCCAACAGACCTGGTCTGGGAGTCTGACGGCTGCACCCATGCGCCGGATAATCCTATGGGGTTCCCTTTTTTGCCTGCTTGTCAGCGTCATGACTTTGGTTACCGCAACTATCGAGCACAAAATAGGCTGAACAAGGCCGCAAAGAAGAAGATTAACAACCAATTCAAAACAGAGTAGGTTCCATCAAAGTCCCCTGCTTACCTTAGGACTTGTGTCCAAGTCCCAACGGACCACCTGTTCCTTTGCAAAAACTTGCTGACAACTGTTTCACCCGTGTAGTCTCCATGGTATTTGTCACAAGTACTTCGTGCGCCGAGTTGCTTGCAAGGCAACAGCTAAGCTGTTCTACGAGGCTGTCAAGCACAGCCATACTGATCGCAGTATTGTGGCCCAGCTTGACTAAGGAGGTACGACAATAGGCTCATTCCTAGAGGAATGTGTTGCTAAGCTTTGTGGCCAAGGCCGTCCTCGTCCAGTTGAGTTGGTCGTATTCGACAGTGTTTGTTGGCCTCGTGGAATGACTTCAGGCAGACGGCTTTCGCGAATGGATTGTATGACTACAGAATGGACGGATTATTTCCTACTCGGGGTGTAGCCGACAACCCTGCTGTGTCTCCTTATCCTCTACCTAGAATTACGGAGTATTGAAGCATGGTCGCTTGTTCAGCATCAAGACATCCCACCTTTTATTCTGGCTCACCCCAGTATGCCCGATCGAAGACGAACTACTGCATGAAACTGCCAAGGTGACGGTGACCGGCCCTACGAGCACATGTATTGCGTAAAAGTAGCATCATGGAGAAATCTGACACCTGGATGTTCTGTTGTTTTCCAGCATGACCAAGATTGGAAACTTCCATCGTTACGACGACTGCCGCTTGGGAACCGCCATACCCAACCACCACGCGGCTCGAGGTAATTAGAGGTGAATGGGGCTATCAAAGTACTCTGATGCCAGAATCAGCCTCGCATCTCTGGATGGCCGGCCAGTCGCACAAAGTATATGTTTGGTCGACAAGTCCTCCTCCTCGCCTGCGTGACTTTCTCCCCCTCCCTAGTGGCAGATGAGTGCACTGCCAAAGAATTACTTTTCCTTAACCCTGACATGCTGATTTATTCGACATGTTGCATGATACCTGCCGCTTAATGACTATGGTTGCATTCCCTTCCTCGAGCCACCCGTACAAGGCTTTCCTTGATCGTACGGTTTTGTAATAATTTGTCCAGACGACCGAGGCTGGTGCTCGTCAACGACGCCGCAGGGTAAGCACAGCACCATCGACGGGCTAAGATGCCGTTGACATTTTCGATGTCGATTTGAGGGGAGGGGGCGGTATAAGCCCAAGTGAATCAGCGTAGCCCGGATCAGTTCTTGATCACAGCTCTTCGTGATGAGTGACCCTGGATTCTGGTAACGCTTTAAACTTTCACCATGGCTCGGTCCAGTAAAGCCAAGCGAAGTATGATGGACTCTCTGTTCTTGAAGTCGTGAAGAATGGCGTTCTAGCCACTTGAGGGTGTGGCTATCTTCAGTGATGAGAGGGCGGCGGGTCAGGATGAGTGAGTAGACTCAAGATGACATTCCAGCAAAAACCAACACACACTGACACCATCTGTCGCTTTTCCACCGGCACAAGGGCGAAGTTGATGATCATGACCCATGGCCAGATAGCCCAGCCGGTATAGAGAATGGTGAAGATCTTGGCCCTCCAGATGCTGGCTATCTCCGAGAAGGTATCTGCTCGAAACCAATTTGTCCAAACCAGGAAGATGCTGAGGAAGGTGAACATGCCGATGGTCTGATCGAGGACCAGCTTTCCTATCACACTTGGCCATCTGATTCCAGATCCCGAGGCTTTGAGCGCCTCCAGAAACTTGGTTGATGTTCCCTCGGTACTAATACGGCGCTCCTCATCGTCGTCTTTTTTCTCAGGCTTGGGTGGGGCGGGTGTTTCGGCGGGCAGCATGTGCCGAGTTGGGAATAAGCGTTCAAGGAAGATGTGCCAGCAGTAGCCCAGCTGGGCTTGAAAGAAACCGTATATGGCGAACTCCAGGATTCGCTGGCGGTCGATGGGCTGGGGTAAAGGGTCTTGTGAGTGCCAGCGTGAGGCCAGTTGAGCGGTGAGATTGGCAGCGGCTTTGAGGAAGAGTGCCCGGATGGCCGTCGTCAGAAGTGGCCCCATGTTGATGATTAGAAGCTGCTGGGACTGGCAAACGCAAATGAGGCTCCTTTCAGAGAACCTTGGAAGGCAGATGCGTCGATTGGGGAGCCTTGGTCGAGGTCGACGTGCTGACAGGTAAAACACAGGAGGTGATGAGGTCGTTCGTGCAGCAGGGAGATGACAATACCAAGCGATAATGACCATGGAAATGAAGATGAAAATGAAAATGAGGACACGTTCCAAGAGGGCGGATCCAATCTCAGGGTTAGGACAACAGCCTCAAATCAGACAAAAGATACAAATGTTGCGGGACCGAATAACACATTAAAAATAATGTAATTGAGCAGACGTTTATCCTGAAGTTCTCAAGCTGTCAAATATAGTCGAGCCGGACAAAGTCTCGGGCGTTGTGATGTTGATGTGTTCTGAGGTTAGGTTTCAACGATGGGCTCCCAATGCGGTTAAATCAGCGGGTATAAGATTATAACGAGTTTACTAACCACTATGGGTACTTAGTCAGGGGCCGCATTTGTAACACCGCTTCGCATACTCTTATATACAACCACTTTTCTGACTACCTAGTCTATTCAGAAAGATCGCCTTGACGTCGCAACATGGCGATCGAAGCGGCCACACATAAATCATAGTATGTGAAAACTAAATAAACAAGCCAGTCTTTCCCGTCAGGCCCCAACGGAGTTACTGCATGTAGGGACACACCTCCTAGGTGCCCGGGTATCGGGGGGCCTGGAGGTCTGTCGCAATATAGGCCCTGAGGTACCTAGTACTTTAAGGGACGTTCATTTTGCTTCGTAGCTCAGTGGTTATTCGTGACAGTGTCCGTATACCAGCTTGATACCAGCTGAAGATGGACAGCTTCCAATAGCTTCGAGACCCTGTCGAAAGTTTGTATCTCCCATGCCTCATATGAAGGATGCATTTGTCACGGCACTAGATGTGGTCGATGATCCGTAGTAGAGGAAAAATCTTTTAAGAGCATGGAGACTTCAGGTGATTATAGTAAAAGTGGCGGAACGCTAGTTCCCGAGTGCTCACACGCAGCAGCAGTGGAGCAGTGACAATAGTGATTGCAGCCGTTCCATGATTATCATTCTATTTCGTTCGCAAACTGCTGCTTCTACTCGTAACAGTTGTCGAATGGGTTATCAAGTACAATGTACTGAACCGTGTGGCCATGTAGCATTCTGTCCTCCCAGGCATTGTGACTTCCCAACTTTGACGAGAATCCTTGTCGTCATAGTGCTAAACACACGCAGGGTAGCAGCACTGATCATTACAGCTTTTACAACGCTGGAGTGTTTGTACTATGCGACATGGGAGTCTCGGGTTTTATATAATGTAACGTTAGAGATTTCAAGTAGTCTCGTAACTAGCATCACTGTGATGCTGGTTACAGCCTCCCTCTTCCCGGCGAGGTGGAGTTTGATTCCTGGAATAACGTGGAGCTATCAAATTGGGCGACTCTACTCCTGTATTCGCGGGTGAACAGCATTACCCTAGAGAAAAGACAGACATGTGACAACAATGACATCCCATTGGGAGGTGGATACTAATGAGGGCGTGCATACATGTGTGGTCTGGGAAAGGCTCCGTACTGTATGCTGCCTGGGGTATGCATGATGGGGCAAGGTACTGTAGAATGTGTTGGTATTGTATCGGCAACATTCTTGGCGGAAATGGTCTGTTGAAACATGGGCCTTCTAGCTCCTTGGACCAAAAGCTTGGAGGAGACAACACCTTGCTATCACTAATAAGAAGGGGGGCCGTCGTTCCCATGTTTAGCACTGACTGCATGCTCTCCCTGAATCACATGCTGGTAAAGGTGAACGTACGTGACGACTTCGATCGGACTGCATGGCCAAGTTGCGCCAAGTAGACGCCGAGAAGCATCATATGAGAAAAGACCGGCAACGACGCGAATGACCAGTGAGTCGGGTTGAAAGGCAGATCGCAAATCTTCATTATCAAGCTGTGCATCGTCCAACATCAACATCTTGAAACATAAAGGAAAAGTTCTAATGTGGTATCTCTCGTGACATTCCAATTCTCACAACCATGCAGCAAAGTTGGCTGCCCCTTCTCGTTCGCTCGCTTTTCATTTATGGTCCCTTAGGACATCTCAACATCATCGTCGTCTTCCGAATCATCAACCTCAACTCCATCCAACTCATCATCAGAATCGATAGTATCGGCCATGAAGTGGTCGATAGCACTGGGGAATATATCCTCGGCAATGCCCACGGCGACCTCGTGACCGGCAGGGAAGGTCTCGACATCCTCCTCGGGGAAGTCCTCATCATCATCGTCCTCGTCGTCGTTAGCCGTGGCCTGTCCATTCATGGCAGCCTGCTTCTTAGCCAACAAGTCAGCCCTCGCCTCGACGTTTTCAGCAGCAGATGTCCACCGGCCACGGTAGCTGAAGAAGTTGAAGAAGGAGATGGCGCCGTTGGGGTTGTCCTCGAGCCTCTGGCCGAGGGCCTTGTACTCAGGCATCTGGCGAGAAGCAGCGTCGCGGGCCTTGCGAGCGTCGCCAGTGACGACACCGTCGATGTTTTGGTCGGGGTTCTGCTTCTGAGCGGCCCAGAAGGCGTAGGCGGCATCGGTGAGGCCCTCGGTCAGGTCCTTGCGTTCCTTCCAGTTGATGCGGATTGGTTCGCTGACAAGGCCAGCAGAACCGTCCTTGCCGTAGCGATAGTAGAAAGTCTTCTCCAAGATAGAGTCCGTAAACCAGGCGTTCTCGCTGAAGTGGAAGCGGATAGTAACGGAACGAGGCTCGCCGAATTTCTCGAGGCCAACATCGCTCACGCTAGCGCTGGTGGGGATCTCGGGACGCAGGACCTCCAAGCCCTGCAGGGCGGCCGTGAAAACCTCGAGATCAGACGAGGTGACAGCTGCATCGAGTTCTGAGGAGGCATGATCGAAGACGACAGCCCAGAACTTGGGGATCTTGGCGATGGTGTTTTGGCGAGCGGCGAGGATGTCCTTGGTCATGAGGTACTGCTTGGCGGTGATCTCAGTGTCAACATCGCCGAGGGCGGCCTCGAGGTGCTGAAGCTCCTTGATGGTCTGGGGCTCGATGACGAATTGTTCGCCGGCGGAGCACGACATGTTGGATATGGTATATGGATGGATAATACTTGAGGGTGTGGGTGTAGCGGAGTGGTTGGATGCAAACAGGTTCTTGGATGGTTAGATGGTGAGATGAAGGGGGATATATAAGGTTGATGCGAAAGAGTATGGGGATGCTAAGCAGTGAAGACGTGGTGAGTTGTTGACACGAATAAATAGCTAGTTTAGGGACCGCCACATTTACATGGATCACCACGCTTGGGAGGAGGAGAAAGGCAGGAGGTCGGGCGGAAAATTGGGCAGGAAGAAAAAAAAATCTGACGGGACGTTGTGAAGCTCCACTGTACGGACTGAAAGTGGCAGGGCAGCAGGGTTCTTTGGTGGCCGGCGACTAAGAACGAGTCAAATCTCACAGGCGAGTTTTGACGATGATTTCATGCGCCTATTAGATGCCATCAGAGGGGTTGTCCTTATGTAAACTTAAGAAGCTTCCAAGGTTGGTGGTGCAGCGTGTGGGTGGTGGTGGTTGCAGGTGCTGGCGCAGTGTCAGAGAGTGTGGCACAACTTAGACTTTTTCCAAGTTCCATTTTCTGCCTGTAGATTAACCTTTTGGCATCCCGGGGTAGATCCCCAAGTAAGTACATACTGGTTGTTGCACTGTACATACCTAGGTACCTAGGTATATACTTTACCAAGAAACTACCTAAGTATTTCAACAGTAGTATCCTAATTACCTATCTTTTCGCTAAATAACGGTATAGCATAGTAAAAGGCATAGAGAGGAATATTACGTGTATAAGACATTTGATTCAAATCTTAATCATGAGCTTACTTACTTAAGTAGGTACTTGGCATTCAGCGAAACCCCGGCGATAAGACCGATAAGCGACAGAGACTAGATGCTGTAAGATACAAATACTGCTTTATATTTTACGGTAGTGTTCATTGGCCTACCCCCCCCCCCCTCCCCTAACCTCAAATGTAGGTCTGGTGTGTACATGTGTCAGTCTGCAGTGAGCAGGAGTGCATAAAAATAGAAACAAATTCTATATACTATTATACTATGTGTTGACTACTCTGTAAAATAACCTACCTCACTGCACCCATTTGTGTCTCATCAGGGCTGGTTCATTTCATAGCTCCTGTAACCTGTAATCCGAGGTACCTACACATCTTGCGCTTCTTGTTTATATGATAGCCAGGAATTTCAAGAGCACCTAGGTAGTTTGACGCTGATAAATCTTCCCGGTGTGTAGAGGTGATCCGTGCGAAGCTACCCTGTGAATACGCCGCCGGCTCAGTGTATAATAAGACGAACCAAAGCAGGGCACATCGAATAGAGCAACTTGACTACCATTGTACACTATTTACAATGGGCGTGGGAAGCTCCCTTATATAGACCATATCAGTAGCGAGCTCCACAATAGAGTGGGCCCAGATGCCCAGATATGTGACATATAACCTTGTCACAACCCCGATCGAGTCTACCACCTTGGCCCGTCCAGTTCTCGGCACCGACCTACGTAGCAGTTCCACCCGAGTTTGATATTCACCTCCTCAAATATCAGTATCCGAAATGGGCCAGGCGGGAGTATATGCACTGTGTAATAGTGCGATCCAAATGTCGTGTAGCAAGGCGTAGCCTTCTTGAGGGCTGGTTCGGCATGGTTGTGGTCCCGATGATGCGGCCACGTGCGTTAATCCTGTATAATATCACAACCCAAGTGCTGTGTGCGTATCGGAATTCGACCTGTTGTCTTGGCGTTCTCGAAGTGTCGCAGAGGCGTTCTTGGATGAAATCAGGTGCGAGAATCGACAAGCTAGACTTGGATTCCCACAGGTTGACGTATTGCTGCAGCTGCAGGGGATCGAACATGGCCACATCAAAACAGACATCCGGACCATTCTGTAGCTGAGGTAGACCAGGACGGCGAGGCGTGGAGCTTCGCCCTCGCTCTGCCAAACGTACTCGTTATTCTGCCATCGCGAACCCCGCCCCCCCAGAGATAGTAGCATCGTCGAGCGTGGTGATTATGGGTCTGGTATCGCTGAGTCGGTCTCAAGAAGTGAAAGATAATTCTGTTCACCCCACGGTTGTTGGCGTTTTCTGGTGGAAAGACATGCATATTCCAACCTTTTGAATGATGTTGGCCCGGATGACTGTAGACTTCTCGGGTGTAATTGAACTTAGTAGTATCTTCCAGGTGTTCGAAATCGTAGGCGAGAGAGGGCGGTGACTGCGTTACTAGTGGGGTTCATGGTAAATCGTAGTTAACGGGCAAGATGGTGGTCGAAGTGAGATGGGTCGCGGATCTTCGCTGTTGAGGGTATCTCATGATGCATGTCTTACCAATGGCCCATTCGTTATAGCGCCAGGACTCGATCTAGTTTTGTTCTCTTCGGTAACTGGGTCGTGGGAGGAAGTTCGCCGGCGACCTTGATCCTCTTCGTTGAGACGACGGACGACAACCAAAGGAGTCATCATGCATTGGCTGAAGCAAAGTGGAGGGGGCTGAATATGTGGGCACCGTCGATCATCCGAAACAAAGCGACAATGCGTGCCGGATTCCGCACCGCACAAGGGCCTCGTCATCGTTGGGTCACCATGGGGGCGAGAAAGGGAGGGACGAGGGTGCGCGTGGTAGAAGTTTTCGCTTTGATGCAATGCGTCTCATTCATCCGTTCATTGTGTTGCATTGCTTGTAACTCCAAAATTCATTTCGACCAATCCTTCAACCTCTAGTCTGAGTCCTCGTCGTGGCCGGGCCAGACAATCTCCCTCTTGAAAACACCCCAGACACACTTGCCGAGCACAAACAACCAGCAGATAACCAACAGGATAGTCAGGGCCGAGCCGAACCACAACATGCCCTCGCTGTGGAAGAAGTTGCCGATACGGATAGTCGAGATGCAGAAACCGACGTTAGGGAAGACGAAACTCCACCAGTTGAGACGGAACTTCCTGTCGGGCGTGTTTACCATGCTCGTGAAACCCATAATGTTCGAAACCACGGCCGAGGTAAAGAACCAGAAGCTCAATCCCCACAGGAAGAGAGCACAGTAGACTGCGGCCAACTCCACAGCGTAGCCAAGCACCTCAGGGTCCGGCATGCCCTGAGTGAAATGAAGCCCTGATTTGAAAATTCTCGGGACATCGCTGGCCATGCCAATCAGCGCCAAACAAGTGAAACTGGGGGGACCAACGGCGATGAACATGGCAGGTCGATGCGATGGCAGGCCGTGGGTCACGAGCCTGTTCAGATAGATGGCGTAGAAGAAGCAGGAGAACAAGAAACCAAGCCCCTGTGCCGCTACTCCGGCGCATATCATCATAAGGGCCTGATAAGGCTTCTGGGACGAGGAGTCGGCCGATGCGACGGTACCGGCAAGCATGATGGGGAAGATGGGTAGGATCCAGCCCGGCGTCATGGCATTGCCTTGGAGACGGCGGGTTTCCTTGACGGTGAAGATGACGTGGTAGTGGACGATGGAGAAGAGGAAGGTTGCAGCCAGGTACATCCAGAAGGTGATGCGCAAAAATACAGCAAGACCGGCGAATTTATGGGCGTTGAAGAATAGCGAGCCATACTTCGACGCGTTCGTGAGCAGCGTAGCGATAGAGAGGAAGAAAGTCGGTACAGAGAGTGCCTCTTTAGGACGGGTAACACTCCTCTTGAAGGTGTCCTTGTAGCAGATAAACCGGGCAATGAGAACCGACGTGATAAGGAAGAAGCAGACGAGGTCGAAAAAGTAGACGATCAAGCCAATAGTGTTGAGACCACGGAAGCGGTGTGGTGTGTTGCCAAGGGCGAGAGCAATGCCACCGGTGGACATGCTGTTCGATGGTTAGTTGCGAGTCCATATGATGGAAGAATGCATATCATTGTTTGTTGACTTACGTGAGGGTGTACCATGCAAAGGTGAAGTGGTGTACTCGTTGCCTTATTGAGAGGGGTGGTTGCAGGTACGTCGGGACTCGCTCAAGGTTGACTCGTGGTGGCGAGGTGTTATGGTCGTCGGTGTGGTCGGTGTGGTCGGTGGAGGAGGCATCTTGGTGTTCCATATGATCCTGTTTCTCCTGGTCGGGGAAGTCACGGGTTTTGGTGTCCATAGCTCCTGATTTTGTTGCTTGTTCCTAACTCGTGTGTGTGTGTGTGTGTGTGTGTGTGTGTGTGTATGTGTGGAAGAGGTATGGGATGGGAACAGAAGATAAGGTCGATCTTGAAGGCGTTATTGATGTATAACAGTATTCGTAAGGGACGAGCTTCACCTTTAATAGGAGACGGGAGCTGGCAGCTTGCGGTGTCTAGATATATAACCACCAAAAAACTCAGACACGGGGTTCGCGCTGGTGGACGTGAGTAATGAATACTGAGTAGTAAATGTTTTTCTCGCTCTCTCTTACGATCGGTCTTCGATGTTCGTTCTTTGTCCCAGGACACTGGGACCCGTTTCTTTTCCGACCCACTTGGGCTGCGACTCAAGTCCCGTTAGTGTGCCGAAGAGCCTCACCCTTAGCTTGACCCTGACAGGCTGACAGGGAAGTAGCTGCCAGGGGATCCGAGAGCCAAGAACTGTCATCGCGGAACAGCCTTGGGAGTCTGGAGAACCTTCTTCCCAGGTCCGGGGATGAATGTAGTACATAGGTTTGCAGATGGGGAGATGTGGGCGAAGATGACGAGTGGGCTCTGTAAAACTTGCGTGTTCTGTTTGGCTGAAATCCTGCTAATCTTTGATTTGGCCGATCAAAACCTCGTTTGAATCGCGTTACTGCTGGCTTGACACGTGGTGAGTTCGGCCAGTAACTGGGCACTGGGGGAGGAAAAATGAAATCTGACACTGGTGTCGCCCGGTCGCTAAACTGCGAATACGCGAGCCCACAAAAATCTACCTACAGTACGCACCTGGTGCAGTTCAGTTCCGTAGCAACCCGGCCTCGGATCCTGTCCCGATCAGCTCACTGTGACGATCCAAGAGCCCAGTGAGCTCACAGCCCCGATAAGCCCTGGGTGCCCCTGAAATATGAAGCAGCACCCCTCCCGGAGACCCTCCGGAGATACCCCGTAAACCCCCGTAGCCCCCGTAGCCCCCGTGACTATGTATGACCGGATCGCCCCCTTTTGCCTCTGCCAGCTAGATTTTTCGCTCTCTTAGGCCTTGAATGGTGCCAGGGGAATACATGGCTGCCCATAGCTCTGTGTTTGTAATCATTTATTTTTTGAAGAAGAAAAAATTTCAGAAATAAAAAATTCTCTACGTCGCTGGATAAGTATCCCAAGCAGCGCCAGATTGTGTGTACAGTGGGCCATGAACCTCGGGAGTCGGGCAAACTCGCAACCATGGTTACGGATTACATACAAGATACACCCAGACGAGGTATTTCGCGACGAGGAAAGAACGAGAGGAACGAGGAGGAAAAAGGAGACAAGAAAAAAAGAAGGCAAAGAAAAAGAGGAGGAAAACATAACCAGAAAGAAACAAGGGCCACAGGAGAATCAAACAAGGAAGAAAAGGGGGGCCAAATGTACATATCTAATACCAGGTAGTTCATATCTAGGCAAGAGGGAACAATGTCACCCCACGAACTTTATCGCAAGAAGTTCGCTGATTAACCATCCAGTCACCTCGAACATGTCTGTTGTGTATGGCAAGTCACATGGTCATGTTCAGGATGACGGTGAGGGCTGCATATTGCTGGGACCACATATCCCCCCAGGTAGCTGGATGTCCAAAGCCTAATGTGTACATACCAGATGTATCTGGATCTGGATCTGGATCTGGATCTGGATCTGCAGCCAATGTGTGCAAGGTGAAATCATCGTCAAGATCTCCGTCAGCCATTGTCCAACTTGGCTTGGAGCCATGCGGGTGCAGCATCCGTCACGGGGTGGTTAATTTTGGGACAGGTCCCTCAACCACACCAGCCAAGTTCGTAACCACCGGCTGCCACGCCTTCCTGCTACCGTCCCCAACTACCGGCCCCTGAACTCGAGGCCTATCAGATTCCCCCTTGCCTAGATTGAACCCTGCTTAGGCGTGGACTTGATGATAAACGCCAGGAAATCCCGATTGGCCCTTGAGCATGCATTGGCAAATGGTGTTATTCCCGGGATGTGGAGCAAACTTTCCAGAGTATCTGGTGGCCTGGCAACAATGTGGTCGATGGTAACCGGGGAAAGCTGTACGGCCGCCGTGACAATTTTGTTAAAGGCAACGAGTTTCTTGCGAAATATATGCGCGTCCCCGGTCTCTATTGGCTGGGGTGCGGGTCTCGGAGTCTCTCCGACGTCTGCTAAATGTTTAGCAGGTGTTACAGATCGGAGCGGCGTCGCTATCGAGGAAGCCTGGGACTCTGGAGCGAGATATGCGGGACTCTGGGGTGGAGGTCTAGACCTGGACAGTGATGATTGTGCTGGGCCTGCCTTGTCGAATTCTTGTGGCAACGGAGATGTCTTGGTCATCGCCATTACTGGGGAAGCAGGTACCAGCCCCAGTGTTGTTGACTGCTCTCCTGTTCTCCATCGATTAGCGTTGCCCGGAATGGGCGGTGGGGGTCTCGTCGGCCATCCCGGTCGTGCCGATTTCGCGGCTTTCTCTGCCGCCGCTTCGGTCTGCTCATCACGTTTCCGTTTGAATCCTGACGATGGGGACGGCGACCTGAAATGATCACCGAAAGCCCAGGTCTCATCATGTGGGCGTTTAGCCCCGTCAAAACCGGGATCCCCATCCAATTTCGAATCCCCAACCTCACCCACATCCTCCGATCCATCCCCAAGCCCCGTACATCCCATGCGGAATGAGAGTCCTGTATGTAGCAGCATGGGCGGTGTCTGGATTGAACCAACGGACACGGACACAGCGCTATCGGCGCGACGGACGTCGAGTGCCGGCGTCTTTGGTTGCGAAGCTGGCAGGAAGCTCGTGACTGGTGAGCTATCAACCCGTGCCATCCCGGTTGACACTCCAAGGCCCTCGTCTGATTTTCCGGGGTCCGCCTCGCCAATGAAATCACGGATAATGGCCAGCCAGGCTTGACCAAATTCATCCACTTTCATTTTACCGACTCCTCTCATGCGCAGGAGCTCGTTGTCGTCGCGGGGGCACTGTCTGGAGATGGCATGGAGGAGTGTATCGTGGGCGATGATGAATGGGGCGCATTTGCGCTGACGAGCTAGATTCATCCGATGCGCTCTGAGTCGTTGGAACAGCACCTCTGCTCGTTCTTCGTCGAGAACCCCCGAATGGGATGTTGTCTCGGCTGCGCCCACTCTGGCCAGTGTTGGGATCGATATGGTCTCCTTTCTCCCATCGTCTCTGCTAACCTTGGTGGGCGCCGCACTTAGCTCAGAATTTCCTTCCTTTCCCTGTGTGTGTTCAGCGGCATGCTGAGTACACGGATTTTGGACCACGTTCGAACCAACATTCCCAGCTCTCGCGAACATTATGTGCCGACCACGCCGACCGACCCTAACAAGCTCCAGAGCCTCCTCAGAGGAAGATGGCGATGACAATGGCCGATCGTTCGTTTCCTTGGCCTCTCTCTCGCATCCTTCAAAGCTTTCTCTCCCATCGTCCCCAGGTTTTGCATCCGCTCTTGGAGACGAACGACTGGCCTCTTCGCTTATACTAGCCTCGGCCCTGGGCTGAAAAAATTCAAGAGCAGTTATGACTTGTCCCCTGTCGTCCACGGGACAAAGTTGAAGGGAAATTGGCTTCTTCTTCAACCGTGGGCCCTCCGGTAAATAGGTCTCGGCGTGGGCGGGCAGTGGTGGAGTTGGGTGCATGGATATCCTCTTTGCGTTCATGTGATGATACAGCATGAATCCAGCGTACGAGTCTGCGGCAGCGTACAGAATCTGGTCCCGGTTCAGCGGCATGCTCCAGTTGCTAGTACGCACCTTTCCCTTGTGCAGCGGCATGCCCAGGTGCTCTTCAACTTGTTGGGCCAGCCTTTTCAGCTTGGTCGTACACTTGGACGGATTGGCTGCGCCGTAAGTGATGAGGTTGTGGAGATGACTGAGCTCGAAGGCGCCTCGAGGTTTCAAGCGGAACCATTTCTCCAGCCGCGAGAAGTCAGCGTTGAGGACGGCGACGCCGCACTTGGAAATGTCGGGTGACTCGATGATGCTGCGTAATGAAGGTGCGAGCAGGTCATTCGGAGAGGTTCCGGAGTGAAGACCAATATGAAAAAGGGCTATCCTGTCCTCACAAGCGATCTGGATCAGGCCAATCCGTTGCTGAAGGGCTACATTCGGGTTTTGGTTGTCCTGCCACGGCCACTCCATATCAAAGCCCACGACCTTCTCGTTGAGGAACTCACGAGCTATTTCCTCGGATTCCACTTTTGTGCGACTGTACATAATCCGCACTGGTTGGTCTTGAGGACCCCGATAGAGCTTGTGACTCCAGAACTTGTGGCCAGTCGGGCTCATCTGGAACGAGAGCGGCCATCGTGCATGTTCCATGTGAGCAATTTACCGCAACCATGGCCAATAATGATGCATTGGTCATGCGTCTCTCTTTCTCTGTCTCCGATCTCTCTCTCTCTACCGACTGGTCGAGTCTCGCAGGCCTTGGACGTGATCTGCTGGTACTGTCTGTTGACCGTGGTGTGTATACATAAGACTGGCCGTCATTGATCTTGTAATGTCGTTGTTGTGTCGCGACATTGTGGTGTTTATGATGCAAGTCAGCCGCCCGCTAGCACGGTGGTGGACGGGTATCTAATCAATCTGGATAAGCTGATAAGGAGGTTGGACTTGATTACTCATATACTTCCGTAAGCTTCGCACGGACCGCGGTATCCCGATAATCCGACACTATTTCCGGATTCATTCCCGAAGATGGTCGAAATTGACATACAACTCTCTGTCAGCATCTCTCTACAATGTAGCCACCCGTCATCACCGTCACTCTTCCATCACTCTCACCACACACGCAGACAAGATATACCGAATATGCCCAAACTCTATGCTATAGGTGATCTCCATCTCAGCTACCCGGCCAACCGCAACGCCTGGGCAGAGCTCGACCTGCATCTCGACGACGGACTGATCCTCTGCGGCGACATCGGCGAGAAGCCGGAACACCTCGAGCTGGCCTTCTCCACGGCGACAAAGTGTTTCAAGCAGGTGTTTTGGTGCCCAGGAAACCACGAGCTATATACACTTCCTTCATCGTCCGGCGCCCCGACATTACGTGGAGAGGACAAGTACAACCAGTGTGTTGAGATTGCGAGGAAATATGGCGTACACACACCCGAAGACGACGTTGCTGTCTGGGAAGGTGAGGGAGGACCAGCGCTGATTGGACTGATATTCACCTTGTATGACTACACTTTTCGACCAGCGCATCTCAAGACCAAGGCCGAAGCCTTGAAGTGGGCCGAGGAGGCGGATACTATTGCGACCGACGAGTTCATTCTGCACCCTGATCCGTACCCCTCACGTGAGGCGTGGTGTGAAGTCCTGCTTGAGAAGGCACGGAGAACGCTCGAGACGACTGTTGACCGGGGCATGCCTTTGATCATCGTCAATCACTGGCCACTGAGGGAGGACCTGATTTGGATACCGAAGGCGCCAAGGTTTACGCTGTGGTGTGGGACCAAGGAAACCGAGGACTGGCATCGAAAATACAACGCCAAAGTGGTAGTTTCTGGTCATTTACACGTCAGAAGGACTGACTGGAGGGATGGAGTGAGATTTGAAGAATGCAGTTTAGGGTACCCGAGACAATGGGATGAGGTGCAGAAGTCGGGCAAGGATATCAACTCATTGCTGAGGGAGATCTTGCCAGGTCCACCCAAGCCAGATGGTCATGACGTTCGGACACAATGGAGGAGATGGGGATGAGGTGATGCATAAATCACCAGTCGACAGGCTAGATCTTCAAAGTCAATTGGCCACGGGCCAAGACGACGACGACGACGGCAAAGGTGAGAATATGTAACAACATGAGCCCACCTACACAGTACTTCGTATATATTTCAAGTACATGCAAGGAGTTCGAACTGCCGCCCCTGCCGCCCAGACCGCCACTGTTGACGGTTATGCCCCACATGACCTGTTTATGAACAAGCCGCAGACAAGCTTGATCCGGATCGACAAAAGATCGACGGGATCTCGTACCTGCTAATATTATGATCCACTTCCGATAGGTTACATAGGAACAGATAGTTATGGGGCAGTTGGGGCTACCAGATGACGTTCCTGGCCGGTTGTTGTGTCTGAGCTCCAGCTGGTAACATTGAACCTAAGGAACCGTCTTGGCAGCTTGGCGGATGCTTGTTCCAACATTGCGGCCTCCAGTCACTGCAGGTCCATGCTCTCTTGCTCATGACTTTCACAAATATACACTATTTACCGTTATTAAGCTTAAGAATATCAAACAGCAGCGTTTGCCTCACCTTTTGGCCCGGCGTCGACCTTCGTCAGACTTTTGGAATGCCGACGGCAAGCGCGTAAACTGTGGCAAGGACATTTTGTATGTTATCTAATCCAGCATAAATCCCAGTATAAGAGATGAAATGCCCACAGTCATGAACTTGTGGGCCTGAGATCTTCGATCACCCAAGTCCCGTATTGCGAAGTCGCTGCAAAGTCTCTATGATATAGTTCAGCTCCAGTCGAATTCATCACACAATACATTTTGTACACTGAGGGCCCACTCCAGGCCACTCGCACGCTCTCAAAACCCTTGAGCAGCCGTACCATACCAACCGCGAGCTTCTCTTCTGTTAGAGACTCTGATGAGAGCCCGGCTAGCGTAGACTTTTACACATATTGTCAGGTATCAACACGCAGGCCTCAAGGAATCAAACTGGGAAACACGCACGATTTTGTATGTAATTTGAAGTCAATCAATTTTAAGGCTTGTTGTGTGTTGTTGAGAGTAAATGAAGGGACCTGAGGCCTAAGGGAACCCAAGGGAAGGAAATGGTTGCAAGCGAAGGAAGTAACGCTGTAGGCCTAATTACGTAACACATGTACTGTTCATTGAACCAAGTTCGATAAACCAAGACGTTGGCTAGAGATGCAATGCAAATACCTACCTAAGTAGGTAACAGGGGTTCCTCAGCAAATATCAGAGAAACCCGGGAGCATATACTGCGCCTGCGGGCTTTGCTACTTGCCGACGCAATCAGCCAAGACGGGGCTCTGAATATCATCGTTCCCTAGCTTCAGCTTCTGAAGCGTTGGACAGAATACTAAGCTCGCTTGGCACTAGGAAACCACACCAAGAAATCATTTGACGACCCTCAATGCGAGCAAGAAGTGCTACTTTTGGCTTGAACGATGATCTGGGCCCTGGGGTGACTTCCGGGGTTGTATAGCAGCTCAGTACGGGCGGTATATCCCGGAGGAACTACAACGTTCGGAAGAGTTACGTCTTCTGCGATCCAGCGGACTATGCAAGGCTACTGTGCAGGAAAATCAATGGGCCTAGCATGCAGGGAAACACTATTGTTGAAGCCATGGCAGCATTACCTATACCACCTGGGCATGCGCAAGTGGCACCCGATAACCATGGTTAATGTGTGATTACAACCTTACGAGGACTTCAAGCAGACTGCTGCCATTGTGATGGTTCATATTACACCCTAGAAAACAGATAAGAACTAGGTCTGGATACGAACGAGGTCACCTTCCCAATTTTGATGTTGGAGCCAGGTAATTCCCAACTGTACAGATATTTTAGGATATAGTACTCCGCTTGGTCTGCAACGTTACGACCACTGACATAAAAGTGAGGGGTAAATGGTCGGCTACGCTCAGAGAAATGGTAAAGACGGAGTTGTACTCAATCTCCTGGATATTTGGTTGTTATCAAGAGATTCAACGTCAACAAGTTTCAATTAACATCCTGGGATTCCAGAAAGCCACCTTTGAGAACAAGACTTCGGAGGAACAACTCATAAGAACAGTAGGCAAAGCAATTATGGTCGTCCTACGCTTGTTGAGCTGCCTTATAGTGGCGACGGTTGCCATATGCACGGCCGCAGGCTTAACACGAGCTTCTTCCCAACATGCAGCTCATCGGAGTCTCAACGGGTCATATCCAAGGTACCGTGTATCCCCTCTTGATGGTTCTACTATCGCTCTGCCCTCTCAAGACCAACTCAATTTGCAAGACAAAGAGATGGGCATCTTGATCCACTTCAACATCGCCACATATATCAGCATTGACGGATGTAACGGGGTCCCAGGCCTGGTTCCCGCTCCGGATATCTTTGACCCTACTATTATCAACACGGACCAGTGGATGGACAGCATCACAGCTTCCGGAGCAAAGTATGCGACACTGGTGGCCAAGCACAACTGTGGATTCACAACTTGGCCCAGCACTGTGACTTTTGAAACGAGAGATAAAATAACACACATTTACAACTACACCGTGGCGGACTCGCCTGTGAATGGGACAGATGTTGTCAAGATGTTCTCGGATTCGGCTGAGAAATATGCCGTGGGTCATGGCTTCTACTACAGCACTATAGTCAACAATTTCTTGAATGTACAAAATTCTTTGGTAAACACTACTTGGTCTCCTGGAGAGATTAGGATTACGAACGAGACATATGATGAGATCGTCATTGCTCAGCTCACTGAGTTATGGGCGAACTATGGTACTTTGACCGAAGTGAGTCGATAGATTCCGGAAGGCTCAAGTGTAATCTTGCTAACAGAATTCCCAGCTTTGGTTTGATGGAGGCTACAGCGCCAGTCAGATGGAAAAGATTCAGGAACTACTAGGAAAGCATCAGCCACATGCTTGTATCTTTAATTCCTGCGACATGAATGGCACCTGCCTATCTGCAAACGCAATTCGGTGGATTGGCACAGAGTCTGGATTGCCGAACGAAGAGATTTGGTCGACTGGCGTGACAAATGACGGCGGAGATCCAACAAGCGAGTATTTCGCCCCGGCCGAGTGTGACACGACATTGCAGACGGACGACCGCTGGTTCTGGGGCGCCGACCAGCCGCTGCGGTCCCTTGGCGAAATGATTGACGTCTATCACCAAACCGTCGGTCGGAACTGTCTCCTGGAACTGGATCTCGCACCAGACCGCAGTGGTCTTATTCCAGCTCGACATGCAGCCCGATATAAAGAGCTCGGAGACTTCATTCGGTCATGCTATGGCAATCCTATCACCCGGCAGGTATCGAACACCACCATCGAGAATGGTGTTTCCTTGAAGTTCGAGTATCCTACATCTATCGATCGCGTCGTCATGATGGAGGATCAAGAAAATGGGCAAGTCATTCGTGCCTACGAAATCTACGCAAAGATTGTTGATGAGGATGAGACGAATGGGACACTGGAAGTCCCTTGGAGTCTTGTTTCGAACGGAAGTAGTGTGGGACATAAGAGAATTGATCTGCTGAAGGATGCGATAACGGTGACAGATGTGCTCGTAAATGCTACCAAGTATGCTGATGTGCCCAAATGGAGGTCAGTGGCCACTTACCTATGCGGGAGCTTGAAACCTAGCACGGCTTGAATAAGGAGACCGGTGTACTCAACCATGTTATTTAATCGATATATATTAGCAGTGCAAGTACTCACGGGTAACTTCCAAGGTTGGAACTCCGTCGTCTAACTGCATAACTCAAGTACAGTTCCCAGGGTTGTGACCCCCTATGTAACATACGGCCTACCTAAGAGGAATGTATGCTATAGATAGGTTATATGGTACATTAGAGTAGGAGGTTACATATATCATCTATGAGTCCATTGACTGTATATTATAAATTGGTTGTCATATAGAGATTATATATGGGTTCACCGCTGTGAGCAGGCCGGCCCTTACATCTAGCCTCCTATATCTATAGGTAGGCAAGGATTCCTCATCGCAGAGGGTTTACAAGCTATGCTCAAAGGACGTAGCATCGTAGTGACACCCTATATAATATACGTCTTATCTACAGGGACTATATATACATTATAACTACAGAGTCTTATTACTATAGTGCGTTAGTAATCCGATAACTTAATCGTTCGTATAAAGGTGTGATGTCTTTTGCAGCTTCAGTCCTACTAGCAGTAGTACTGTAAAGTACACATTGAGTTATGGAAATTATAAAAAAAGCTGCACTGTTATTCCGCCTTTTGTCGCACAGAACCACTACATTAGCCAACTGAAATGGTGACTACCTCTAAAAAAACCGGGAATGAATCTGGTCTGATAGCTGGATGTCTAACATCTTCTGATAGCAGTCAACGTTGATACACGTGTAAATCTCTGACTTCTGAGTACATGAGTACTAACAATTAACTATCTTATCTCCTGGCATATGCTATCAGGTGGGGAGGGGGGGGGGGAAAGACATGTGTACTTTTCGCCGAATATAAATTGAGTACTTAGGTTCTATCCAAGTGGTCTCCGGAGACCCGAATCTCAAAGATCAAGTGACTCGTAAGGTGATAAATCGATGTATGAACCCATACTCTATGTAGTAGCCAAAGTTTCGGTACATTTTTATTCCTACTTGCCAACGTGAGACCGTGTCTCACTAGTGTACTTGGTAGGCAATAGCGCTAGCGAGAAAATTGGGTGCCCTTTTCCGGTGTCTGCTGAAACCCTTCTTCTGCATTCGGATATTAAGGCGTGATGTGACATTCGGCATTTTTCTTGCCAAGATAACATCCAAGACAATCGCGAGACGATTTGACCATTTGCAGTAATAGTGCGAATCGAGAAGGGGTGGTATCAGGAAGGGTAGTATTGTGGGCACTGAGTATCTCTATATCGGGCGTGGAGGTATAAAGTCATTAAAGTACATGTATGTATGTTCTTGAATTTATTTGTAGCTAAAGCACCCACCCCCCTCTGCAGTAAAAGTCCACTCCTCTCATTCAGGGTGCTATCCTTTTCTTCCTTTTCTCGAATCCATTGATTGCACTGTGCTTTTTCTCCCAATCCTACCACTAAAGAATCTGCTGCCGCAGGTCAACAATCAGCCTCTGCGCCCTCTCACCACACTAGACAACTCTTGGCCGTGGGTTTCGGGCTCAATAGATCTGCCATGGAAGGTGTTCGGAAATCGGGATGCACGAAACCATCCCCAGAGCCGCCTGGGGATGATATATATCCACTCCATATGCTCGACGACACCAAGGGATGCCGCGAGTACTTCCTTGCATGGACCTTGCGATTCAACGACGTCCTTGATGCCCACCAATTACAAGATTCCCTGTCCAGACTACTCGAGATGGGTGACTGGAGGAAGTTGGGGGGCCGACTGGGCTTCAATGTACGAAGTGGAAGCCATTCTCTTACTCTTCGACTGATGGGCGGCTAACAAATGTCATTTCTTCCTAGGCGAATGGCAGACTAGAGCTTCATGTACCGAGGAGCTTCACAAGGAGGCGACCGGCAGTCGCGTTCTCTTGCGATACATCATCATCCGGGTTGAAGATAGAGGAGCATCCTCTGGCTCGCAGTCTTCCGAAAGCCATGGCTGAGCCATCCATTCAGCCCGGTGCGATCCATTTCCGTACCTTCGCTGCAAAGCCGGATGTACCATCGTCGATCAACGAAGCGATCAGCAAGGATGCACCTCAACTGTCCCTGCATATCACATCCTTCAGCGATGCTACCCTCGTGGGAATATCTTTTCCTCATACTTTGATGGATGCATTGGGGCTCGAAGCCCTTCTTCGATCTTGGTCTCTCGTCTTGGCAGGCCACGAGGCTGAAGTCCCACCGGTCCTTGGCGCAAGAGACGATGTTCTTTGGAAAACTGCGGCTGAACCGATAGTCCTAAAAGGCGATGAAGGGTTTGTTATCGGGAGGAAGCGCCTACGAGGAGCCTCATACCTCAGATTCTTGCTACGGCTAATGCGGGATACGTTCCGTAATCCGGTCATGGAAACTCAGATAGTGCACCTTCCCAACTCAGCCATTGCTCAATTGCGATGTCAAGCTATGGGCAGCATCGAAGCTGCAACTAAGGATGAGTCTCATGAGAACATTTTCATCAGCGAAGGTGACATCTTGACAGCTTGGATTGCGCAGATCATAGCATCCTCAGAGCCGCGGCCAAGGCCGGTGACCATTATGCGTGCCATCAATGCCCGCTTCCGGCTGGCATCTATACTACAGACGCCCGAGAAAGGCGTTTATGTTCAAAATATGGTCTTGGCGTCATTTACTTCTTTGTCTCCCCAGGTCGCGAGGGGATCACTGGGCACCATGGCTCTGGAGAATCGACGCCAGCTCGCGGAGCAGACCACGGAACAGCAGATGCTGATGCTGTTACAAGTCTTGCGGCAAAAGATCGAAAGAGGTCAAGAGCCCACTATACTCTCTGGAGAACCCAGTTCACTGCCTATTGTCTTTAACGACTTGACAAAGGTCAACCTCATCAGTGCCGTTGACTTCAAACCGGCCGTTTTGCGACAAGGGGACGCTTGTGAGTCAAGAAGTAACCCGGTTGGGACCATGGTCTACCACCACTTTCAATCGCTGAAGCAAACTGCATGGAGGAGGAACTGGTTTGTTGTGTTGGGCAAAGACCACCAAGGCGGTACCTGGGTCATGGCGGCCCTGACCCGAAAATCGTCGACAACGTTTAAGGAAGTGCTTAAGAACATGCGAGGATGCGACAAACATTGAGGTAGGGCTGGTGACATCTGGGATTGGCAGACTTCTGGCCTGAACGACATGGGTTGGCGGTTTCGGTGCGGTGGTGTATGAATCTGATCTTATAGATGGGACAAGGCACCTGCAAACATTTCGCATTGCCATGAGATTCTTTGATAGTAGTATAGGACCATAATGGCATCGGTTCGGCCGCTTTAGTCTTGAGCATTTGCCTTCAACAGGAGGCATGGGAGTTTATAGACAACAATTGGACGGAGCCTTAGGGATGCATGCATGGGCTTGCATTGAGCGATACGTGCTTAGTTGTCACATATGTCCGCATTTATTTCGGTCTGATGTGGGAATCTTGTTACGTCCCTCCTCAGGTTGGGTACTTGGGTAAATATGTTTGTTCCATTTGTACTCAGGTACCCGGCCAAAATTGGTCGTTTCCTTGTTCATATGCGAAGAACGTCCACGATCAGGTCACGAGCTCGAACCCGACCTTCCCCATTTCTTTGACATACTGATGCCAACTCGCTGGCCTTGGCGGACATTTCCGGGTTTCCAATCACCTTGAAGAGAGCCTCTCGGAACTCTGCAGTCTGAGCCCGAGGAGCAGCCTTTTTGTTGGCAAAAACCCCCACACCAAGATATTCGACTCTCGCCGCGTACTCGTATGTGTCCCACCAGGATGCGAGGATAACCTGGGAAACTCCAGAACTTTGAAACATGAAAGTCAGTATCTAGATGCTTGTTGTGCGTACGGAACTTGATGCAAACAATTGACACTTACCGGCAGCATTCGAAGTATGTGTTCGCTCCTCCGTGGTGAACTTGAGCAATGATTCTGCCGGTATCAAGGAGGGCAACTGGGTCGGCTTTGAGCCATCGTTCCATGCGTATCCTCTTCATTTCGATTAGATCCAATCCAAAAACTTCCTCTATATCCCCCTGTTGTCCGTCGTCTGTAAGCATGATCTTCCATAGAACCTGCAAATCAGACACCTTGTCCAGTACCTGCTTCAGTGCTTCGGCAATCTCAAAGGCATGCATTGAATCCATAGTATGATGCGTACCCAAATTGACTAGAATTGTCTTCATCCCATCGCGGCGCAGCCAGCTGTCCATGTCGGGGTCAAGCTCGCTGACGGGAAGTTTGGGAAGTGCAATAGGACCACATCCGTAGGTCGATGGACGGACCTGCATGGGAAAATCAAGCTCGGGCAGCGATGGGCAAATGATGCGGGAAGCCACCCTGAAAGCATTCATGACTGGCGGTGGGCCCCACAGTCCACTTGCGTGCCGTGCGCTATTTACATTGCAGAGACGCGAAGACTTGTCTAACGCAGCGCCGGCGAGGGTGCCCACCATGCGTAGCCATAGATAGATATTGGCCGGAATGAGGTACCCAGGTATTGGAAAGGGAAATGCGGAAGCAAGGCTGTAAGTCGTAATATCTTGTCAGCAGTCTTTCCTGATATCACAGTGTTCAATGTTCTGTACCATCAAAGAAACTGGAGCCTTACGCAGGATACTTCCACAATATACCCAATCTTGGCTGAAAACGCTGTTCGAAATCCTTGAAGGAGTTAGGAGACAAGATAACGAACGGTAGCCTCAGTTCGTGACACGCGTCAATGGCCTGAGAGAGGCCTTGCTCTGCAATAATCACAGCCGGTTGAACCTTGTTGATAATGTCTCTAGCGCAACGTTCTTGTTCCATATACTCTGCCCCTGTCATATGAAAAAAGAACTCTTGGAGACGACTGTAGGAAGATACGGCTCCTTTGAGTCCCGGAGTATGCGGAAGCAAACTTTGAATACCATCGCGGTAGCAAGCCTCTGAGGTTGAAAGTCCAGGAATCGTGTGGAACGTGATGCTTGGTCTCTGGAAATCGTCGTCAACGTGGAAGCCATCTTGAGGTTCGCCATATGCAATTCTCAATGGCCGCGGATAGGCCCCAGCATGGGCTGATAAGAGTTCGTCAAGTCGTGTCTGTAGGGAGGAATAGGAAGCCAAGTGGACGTCATAGTCGTCGATGACGAGGAACTCGTGAATAGTTGCCAGGATCACATTTGCCTGACCCCATTCGGGGCTTGTAAAGAAGAGAAGTGACGGTCGCTTAATTGCCATATTAAACAGTAGACAGCCAGCGTGTTTCCGAATTGACCCGTGGTAAGTGGTTACACAATTTGGGGTTCAAACCGGTGAGAGATGCTATAATGGGACGTCTTCGCCAACAGAACGGCGTTGCTGTCGACATTACATATTGCATGCGAGTCAGTAAGACATCCGATGGATTAAATACTTCACACGGTGGCATCACGACGTTGTCCCGATTAGGAAAGTTGGTTGCCAACTGAAGACTTTATCAAGACGTCGTGGCCGAGAAACACCCGTTGGTTGCACCGGAATCTGGCCGGTGGCTGCCATCCATCTTGAAAGGGACGAGTCATTCCAGCTGAATGAATCTGTCTGGAGTGTTCATAATTCAGCTATTCCAGCCATTACGGGATTTACATACTAATACACTCTACTATAGGCTTGGTGCTCCATGTGACAATGTGCCGTGTGCTGCAGTAGCTCACATCTCTTGAGGGGTTTAATACCACAAATATGATTTACTCGCACCTACCTGAACTGTCATTTCTCACAAAACTGAAATTCCAGCTTGGGAAAACCCTGACGAGGACTGAGATCGGAAACCTCCAGAACTTTGTAATCATGGAGGACTTCTGCCCTTAGCGGTGCCACCCACCCTTCTTAGCAAATCTACTACTAGGTGACAGACTCGAGCGATGAATTACTGTAGAGATGACCTCGTCGCATGGCTCAATTGTTTCATTCTATGTTCTACGTTATGATATCTATGCAGGCTAGCCTTTGCTTTAGGAAGGGGGAGTGGTGAAGAAGTAAAGAGGCCACAGGAGAAGCCTTCTCAACATTGAAGTTTTTGACAAACAACACTGAACACACATTACAGAAGCACTAACCCATCGACCAGTTTCTATAGCAAGATAGAACATGTTTAGTCAACCATCAATCTAAAATTCTGAGCACTCCGCGAGTCAGTGCACGGGGAGTCTATGTATCTAAAGCGATTGCTTGATTGCTTCGCGGTGCTGCACATTGGTAGGATCAAGAACTCGCAAGCCGCGGAGGTCCTTAGCCTGCCAATAGTCTTCCCGAGAGGCCAGTCTATCAATGGCATCGCAGAGCTCCTGAATTGTCCTCGAGTCTCTAGGCACAGTGTGTCCCTTTCCGTGGTCGAACATCTCTGCAGAACTTCGCTCGCACATGTTGTACAAAGCTACCGCCCCGAGGATGTAGGGGTCACTGCAGCCCACGATGTGCAGGGTCGGGATGTCGATAACACCCTTGGCTTGGTCTGCAAGAACGATCTGAACCTTATCTCCTGAGATGGACATTGGTGGCCACCCAGCAAAGAAGATGGCACGCTGGGGATCATGTTAGCGTTCTGTTTTCATATTTCTTTCTGGGGTATTGGAGGAAAACCACCCACCTTGATTCTTCTTGGTCTGCCATCCTCCTGGGCTCTCCTGCGCTCTTCGAGTATAAGCGTGGCAGCGGTCGTTGCACCCTCAGAGTATCCCAAGACGCCCTAAAATTGAACGAACGAGTTGATTAGCCACCTGAACAGGCAAAGAGAGGCCACAAACCCGTCAACCGAAACAGAGTAGCTTACTTCGATCTCAGGATCAGCATCAATAATGCTCAGCAGTCTTTGCATCGCATTCTGTACGCTCTCCACCAGGCATGAAGGGTTGGGGCCAAAAAGAAGTCGCATAGTCTCCTCCGCATTGGATCCTTCTGGAAAGTCACGGATACTATCGACCACATCAAATGCAGCGCCTCCATCGTATTCGATGAACCTCCATAGAGGGCCAGCTCCAAAGTAGTCTTCAAAGCCTTCAGGAGGAGTGGCCGGGCAGGTTCCTTCGGTCCAAACGAAATCAATACTGCCTCGTTTCTCCATTTCCACCACGAACGGACTGAGTTGAACCTGGAAGTTCTTTTTATGAGAGACGTTATAGTTAGCTATGGGATGTGATGATTGACTCTCGAAACAATTACCTTGGCACTGCCGTATGCTCCGGGAAGGCAGAGAAACTTCATGATGTCGACCACTATGAGATAGACTTTATGATTGACTGTGTTTGAATAGTCAAAGACCTGTTTACGAATGCTGAGAGAACAGTGTCATGGATAGTATAACGCCTGAGCCCAGTGGCAGGTCAATGATGATACATAAATACGTTCCGGATCCTGTACCTTGACATCTAGGACCATGGCACGGGCTCCAGCTTTGTTGCCTTTCATTCTCCGTTATCCCTCCGCCTCCTCCTGTATCACGATATGACCGCATCATATCGTGTAACATCACATCCGCATTGTGCGGCAACCTGCATTGTGATTGCTTATCCCGGGAAACGCGGTACCGTATCATTCCACAATTTCAAGGCTTGGGTTTCCATAGGTGGAAGTTCTCCTTCAACAATGCAAAGCCTGCAAACATACGAAAACAGCTGGAACACAGGTGATCAACATGATCAACATGCGGTGTCAGTGTCATTTGTGACATAGCAGATAAGGGACATCACGATGAAGCCGGATAGACGACTCGGATCAAGCTAGTCAGTCCCAGAAGCGGCCCAATAGCTCCCACCTCGGCTTTGTATGACTTCCCGGGAGTTCCGTCGGGTAATTCCAGTGCTCAAGATAGGAGGAGGATTTCGACGAGAACTCCTCGTAGAGGGTAAGCCTCAGTGTTCGTACTAACAACGCAACCGCATCGCCCATTGATACACTGCACCTCAATTATCTCCTGTGATCCCCTCTTCACTCCACTTTGATACTCTCCAAGAGAACCTTGCATGGGATTTGATAGACATGAAATACGATAGAGCAAAGTCAATATCGTCATCAGGCAGCAACTCTATCGTTCACGGTTATGATATATCTCTTGTTACCGTAATACTACCACGACCTACAGCTGCAAGTCTACCTTGAATGCAGGCCAAACTTGAAAAGGAAGGTCGAAGTCTGAAGGCGTATAAGGCTGCAGCTGACAGTTGGTCGGGCCCATTGTGACGACTACTAGTGCATCGACACATTTGCTCATTCAGGTCGTCTATCTCCTCCGAGAGCCAAATCGACACAGTTAGTCAGTCTATAGGAATTATTCCGCCAAGATTCGGAGACCGAAGAAGGGCCGTGATAGGTGTTGCATTCTGGAATCAGAAGCATGTCGAGATGCCGGTTGCATATGTTGTAATAGCGGTACCAAGGTGGGTTCAGCCTTGGAACATGCGGGTCCTCAAGACCCATAGATCAACGCGATCGGCTGTCAAGTGCCGGGATATGTGCTAGGCTGGATGCAAAGCACATGCATATCAAACCCCGGTTGCATAGCTATGTTGTAATGTCGGTACGGATGTGCTTTCAGCCTTAGACTACACCGGTTTTAGGTATAGATCAGCGCGATCGTATGTTAAAGTGCTGAAAAAGAGTATGCCACTTTTGGATGCAAAGGCGATGTTGAGATGCCGCTTGCATATATACGGCAAGCTACAGGCCGGTTTAAGTTAAATCCCCCAATCCGAAACCAATTACCGGCATTCCAGACCTAATAATCGACCACCAAGTGCGGCCCGCCTACAGCTAAGGCCTAGCGCCTACTCGTGGGATCTAGTAGTGTGATAATGCAAGGTGCATTCAGCCGCACTTGTCCACTTTGTTCCTTATCTCCTAAAAGGGCAAGTAGCCGCAGAATGGTGATGATGTATCAGTTTGTTACCAGAGTAACTTTACAGCCAAGTGCCATCCAGCAGTGTAGTAGTGCAGAGTGACATTCGTGGCAAGTTGTATTGTGATAGTGTGATGCTTGTGCAGAGTGAACTATGATTCTATATGCCTTTGTGACAGTCTCTTATTGTGAGGTGTATTCAGATGTACATTGCATGCTTTTGCTTCTTGATTTCTGATACCGAGATACGGAATCTTGCCATTATCTGTCACTCAGTCAGTCGTATCCAGAATGAGCTTTGATGATAGCGGATTCAGCTTTCTCAGCTTAGCGTCCATGTGTCGCACACTCGATAAGAGATTAGGCACAACGACCCCTTATGGTACTCGTTGTCGATGTGGGATATAAAGATGGAGGAATTCATTCATTCCATGGCTTGTTTTCTTGGTGGATATCTCGACCGAGTAACTCTCAAGAAATAATACTTATAAGACCCTTTACCTGAGCACCAACACGTTACCCCTAACCTTGGAATACGTTGCCACCAGACAGAACAGCATGGACGCTGAAACACCCAAGCCAACAACTGGTCATGCTGCCGGATACCAAACAACATACGGTAACGGTAGCAGCAGCATACCGGAGCCGAACGGTATCAAGCCTTCGGGCCCAACACCAATTGCAATTGTCGGCATGGGCTGTCGTCTCTCAGGTAACGTATCCTCCTCGGAGGACTTCTGGGAGATGATCTGTAGGGGACGTAATGGGTGGTCTGAAATCCCCGAGGACCGCTTCAGCGCAGCTACCTATACACACCCAAACCCTGAGAAGAAGGGCACGTTCAATGCCAGAGGAGGTTACTTCTTAGAGAGTGATCCGTCCATGTTTGACGCACCCTTCTTCAACATTACGCGAGCAGAGGCTGAGGCCATGGGTACGTTTCTATCGATCTTCCCACTCACTATCAGTTTCTGATCCTGACATCGTCCCAGATCCCCAGCAACGGCTTCTTCTCGAGTGTACGTACGAAGCCCTCGAGAACGCTGGAATTCCCAAAGAAACGCTTGTTGGCAAGAACGTTGGCGTATTCGTCGGAGGAGCAGCGTCGGACTACCGTCTTGGTACACTCCGAGACCTGGACCGCACGCCCATGTTCGACGCGACGGGAAATCACCAATCAATCCAGTCAGGGCGTATCTCGCACTACTTCGACCTCCGCGGGCCTGGTTTCACAGTCGACACTGCTTGTAGTTCGAGTCTCTACGCCTTGCACCAGGCAGTACTAAGCCTTCGAAACGGGGAATGCGAGCAAGCCATTGTAGCAGCATGTCATCTCAACTTGCAGCCTGGGGATTGGGTCTCCATGTCCCTCTCCAGACTGTTCTCTGACCAGGGAATGACTTTTGCATTTGACAGCCGAGCCAAATCAGGGTTTGCTCGAGGAGAAGGGGCTGGTGTTCTGATACTAAAACCATTAGCCCAAGCCATCGAAAGCAATGACAAGATCCGCTCTGTCATTATAAACACGGGTGTCAACCAAGATGGCAAAACTGTCGGTAAGACAACGCAAAGAGAACCAACCAAGAAAAGTTATGCGCGGGAATACACACTAACAAACTCGCTACATAGGCATCACTTCACCCAATGGTCTGGCACAGGAGAATTTGATGCGCGAAGTCTACGCCCGTGCCGGCATAAGCCCTCAGGACACTGGCTTCGTAGAAGCACATGGGACTGGTACCAAAGTTGGTGACCCTATCGAAGCCACGGCTATTCATAACGCCTTCCAGGCTGGGAGATCAGCCCAGAACCCGCTTCTGTTCGGCTCAGTCAAGAGCAATATCGGTCACCTCGAGAATGCCAGCGGGCTTGCCTCTGTCATAAAAGCGACCATGATGCTTGAGAAGGGATTCGTGCTACCCAACACAAACTTCAAGACACCAAATGGGAGCATCCCTCTCGCCGATTGGAACATGAAGGTGCCGACTCTGCAGCAGCCTTGGCCTTCAGACAAAAAGTATGTGAGCATCAACAACTTTGGCTTCGGAGGATCCAACGCACACTGCGTCCTGGCCAGACCGCCGACAAAGGTGAAGCCAGCACAGCCAAAACCTACATACGCAGGCAAAGAGCGCAGGCTCTTCGTCCTATCCGCCAGCGATGAATCGTCCGCAAAGGCTATCATGGAGAATCTTACCATATTCTTGGAACAGCACCCGGAGGTCTTCCAAAAGCACCTTCTCCGCAATCTAGCGTATACTTTGTGTCGTCGGAGATCCCATCTTTCCTGGCGGATTGGGGCGGTGGCATCATCCGCCTCTGACCTTGCAGAGACCCTCAGCTCATCTGAAACCAAGCCGGTGCGAGCATCACAACACCCACTCAAGATCGCATTCATCTACACTGGACAAGGAGCACAGTGGCATGCCATGGGACGTGAGCTCATTAACTCTTATCCCGTATTTTCCCGAACTATTCATACTGCGGACCTCTGCTTGAAGGATCTCGGTGCTGATTTCTCCCTGTTGGAGGAGATATTGCGGGACAAGACGAGTTCGCGGGTGGGCGAAGCCCATATCAGCCAGCCCGCGTGTGTTGCGATCCAGCTGGCTCTGACCGATTTGCTCTGGTCCTGGGGAATTTCGCCATCGTCTGTGACTGGACATTCGAGTGGAGAGATATCCGCGGCCTATGCCGCTGGGGCGTTGTCTCTTGAGGCTGCTTTGTCTGCCGCATACCACCGAGGTCAAGCTGTTCTCAAGATGAAGGCATGCCACCCGGATCTGAAGGGAGCGATGATGGCAGTGGGTGCTGGTGCGAAAGAGGTCAAGCCTTTGACTGAGAGCCTTCGAAATGGCCGGGCGGTGGTCGCCTGTGAGAATTCGCCAAGCTCGGTCACGGTTTCAGGCGATGAGGACGCGATCGATGAACTTGCTGGCCACATCGAATCACGCCAACTATTTAACCGTAAGCTCCGTGTGGATGTCGCCTACCACTCCCCTCACATGGAAGTTGTTGCAAGCGACTATTATGAGGCTATCAAGGACTCTACCACACCACCTTCCCCTGGCCCTGGAAAATGCAAATTCTTTTCATCTCTCCGGGGCTCGAAGGTTGATGATATCTCTTCAATCGATCCCTCGTACTGGGTTGATAACCTCACGCACCCTGTGTTGTTCTCGACCTCCCTCACCGAGCTGTGCGCATCTAGTCTACCGGATGTCATTGTGGAGATTGGACCCCACGCAGCACTCGAAGGGCCGGTGAAGCAGACTCTCAAGGCCATGGGAGCGCACACTAGCAAAGTGGCATATCTCTCAGCTTTGGTTCGCAATAAATGTGCCACCACCACATCACTGGAATTGGCGTCCAAGCTGTGGATGAAGGGACACCCATTGGAGATGGCCAACATCAATCTGGAAGATCCCAACGTTGAGCCACCCACTCTCATCGATGACCTCAAGCCTTATCCCTGGAACCGTCAACGTTACTGGTCGGAGTCACGTCTGTCCCTGCAACACCGCATCAAGCCCTTCACTAGACATGATCTCCTTGGTAACATGACCGACTTCTCGAGTGAGCTGGCCCCGACGTGGACGAACGTCCTCCGGACCGATGACTTGCCATGGCTACGGGATCACAAGATGCAGGGACTCACCACGTTCCCGTTTGCTGGGTTCGTCTCCATGGCCATTGAGGCTGCGGCCCAGAGAGCTTCCCTGCGCAGCAATGATTTCCACTCTTTCAAGTTGCGTGAAATCCAAGTCAAGCGGCCGTTGTTGATGGAGGACGACGCGGAATACGAAGTAATGCTTCAAATGTCACCTTACGCCGAAGGTACGCGCTCGTACTCGGATGAGTGGGATGAGTTTCGTATCTCCTCATACGAGGACGGCAAAGGTTGGACTGAACACAGCCGTGGTCTGATTTCGGTGAGGAAGGACCAGGTGAACCCAGTAACTTCAGCGTCTCGTCACTGGGACTCAGCTGCCAAGAAGATGGACGCTGCAGTGCAAGCTTGCAAGGAGGAGGTCCCAGTCGGCACGTTCTATACCGAATTGAACAAGAAGGGGGCCACGTACGGAGCAACCTTCCGCAGACTGTCATCAATCCAAGCGCATCATGACTGCTCTGTGGCTTCCGTGGACGCCGATGCCATGGCCGATACCACATCAACGATGCCGATGGAGCATCAGACAAACTATCATATCCATCCAGCTCTGCTTGACCAGATCTTGCAACTGTCATTCCCGATCCTCGGTGCTGGTCGAGCGTCGGTAGATATGGACTCGTTGTACATGCCATCGGCCATCCAGGAACTTGAGCTGCAGCGTGACATTTCTACCTCGATGCTGCCCGGGGACAAGCTGCGCGTTACTGGGCATGGCCATCCGGACTTGAAAAACCCACAGCCTACCGATTTCGATATGCATGCTATACTCACACGACCTGGTGTTGTTGAATCTGGGTCACAAATCCCGACAGTTAGCCTGCTGGGTCTCTGCATGACACCTGTGAAGAATGATGTCTCCGCCAGTGATGCACCTCGCGAGCTGTGCTACAAGCTGCAGTGGGAACCACTCGTCCCAGAAGATAGAGGTGATGAGAACGTGGCGGAAACTGAAGGTATTACGCTTGAAACCTCCTCTTCTGACGAATCTCCTGACTCTTCTTGTCTGTCGCCCCGGGACTCTGCATACGTGGGCTCTCCTCTGACCAAGCCAACCAAAGCGAATGGAGGTTCACCCGACTTCCCCACAGAGATGATGACGGACAGCGGCATTCTCTTGGGAATTCACAATGACCATTTCAGTGACAACTTACAGTCGAATATTGTTGATGCCATTCTTGAGAGAGCGTGGGCAGACAAGTCTATCATTATCATCCCTGAGGGCCCCGACGCGGATTCGATCGGCAACAGCCTGGTAGCTACCCAGCAACGATGCCCAGGAACGGCTCCTGCTATCTGCTCGATTCTCGATGCGGCAAAATCCGACCTATCCCAGACTCACATAATCGTTTGCGAGCTGGAAAATCCAATCTTGGCGGACCTGACAGCAGAAGCTTTCTCCCAGCTACAGAAGATCCTCACAGAATCAGCTGGTGTTCTATGGGTAACCAAGGGAGCGTATCTGAACGCAAGTGAACCCGCGAAGAACATGTCTGTGGGTCTATGCAGGACTATTCGGTCCGAGAGAGCATCAGCAGTGGCGACCTTGGACCTGGATCCCGACTCTCGCCTTCGTGATTCTGGAAAGGTTGGACTCATCCTACAAGCCTTTTCACAAGCATTTGATAAGAAGGATTCCGCGGATATGGAGTTCGCAGAGAAGGATGGAGTTCTCGTTGTCCCTCGTATCGTGAGCGACGACGCAATGGACTTGACCGTCCATCGTGAAGTGCATTCAGACACTTGTTCTCCCTATTTGCAGGACTTCGTCTCGTCCCGCCGACTCAAAATGGCATTCGCAACAACAGGCGCGCTGGATAGCTTATACTTCCGTGATGACAGTAGCATGCAGCTGGGGCTCGGGGACGATGAGATCGAGATCGAAGTCAAAGCAACCGGTATGAACTTCAAGGATGTTGTTATCGCCATGGGTCAACTATCCCAGCCATATCTCGGAATCGAATGTGCCGGAATCGTTTCCAGAACCGGTGCCAATGTTGAGAGCTTGGCTGTGGGAGACCGAGTTTGCGCGATGAGCCACGGTGCATACAGCACGTTTTCTCGATGCCCAGCAACTAGTGCGGCTGTGATCCCTGCCACCATGTCGTTTGAGGCAGCCGCATCTATTCCAGTCGTCTACTGCACTGCATTCTATGGCCTTGTCGAGCTCGGAAGACTCAGTGAGGGTGAAAAGGTCCTCGTGCATGCCGCTGCTGGTGGTGTTGGGCAAGCTGCGATCCAGATTGCAAAGACGATGGGTGTTGAAATCTACGCTACAGTTGGCAGTCTCGAAAAGAAAGAGTTCATCATGGACACGTACGGTATACCGGAAGACCACATCTTCTCCAGTCGAGATGCTAGTTTTGGTCCGGCCATCCGCGAAGCAACTGGTGGCTCTGGAGTTGACGTCGTGTTAAATTCTTTGGCAGGAGATTTGCTTCGTGAATCGTGGGGTTGCGTTGCACATTTTGGTCGCTTTATCGAGATTGGCAAGCGGGATATTACGTCCAACACGAGATTGGAAATGGCAAAATTCAACGACAATGCCACTTTCAGCTCCGTGGATTTAACTCTTCTTGCCAGCGAGAAACCAAAGAAGATGGCCGATGTTTTCAGTCAGGTAATGGCACTCTTCACAGCTGATGTCATCAAGACCATCACTCCAACGACTGTGTTTGGTATTTCAGAAGTTGAGAAAGCATTCCGTCTGCTGCAGAGTGGGAAGACGACGGGGAAGCTTGTCGTGGTGCCACGGCCAAGCGAGCAAGTCAAGGCAACCCATCCTCGCCCTAGCAACAACCTTCTTCGAGCCGACGCCACATACCTCATTATTGGCGGTACAGGTGGTCTGGGAAGGTCCATGACAAAATGGATGGTGAGCAGGGGAGCAAAGAATATAGTGCTTCTATCTCGTCGAGGCCAGGTTGAAGGTGCAGTGGCCGACCTGGTTAAGGACATGAAGATCCTTGCGGGGGCCAATATCGCAGTCAAGGCCTGTGACGTTGCAGAGATGGACGACGTCACAGGACTCATCGAGGCCTGCTCGGTAGAGTTTCCACCCATCGCTGGTGTAGTACACGCTGGCATGGTACTGAGGGTGAGCTAAACTTTGTTTTCTTCGAGTGTTGCTTTTCTAGAGCCGTTCCACTGACCACGCCTTTACAGGATGTGTTGTTTGAGAAGATGACCTTCGACGAGTACCAGACCGTCATCCGGTCCAAGACGGCCGGCACGTGGAACATTCACAACGCCCTTCTCTCTACGTCGACCAGGCTCGACTTCTTCATCATGCTTTCCTCCGCAGCTGGCATAGTCGGGAACCGCGGACAGGCAGCTTACGCCGCAGCAAACACGTTCCTCGATGGCTTTGCGAGGTACAGGCAGCGCATTGGGCTTCCTGCCACGGCCATCGATCTCACTGCTGTCCAGGACGTTGGTTATCTGGCTGACAGTGGTGCCGGTCGCCAAGACGAGGTGCTGAAAAATCTGGGAGGAGAAAGCATGGGCGAAGCAGAAGTCATAGCTCTCATCGCCGCGGCCATCCGGGATCCGAACAACTTCCCTGACCACTGTCTGACAGGCCTCAAACTTGGCAATGACCCAGAGAGACTGCCATATTATGCCGCAGATGCGAAATTTGAGCATCTTCGTAATGCAGTCCTTTCTCAAGCTACGGGGGGTGCTGTTTCCGCAGCCCATATATCAATTGACGCTGCCCTCTCTGCAGCCAAGACCGAAGAGGAGAGAGCAGAGATTGTGATTACGGGGCTTGCCGGAAAGCTAGCTGCTATTCTTATGATATCATCTGAGGATATAGATTTCGGGACTTCGATCACCAAGTACGGCCTTGACAGTCTCAACGCAATTGAACTGCGGAACTGGATCACAAAAGAGTTGGGAGTCAACTTGCAAGTATTGCAGTTACTGACGAGTGGGTCAATGACAAACCTCGCGGCTGTCATCTTGAAGAAGAGGGGGGCTTAACCCATTTCATTGCTGCGCTTGTTTATTCAACTCAATAGCTTTTCTACCATATAGACTAAAATTTGAATGTTTGTCTGCAAAATTCAAACTCCTCGCATCCTTGAGTTGAAGCTTGAACACTTTAGATAATATAGCCATAACTTCTCTATAGTTCTATCTTCGAAGCTCAACTTTCAGCACGCACTTACCACTTCGACACAGACATAGTCACCTTCACTATGTCCACATCGGAAATCAACCTTGACAGAAACAACAGTATTCTGTATATATGTTCAGTGCATCTTGTTGAGCAGGAAATGAAGTGAGTAAGTGCATTGCGTTGGAGAGCGAGAGTTTCTGGGAAACTACATGACGGGGACAGCGCTATTTATATACAGAGCGACATGATGTGTGCCGGTGCGGGTTACCTAACCCACAATTTGACTTCCAACACATCTTACAAGTGAATTGCGCCGTTCGAACAATCGCGGTGAGGATGGCTATCATAACATGTCTTACGTCTACCAAATATGCCTTCGATCCATGATAACTTCATCAAAATAGTAGCCTGTCTAACGGTCAGCAATGGATTTCGATCTTTCTTTCCCACGAAACCACGAATCTGGGTACATAGCTATTGTAGTTATTATGTCCCTCGACGGACTGGAAGTATATCCAGCCCACTCTCGTCTGGCGAACGGGGCAGGGCACGATGGTGGTCACTTGATAGTCATCTGTTATGCCATCATATTACCCCAGGGTAAATTCGTAAAATGTATGTGGGCACTAATCTAAAATATGTGTTACATACCAACTCGGATATAGCCAGGGCGCTTCTAGGATAGATATGGCTTTCGCTCCCTCCTACTCTTACAGTATATATAACGGTCCAGAGCAGGGCATATCGAATAGAGAAACTTAATTACTATTATACGCTATTTATAATAAACGTAAGGAGCTCCCTTACGGAGACTATATCGAAAGCGAGCCCTGTAATAGAGTAGTCTAGATACGCGATAATGTATTAGAATACAAGCATGTTAATGTTGACAGTCCAGAAGGTATAATAACGAATAACTAGGAGCGCCCGAAAGGGGGCCCGATAGAGCCCCCGGCTACACAAAAACCCTAGACCTAAAGCTAATGTCTCGGGGCAAATAGCTAGCAAGCAATATGTTAACACAGTCAGGCAGACAGTGGCCGCTAATTTGACAATACATACTTAGGTACACATGGAGCCCCGCTATCTACTCAGAAAGAACCCGAGGCACCTAGGCAGCAGGAAGGGAAAAGGATCTGCCAGTCCTTAAGTACTTTGCAAAACTGATCATGCAAGCTCTAGCTTAATTATTCGGGGCTAGATCCCTTTGAGCCCCTCCAAGGCTATTCTTATGCTACTTCATAGCATGTATTGTGGCAGAAGTAACCCTCCCAGTGCATCCCCAATGCCTAATATCAACCTCCTCATCCTTCCCATCCCCCTTCCCCTTCCCCTCACAGCCATATGTACCCACTCAAGGCTTAGTCTTCCAAGTTGAGTAAGCCCTTTTGGGTCTTTGATTCTGCTGCAGAGAGATTGAGTATTAAGCCAACGTATGAATTACTTGCAGGCTTGTTGGATGGCAGGCTCCTTGGCGAGAAAGGCACTTGAGCGAATGATCATGGCAAAAGTTTCAGGCACGCATCCGAAAGTCCCGTATCAGAATGAAACAACTCCTACCGTTGATGCTGGGTGTCGGGTGTCTTCCACCATCGGCGATCTGCCAGGGTCTTTCCCCCCTACCGCTGTGCATTGTGACATGCAGAGGACGACGCCGCGAGGGTAGAGACCATGGCATGGGCTGGGGGGGATGATAATACGAGAATATGAATCCGTCGTTGCTTTTGTTTATAGACGACAAAAAATCGAATGCCCCGACATATCGGTGCAGGCACGTGAACCCGGTCGATAGTGCTTACAACCTTCATGACACGCCTGTTCCCTCACCACGGATATATTTTGCTAAGCCAGCTCCAGCAACGGCGGCCACCACGCCCAAGACAGCCAGGTTCTTCAAAGCGCCCATGATGTACTTCTTTCCGATCCGCATTTCCTGGCCTGCGAATCCTGCAGCAGCGTTGACATGTGGGAAAGGTTCATCCGGAATAGGCTTGCCGAGGAACTCACATAGAGGATTCCATCCATCCTCGACTGTCCATTCCAGTAGGCGTTCTTTTGGAACGAGCCCCCGTATCATGTTGCAATGCTCTAAGATTTTTATGATCAGAGGGTATTCAAGTACATATCACAGTTTAATTCTCCTGGGAAGAGGACCCTCAACTCACCGCGATACACCCATTTTCCATTCCTTGCCATACCCGTCGCGATGTTTCCATCCGTCGCGCGGAATAAACCTGGCCACATGAACCTCACGTAGAGGTGCCAGGCCCAGAAGCACTCTCTGCTGAGGCAAGATAGTAAGAAAATCGCCCATAGGCCGTCCGAGCGCATAAGCGTCGTCGTTGCACTTCGATGCCACGCGTCCAGGTCCTTCCGGTAGTTGAGTACCACTTTGGCTTCTGGGTAGGCGGCAATAAGCTCGGCGGCGAAGACAGATGCTGCTGCATCTGTAACAGCGACCGAATGCCCGAGAAGGGAGTCAAAGTCCGCCGCGGTAAATGTGGTATTGCCGTCGAGCGGGCCGAACCATCTGGAGTGGATTTAGTACATATGTAATCGAACATGCGTTGGTCGTGCCCGTGTCGAAGTGTTGCAAAGCGCTTCCATCCATGCGGAGGGGAAGGAGTACTGACTTTTTGCGACATAGCATTGTCCACTGCTGACAATAGTTCGGTTCCTCGTAAATGATGTCCCATCCATGGAATGTATGATCGTACTGTGGAATCTGGCGTTAATGAAAGCGGATCGTGTAGGATGGTTTGTGAGAGAGCCGATATGATAAGCTTGTCCCAAAGCCGGTATGGCAATGGAGGGAAACAGAGGCCTTCTCTGAGACGTTGCTCAGAGTGCCATCTATGCTTGGATGAGTTGCGGAAGCCACTTCAGTGGCTACTTACGCCTAATCTCAGGAGGGCATGCTGCAAGGACTCGGTCCCGGATCGAGGCATACCGACACAAAGCACCTCCATAGGTTTTGTACGCTTGCGTGGCGGTGGCACGGGCATGCTGTAGACATAATTCTCGAGGAATCGAACGAACCAGTTGTTCACAGTCGGCATTATGTGCTGAGTTAAGTTTATAGGGATCCCCAGACTTTACCGGTCGCTGGTCGATGAAATTTTTTGGAAAATTATTTGCAAGAAAACGGACTAAATGCTTCAGAAATTCAGAAATGAAAGTTGGTTGTGCTGAACGGAAGAAAGTTAAGGCATTGCAAACTATTTCGCCGTTTATTTCTTCTTTCGTACTTAGGTACTATTACCCACAGTACTAAGCAAGCTTCTGGATTAGTGGTACAGCAAGCACACATGCATGCTTGGAAAACAATGATGCACGGATCCATTGTGTGTACGCTGTTGGTTATAACTGGCCAATGATAACAGGCATTTGCAAATTGAAAGGTTGCATAGCAGCTTGCTAACTCCTGGAATTTATGCTGTTGGTTCTAGGCAACCAATTGCAACAAGCAATTGGTTGTTCAACTCCACTGCAGTGATGACAGCAGATGTCTCTGATCAAAAGACTCAAGTGCTACTTAAGTACTTAGTCGCATAGGTAAATCAAACATTCTGAACTGGTATATCGTACCCAGTAGATCAGATACACCGGCCCCACCGGTACTTCTTACAGCAAAGAGGAACACCGCAACGTTACTGCTCACAGCTACCACGAGCCAAGAATACCTGACAGGGGGGTGAAGAAAAAGGCCTGGCGCCCAGCACACCACGGCTTGAAAATATATCAAGCATAAACATTGCTGGCAATTTAGTGTGTTCCTGTCTTCATTAAGTTTATCACCATTTATTCTATGCTATTGATTCTCAATATGATTACAATGGCCCCATCACTCTCCACCAGAAGCCACCTTTTAAAAGAAGGACCTACCCGACCTAAGTGAAAAAGCAAGTGAAGTCCATCCTATGAAGTAAGTGAATACATCGGACAATAAGAGTTTTCCTATCAAGAAATTGTCTCCATTCACTATATAATGACAGTTACGAGCACTGGGCTTGGCAAGGCGCTGTTACACATACTCTACTCCAAGAATACTAAGGTATAATTACATGACAGCGGAAGAGATAGCCAAAATTGCCACCCAGGACATTCGGACCGGCGTGCCTATATACTAAGGCACCTTGGCCCCCCTAATTCTGTATTTTGCGAACTTGTATACGAACAAAGCCTGACTAGACCGCTTCATAAGCATAGAGTCGAGACTCTACCCCGTCTGACAATGCTGGTTATATGAGGCCGGAGAAGGGGGTACGGCGGACGGCGCAGGATTCTGATAAACTTGAAAGTGAACTACCTTGGTCCTTTTCTCTTCACCATACGCCTGACTCCTGACTCCTGTACTTATGGTAGTGGTGAGGGTCGAGTCAGCATAGCCCAACACAGTCCGCATCGTTTTTCTGAGCTCCTTCGCGGCCGAGCTTTTTTGCAGAGAAGACGTCGGTATCGATACTGGTTCACTGCACTGATAAGCTGAGTAGGTACCGGTATGGTGCTAGTAAGGTTGCCGACTGGGGGTAATTATGCCGTGAAGCTCTCGAAAAGATACTACAACAACGGCATTGTCGGGCAATGAGTGAATCCAGGAAATATTCGGCGAGGAATTCCTCGGCGCTAGAGCCATGCCTCAGGGCCGGCCCTTGACGAGCCCTCCCAACTGTTCCGTTATCATGCTGCCTATGCTCAACCTTGGGCTGGTCTGTCCCCCGAAGTGACGGCAGATAAGGCTGGAAGCTATGTTGCCCCCTTTGAACGACTTCACGGAGTTCGTACTGATTTGGAGGTGGTAACCAAGTCTGAGGCTGAGGGTGAATGGGACGTTTACAGATTCTGGCATTGGGTGCATGTTCTTGTAACTGAGCCAATTGTGTATGCAGAGCCACTCCTTCGAAAGGTTATGGTACTTTGTCGTTGTTCTTGCTACCTCGGTGTGTCTTGATGATATTGATGTCTAATCAAATAATCAACGGGAATGAAATAGTCGAAAGGAAGAATATTTGTCGACCCCCATATTCCTTATTTGACGTCAACTAAAACGTGTCAGCTCATTATTTCAACCCATTTGACCCGTACGTTAGATAAACGCCAAGGCGTTAAGTAATCGAGCCGCGAGGAGTAGAGTGTGCTCTTATCAACTGTACATGATGTTGTAGGCTCGGACAGCACGTTCCCGGAGTTCTTCAGTAGGCCACAGAGTGGTGACCCCCTATATAAAATACAGCCCATTCAGGAGAAATGTATACTTAGATGGGTTATATGCTATATAGGGCTAAGGGGTTGCATATATTATCTATCAATCCATCCACCAGATATGCCTTCCGTTAAGAAGGTTGATGTTTGTTTTACAAGGCGGGCGAGCACATAGAAAATTGTTGCCCTTGAGATTATACTACCTGTTTTTGATTCTGATTAGCTCTGAATTACAATCATGCTGATTCGCTATAGCACCTGTCTAAAGGATCTGATTCGCTGTTAAAAGCAGTGATTCTAGTCGTTCCGTGACTAAATACACTAGTAATTATAAGGCCTTAAATGCCTGCCGGAAGGCTTACGGTCACTTTAAGGCCTACGATAAGGCCGATTACGATAAGGCCTACGATAAGACCTTCTACAGAAGAACTAAGATACACGCCTGAGTTTTAATCCGATTAAAAAGCAGTTACTTAAATCTGAATCTGTAGAAAAAGGGCTATTAAACGGTATATTTAATTAAATCGTAGCCCTTAAGGTAGGCTTACTATTAAAGCTAATAGTTTTAATTCTGTAGGTTCTTAAGGTTCTTAACCCGAACCCTAGCCTTTCCCTTCCTCTTTACTTACTTAAGCCTTTAGGTTCGAATTAAGTAAGTAAGTAAGTAAGTAAGTAAGTAAGTAAGTAAGTAAGTAAGTAAGTAAGTAAGTAAGTAAGTAAGTAAGTAAGTTAGTTAGTAAGTTAGTTAGTAAGTTGGTTAGTAAGTAAATTCGCTATTAAATAAGTAAATAAGTAATTAAATAGGTAAGTAAGTAAGTAAGTAAGTAAGTAAGTAAGTAAGTAAGTAAGTAAGTAAGTAAGTAAGTAAGTAAGTAAGTAAGTAAGTAAGTAAGTAAGTAAGTAAGTAAGTAAGTAGGTAGGTAGGTAAGTAAGTAAGTAAGTTAGCTAGTAAGTTAGTTAGTATATTAGCTAGTATATTAGCTAGTAAGTAAGTAAATAAGTACGTAAGTAGGTAAGTAAGTACGTAAGCTATTTAGTAACTTACCTATTAAGTAAGTAAGTAGGTAAGTAAGTACGTAAGCTATTTAGTAACTTAGCTATTTAGTAACTTAGCTATTAAGTAAGTAAGTAAGTAAGTAAGTAAGTTAGCTAGTAAGTTAGCTAGTAGGTTAGCTAGTAAGTTAACTAGTAAATTAGCTAGTAAAGTAGTTAGTAAAGTAGCTAGTAAATTAGTTATTTAATTATTAAGTAGTTTAGTAACTAAGTACTTAAGTAGGTTAGCTAATAAGCTAGTAAATAAGTAAATTAAAAAGTAGTTAAATTAAAAGTAAGTAAGTAAATAAATAAATAAATAAATAAATACGTAAGTAAGTAAGTAAGTAGGTTAGCTAGTAAGTTAGCTAGTATATTAGTTAATAAGTAGATTAGCTAGTAAGTAAATTAGCTAATAAGTATATAAATAAGTAAGTATATAAGTAAGTAAGTAAGTAAGTTAATAAGTAAGTTAGCTAGTAAGTTAGCTATTAAGTAAGTAAATATATAGGTAAATAAGTAAAACTGTAAGTAAGTAAGTTAAATAGTAAGTAAGTAAGTTAGCTAGTAAGTTAGCTAATAAGTTAGCTAATAAGTAAATTAGTAAGTTAGCTAGTAAGTAAATTACCTAGTAAGTAAATTACCTAGTAAGTAAATTACTTAGTAAATAAAATACCTATTAAGTAAGTAAATAAGTAAGTAGGTAAGTAAGTAAGTATATAAGCTAGCTAGTAAGTTAGTTATTAAGTAAGTAAGTAAGTAGGTAAGTAAGTAGGTAAGTAGGTAAGTAGGTAAGTAAGTAAGTAAGTAGGTAAGTTAACTAGTAAGTTAGCTAGTAAGTTAGCTAGTAAGTAAATAAGTAAGTAAGTACGTAAGTAGGTAAGTAAGTAAATAAGTTAGCTAGTAGGTTAGTTAGTAAATTAGCTAGTAAAGTAGTTAATAAAGTAGCTAGTAATTTAGTTATCTAATTATTAAGTGAATAATTTATAAATAAATATTTCGCCGCTTAAGGCTGCGAAGGAGACGATAGAGTAACGCCCTTCGCGGCGTATTTACTTAAGTAGCTATTAAGATTCCGATCCTTCCTAACGGAAGGCCTTCTCGGCAGGCGGTCCTACCGCCGTTCTCCAGTATATTTTAAGTCAAACACCCTATAAGTAGGCCACCCTTTAATATAGCACTAGCTACCTTTCCCGAATGCTTAATACTATTAACACACTTAAATCACTCTTTAATTTCTTAACACTTAATTAACTTTAATATAAGATTCTTCGTTTATAGAGTGTTGCAGAGGCGAGTAACCCTTATAAAAGACTAAAAGCTACCGGCCTTACTACGTTAAGGTTAATTAAAAATAAGCCCGAAGGCCTACACTCTCGAACGACCGTCGACTATAGAAATAAAGGCAGAGAAACAAAAGGGATAATATTTAGGTTTAATTACGTTAGGATAAGTATAGGTAGTAAAACTTCGTTATATATTATTCTTATCTAAGTAAAAAGAGTAATTAAAACGAGTACTCGAAATACCTTTTAAAAGATATCGATATAAGGTTAGTAGGTCTAGTACTACTAGCTACCGCGTTAAGCCTCCTTTAGCGGTTTAAAAACCTAAACCGTTAAATATCCTTTTTTTAAGTAACTTTAAAATATAAAAGAAATATAAAATTATCGTAAAACTTTAAACGAAAAACGACTAACTTTAACTTAAGCTTTAATAAAGCTATATTTTAAGCTTACTTTACTACCCGGTTTATCTTCCTTTTCCGTATAAAAACTATTAGATAATTAACTTTAATTTTAACGTATATCGTTTATTTATCCGGTATACTTTTTTTACTATTTCTTTACCTTTGTGTTATACCGATCGATATAAGCTTATTAAGTATAGTATACTTTTATTACTTTAGTATACCGGAATTAATATTAACTATCGTTTATAATTAAAAAGTAGTTAATATTTATAATCGGAACCTTTCTTTTATTATTAACGTTTTATAAAAGGAAATTTAAATATATTAAAATCTTTAAGTTTACTATAATACGATTATAAAGTATATATCGTTTAACGACTTAAGGTTAAGATTAATTAAGACTAAAAAGAACTAAGGTAATATTCCGGTTTTTTTATTCTTTAAGTTCCGGACTAACTTAACTATTTAAAAGTTAATAAATAGTTACCGTTAAAGAAAACCGTAATATCTTTACGATAGTACTATATTTAAATAAGATTAGTATATAAAATTAAAAACTAAAATAACGTTAATTATTAAAAGAAAGATTTTAAAAAGTACTTCTCTTTTTAATACTTAATAAGATAAAGCGTAAAAATATCGATTTAAAAGGTTTAAAAAATAATCGTTTAAAACGGTAGCTCGTTATAGCTAATATAGTAATCCGGCTTACTTTATATATTAATCAGCCGAAAAAAGAGTTTATATTACTATAAAGTATTTTAAGTCTGTCTTTATTAAAGATAATTATATCGCTTTTATAATATTTAATAAAAAAACTATTTAGATAATACTATTTAACGTCTTTTTAAAATACCGTGTTTTAAAATATAATTATTAACGTTTTTAGCTAACGTATATAGCTTAGTTTATATCCGAACTTTCGGTAATATATCTCGATATAAATCTTTAAAGTAACGTTAAATTTATTTTTTATTAATAAATAAACGATATATCTTATAGCTGTTTAATCTATATATTTAATATAATTACTTCGGTTAATAAATTCCTTATACTTTAAAATCCTTATTCGAAAGGTTTTTATAACTATAAAGCTATTATAGCTACTATTCTTAAAGCGAAAGCAAACGGTATAAAAGGTTTCGAAAAGCTTAGTCGAAATAAAAAAACGTAAGCCGTTATTTTTAATTATATCTTAAAGAAAGTTTATAATAACTCTTCGGATATTAGTATTTCTTACTATAGTAATTTATTAGTCGGTATCGATAATATAAGCTTTTTAATAAAGTTAGTTATATTAAAGAAAATACTTTTACTTACCCTTAATATTATTAACTACTTAGAAAATAAACTGTTTTTTAATTAAGTTTAAATTTTAACTATTAGTATTTAGCTTAAACAGGTTATTTAAATCTCTTACTTTAAGTTAAAAGTTATTAATTTAAATCTTCTTTTAAAGGTATTAAACGAAATAATATATTCCTGTTAGTATAAAAAAGAATTTTAGTTCTTTCTCTTTTCGAAGATATCCTTTTAAATTATAAAAGTTAAAAAAGTGTTTATAAGAATTAGATTTAAAAATAAAGCGTTAGTAAGATATATAAAAAGAGAGTTTTAAAAAGTATTATTTAACTAATTTTTTAACTATTTAGTTATTTATATTTAAAGCTTCGAAGAAAAGAGGTCTGCTTAAGATTATTTCTTATATATAAAAAAGAAAAACTATATTCCGGAAGATATAAGCCCGGCTTTTTATATTTAAGTTAATAAAGTTAATAAAGCTAGTAGTAAATAGCTTTTTACTTATAGCCGCTTTTACGTCGGCTATATTTTTAATATATTAAAAGGAATTTATCTTTATTTAAAATAAATTTATATATTAAAGTTAATAAAGAAGATAATAGGTATATATAAAAGAATTTTTTAAAAGGTAAATAGGTAAATATATATAAAGTTTTAAAAGTAAACGTTAATAGTAAAAAAAAAAGAAAATAAAATCTTATTACGATAAATAAAGGTAAAGTCTTTATAGAGATTAAAGTTAACTAAACGGCTTTTTTTTAATATAAAGGCAGGTAATCGATAATAAAAAGCGCGTTACCGAAAGAATTTACTTTAAGTAAGTAAATTAACTAAGTAATTATATTACCTTTTAGTTCTTTATAAAAGTAAATACTTTTTATTAATAACTTAAAAAATAATTTTATTTATTACTTATTATTTAAATATAGTAAATTAAATAAAGACTTTTATTAACTTAAAACGTTTTTTTTTTCTTTTATTATAATAAGAAGGTATACGGTTATAAGTAAATTAGTTAAGTTATTTACTTTTATTTCTTACTTAAATTTAGATATTTTTATTTTCGATTTAATTTTTTTAATCTTTTTTTAACTTTAACTTTAAACTACTTTCTTCTTTAACCGACTTTTCTTTTTTTATACTTACTTTATTAATATACTTTTCTTATATATTTAAAATATCTTTTTCTTTTATTAATATTAACCGTTCTTTAAAAGCGTAAGCTTTTTTTAAATAACTTTTTTAAATTTACTTTTATACTTTTATTCGGCTTTATATTAAAGATAATATTATTTAATACCTTTTTATTTTTAAAAGTTTTAAAAATATAAAAAATAACTTTAATAATTTTAACAAAACTTAAAATAATATTCTTAGTTATATTACCTTTTTTAAGTATAAAGATAAACTTAGTTAATACTATTACTAGTAAGTAATTAAGGATATTACCGTATTTATTACCTTTACCGACCGGCTTACTTTTTATTTTAATAATTTTATTAAAACTAATAAATATAACTATTAGCTTTTTACGGTTTATTTTATTAATAAGCTTTTATTCGGAAAATATATCGAACAGATTAAAACTTAAGCGGTAAAGTAATAAGCTATAATAATCGGATTCTTTAATTACTAAAATCGGAATACTTATAACTATTATATTAAAGTTTTCGGTATTTTTTATATAAAGTATAAAAACGAAGATAAAGATCCGGTTTAATTATACGTTAACTATCTTTTTTTTAAATATCTTTCTTATTTTAGTATTTATTTTAAAGCTTACGTTAATTATATTTTTAAAGTTATTACTACTAATTATAACTTTAACTAAGTAAGCCTAATTAACTAATTTAACGGTAAAGTATATAAAGTTATTTAATATAATTTAGTTATAGCTTAATTATCTTTTATAAATTTTAAAAAGCGTTTAACTAAAGATAAAGTAGTTATATTAGTTAATATTACTAAAGAGAAACGATTTTATTATAAATAATAACTTATTATATTAATAGCTATTTAAAAAGAACCGGATTTATAAAAGGAATATAAAAATAAAGTTAATTATAAAGGTATAAATCCGGCGGATAAATAGGTAAATAAATTTTTATATAAAGGTAAATAAGATTTTTAGTACCGGAATCGATATTTTTTCTTAAAAACTAAAAACTAAAACTGTAAGTAGCTTTTTTTCCTTTAATAGCTATACCTATAATATAAAACTACTTAAATAAACGTAATATAAATAAAATAAAAACTAAAAGAAATAGAATAAAAATAAAGGAAAACTAAAAGTAATAAAAAAGATAATAATAAAATAGAATACTAACGGTAGAAAACTATATTTAAACGGTTTTATAATAAACTAATAACGGTTTATAGACGGTAGACAGATTAACTAAATGTTTTTAAATAATAGAAACTAAAAGAAAAAGGAATAAAATAGGAATTAGTAATATTAAGAAAGTAAAGGTTTATAGTAAATATCTTATAAAAGAGATATAAGGAAATTATTATCTTTAATTCGATATATTAAAATTTAAATAAATTAATTATCTTATTTAGCCTTTTTTTACTTAAATATCTCTTTTACTATCGTTTAGGTTTAAAGTCGAAAATTAAAGATAGTTACTTCGTCCGGGTTATTAAAGTCGTTTAAATTATCTTCTTTTCTTATATCGAAAACTATAAGGATTAAAATCTTTAAAAGATTTTAAAATTAATTAAAGTTAAGTAAAGTAAAAATATTAAGTTTTAAGACTTAAAATATATCGGTTATAAGTACTTTATCTTAATAAACTTTTAAAAGTTTTTTAATAGCTTTATAAATAAAAAGTAAAGAAACTAATAAAAGCTTATCGTTTAAAAAAAAAACTTATTTATTTTTATTTTAATCTTATAGTATCGGAGTTTTTAGTTTTTAAAAACTTTAAGTATTTTAAATAAACTTTTTAATATTTTTAATAAAAAATATATTTTTAAAAAGAATCTTATTAGTTATCCGGAGTTAATAAATATATTTAAATAAAACTTAATTAATAATAAATAGTCCTTTTTAATAGTAAGTAATTTTAATAATTTTTAAATAAAATATTTTTCTTATATAGTTATAAATTAAAACTATATTACCTTTTTAAAGCCGGCTTTTTTTAATTAAACTTTAAGAGTTTACTTTATCGGCTACTTTTTATCGGTATATTATTACTACTTCGATAGCGGTTTAAATATTTACTTTTTAATTAGTTATAAATTAAATCCTCGTTTTAAAAGCTTTTTAACTATTTTAATTAAGCTTTTATAAAACGACTTTTTATATAAGAATCTCGGTTTTTAAAAAGATTAATAGTTTTTATTTAAAAATAAAGTAAAAAGGTATAAAACTATAAGAATAGTAAATCGAGGTATAATTAATAAAGATTATAATCTTAAAGTACTACCGTTATAATATCTGTCTGTTTATTATTTTAATTAAAACGTTAGTAATAAAGTAATATCCTCTTTTAATAATCTTTTAAGCTAAAGGATTATAAAGCGAAACTTAAACGAAAGAAATACTAAGTTATTTAATAATAGCTTTAAACTCTTTTTTATTCTTTAGTTCTCCGTTAATATTAATAAATAATAAATATTTATAAGTAAAAATAATATCCTTTTAAAAGAACCTTTTTATTATTAATAAATCCGATTTCTTTATCGGTTTAATAATTACGTATCCTGTTAGATTATATCGAGTTTTAGTAAAAAATTAATAGCTTTAATTATTAAATATATATTAAATATTAACTTTAATCTTTTCGAATAGCTATCCGGAAACTATAAGATAAATACTTTTATTTTAAAGTTTCGGATTATATTTATTATACTTAAGATAAGTTTAAATAGCTTCGGTAACGTTTAATTAAAGTCGTTTTTAGAAATATAGTCTTTTAAGCTTAACGAATATTATATTATAGCCTTTATATCCGAATTTCTTATAATAATCCCGAAGGATTTTCCGTTAAAAGTCGGGATTATTAATAATATACCGGCGTAAAAGCTTTTTCTTTTTTTATTTTTAAAAAGTATAATTAATTACTTAATATCTTAACGTTTTATTCTTAAATCGTTTAGCGGCTTATCTTTATATTCTTTAAAGAATTATACTAGTAGTAAAGAACTTTATATACTATAGAGATTTATCAGACTAAATTAACTTCGGGTTTAAGATTTTTTCTATTAGTATTATATTAATTTAAGTATTATATTAATTATCGAGGTTTTTTTTAAAAGTTTTAGTTAAGGCTTTAAAAATTAATAGTCGAGAAAGTATATCGGCGATAAAATTCTTTATTCCAGGAATATACTTAATAATAAAGTCGAAAATCTTAATAATAGCAATTTAATAACTTACTAAAACGTTTAAAATATTTAATATCTTTTTATTAATTTAATTAACGAAAACTTATATATTTATTTTTAAAATAAAATAATATTTAAAAAGATATTAATAAAGTTATTAAAAAACGTAAAAGGCTATTTAGTATTTTCTTTTCGTAGTATTATACTTTTACTTAGCTTAAGTTTAAAAATTATTTTCGAAATAAGTTAGTTTCCGGTAACCTTTAACCTTTTATATTAAAACGGCTTTTTACTTAACTAAACTAATATCGATTATTAAGATAATAGCTTTAGTATTAAGCGAGTAATTAATCCCGATAATAACCGGTTTATTAACTAATATATTAATTAATTTTTTTATAATAATTTATTAAGTTTTTTTTTATTAAAATAAGACGTTTTTTTTTATTAAGTTATAAAGTAATTAAGTAATAATAATAAAGTTTTAAATTTAATAGTTATAATAAATAATTATTCTTAAAAATAATCGAAGGTTTTTAAGATTATTATAAACTGTTTAGCCTTTAATCTTTTAAATCTTTTTTAGTTAAAAAGAACGCCCGATCGATTTATATATATAACCGATAATATTTATTCGCTTTCGATATTATTTAGATTTAATATTTAAAATCGTTACTTTTATTAGCTTAGTATTAAAAAAGACTTAATTAAAGTTATAAATATATTCTATAATATAATAACAAATACTTAAAAGCTCTTTTAATATTTTATTTAAGTAAATTAACTTCGAACTTTTAATAGTAATATTATTAAAGAAAGTTTAATAAATATAAAGAATTAAGTTATATAATAATCGGACTATAATCTTTATAAATTAAGTAACTAAGTTTATCGCTTTTATCGGTAAAGTATATATCCGGAAAAAACTTAAAAAAGTAATAAAAGTTATTATATTTTAATTATTTAAATAAAGCTTAACTTAATTATATTTAAAGAAAAAGTCGAAAAAAAATAAAATCTTATATATTATAAACTCTTTAAAGAATTAATTAACTACTAACGGTATAAAAACATCTTTAATTATAAACGTATTATACTTTTAAATATTATTAATAAAACAGAAGTTATTATTTTTTTTTTAAACTAAAAACTAACGATTATAGTATAAACTATAACTATTCTTAATAATTTGTTTTTTTAAGTATTTTTTAAATAGCTTTAAAGTTTTCGACTTAAAAGTATAAAAGATCGGGATATTCTTTAACTAAAAGATATTATAAAGAACGGTTCGAATAACTTAAAAAAAGGTAACTTTTTCGATAATTTTTTTAATTTTAGATTAATTTTATACTAAACTCTTTTCTTAGTTAATTAATATATACCGGAATATCTTTACTTTAACCGGATTAAGATTATTATAACTAGTTTTTAATATCTTTTTTTATTTCTTTTTAGTTAATCGGCTTTTAAGCTTAATATCTGAAAACTTCGGTTAAATTTAAAAGTTATATTTATTAGATAGTAACTTAGCTTAATTAGCTTTAACTATTTCGACTTTTTTTACTTTTTATATTAGATTTTTTTTTAAAATAAAGCTATCCGGTTTTAAATTATTAACTAGTTTAACTTTAAAAATAACTTTTTTATAAAAGGTATTAACTATTTTTATTATCTTTTTAATAGCTTAACGCGTTTACTTTTAAAAAAAAGGTAAGTTAAAACTTTTTTTTTATAGTTTTTTAATTTATCGCTTATACTAACTATAAAAGTAATAGTAGTTTTCTTTTTATTAAATAAAAAAGTATATATTTATAAGTTTTATTTTAACTACTTTAAATATTACTAAAACGAATATAGGTATATCTTTATCGAATAAAAAAAGAATAGAAATATTACTTAATTCGAGTTAATCGGAAACTTAAGTAAAGACGTTTTTATTACTAATAGCGCTGTGTTTTTCGGAAATATAACTATTAAGCTTTAGTTTTTTTTAAGCTTATTTTCTGAATAAAAGTTAACTTAAATAAAAGTTTTAAGCTTACCTTTTACTATAACGACTAGTTTAGTATTACTAAAATAAAAATTAGCTTTAAGTAAGTTATTAAACGAATATTCGAAAATAAGCTTTATTTAAAAGATAAATAGTATTTTAAGAAAGATATTATAGTTTATCTTTATAATTCTATCCTTTACTATATAAAAAACAACTTATTTATAATAACTTTCGATTTAAACTAAGGTTTTAAAGACGTTTAAAAAGTTAATCTTTTTTTTATCGTATACTTAAAAACCGATATCGGTTTAAATAACCGGAAGTTTATATTTATTATAAATACTTACCTTTAAAAAGTTAAGTTCGGCTTCGATATCGAGTATAAATAGCTAAGTATTATTACTTTTAGATCCGATTCGGATAATAAAGTAGTAAACTAAAGTAATACTTTTTTAAAGTCTTTCGATATAAGTATTTATATTAATAACTTTTTAACGAAAATATACTTTAATTATATTAATTCGAGTATTAAGAACTTTTTAGTTTTTAAAGAAAAACTTAATCGAATCGAAACCGAGCTAGTTTTATTATAAAGACTTATCTTTTTATTATACTATTATTACGTTTAAAGCTTTAGGTTAATTATTTACTTTATTATTTAGGTTTTAGCTTTCTTTATAATTAAAATAAATAATCTTTATTCTATTATTTTAAAGTATTTAAATATAATAAATAATACTATCTTTAAAGTTAGAACGTATTTAAAAGATTTTATTTTAAGTATATTTTTTAAAAGTATAAAAAAACCGATTAACTAATATTTTTCTAAAATCTAGGATAGCGTTTTATACTTTTATTTATAGGTTCTTTTTTAAAAAAGGCTAATTAATATTATTCTTTTTAGCTTTCTCTTTAGCTTAGTCTTTAAATATCGGAATACTTCGAATAACGGTTTTTAAAACTTTATTTTCGACTTAAATAGTCTTTCGCTTTTTAACGGCGCTATCGTTAACTTAAGTTTAATTATTAACGTTAAGAACTTTTCTTTACTTTTTAATATTAAAGATTATTATCGGAGAGGCGGTAATAGTTAGCTTTTTAAACGGTATATATCCGGAAGATATATTTAAAATACTACTTTAATTAATAACTATTTAAATCGACTTAATATTTATATTATTATTATTAAAATTATTTATAAGATTATAAAGTAACTTACCGATAATATACTTAAGATTACCTCGGAATTAAGGTTTATATTTAACTAAAATTCTATACTTTTTAACTATAAGTATTTAGTTTTAATTATTTCAGGCTCGAAGTTTTAAAGTTATTAAAACGACTTAAAAAGCTTTTACTCTTTTCTTATTACAGTATTAGCTAATTAAGTTTACCCGGACTAGCTCCTTTTTACTTTTAAAGACTTTATCTCTCGTTTTAATTACTTAAAGTATTTATTTTAAATTTAAATAAAAAAGAATACCCTTTTTCTTTAGCTTTTTAAATAAAAAGTATCGATTAACGTTATAGTTATTCCGTTTATATTTATAATAGAGTTTTTTAGTCTTATCTTTTTTAAACTAGTTAACTTTTATTTTATAATAATAAACGTAAATAGTAAAGTCTTATTTATTAATATATTCTTTATTAGTTACGTACTTAGCGATATTATTAAAGCTAGTTAAAAAGGTAAGATTTTAAATTTAATTCTTTAATAAAATACTTTTAAATAACTAGTAATAATTATATAATTAGGCTTTAACCTTTTCGTATACTTAGTTTCGGATATTATTAATATTTTATTAGAAATAAGAGTTCTTTTAACTAATTTCCTTTTAAAAGTCTATATTACTAATCTTTAAGTTATTTAGTTATTTAAAAAGATCTTTATACTAATCGTCGGATATAACCGAAGGACTAATACTAGCTTATAGATTTAAGTTTTACTTATTAAAGATTTTAAAAACTATAGCTTAAGTATAGAATTAAGTAGCTTTATTTTAAAACGTAAGATCTTTAAAAAAGAAAGCCGGTATAAAATCCGGTTAATAGGTTTATAAAGTTATTACCGGGAAAATAAGATCTTATCTTTACCGGTTATTATAAATATTACGTTTAAATATTTTCTTATTACGCTCTTTTTTATATTAAATAATTAAATAAAGCTTTAAAAGATTATTTATTAAGTAAGATTAAAATTAGCCTTTTAAAGAATTTTCCGTAACTTTAAGCTCGATATATAACCTTTTAATCTAAAAAGTAAGAAGTTTATTTTAAAACTCTGTTTAAGTCTAATAATCTCGCTTCCCGGCCTTTATAAAAAGTTAATTATACTTTAAAACAATAAAGCGAAATAACTTTAAAAAGTTAATAATATAAATAAAGATAAAAGCTTTTCTTTTTTAATCCGGGGTATAAAGTTACTAGCGATTATAACGTTTATACGCTTACTTTAATCGTTTCTTTTAATTAACTTAAGTTTAAACGTTCGATATCTATATCGTAAAGTCTGTTACTATCTTTAGTCTTATAACTATCGTCTTTAAAATCTTTAAAGTATATTAATTAGAAATCTTTAAAATCGAACGGATAATATTATAACGTTTAAGATAATCGGTAATATTAATACTATTAAAAAGCTTAAAACTAAATACTTAAATCCTTTCGACTAGTAGAATACTAATAAATAAGCTTAAATATTATATTAATAAAAGAGCTAAAAAAGGATACGCCGGTGTTTAAGGTTAATTAAAAGGTATAAAGGTTTCGTTAGTTTCCTTTTTTAAAAGAGTAGAAAAAGTTAGTTAATCTTTTATTAATATTTTCTTTTTTTATTTTTTATTCGAACGATTTAGTTTTTCTTATTTTTTTCTTTTTAACGTTCTTTTTAACTTATTTTTAATCTTCGTTTTTTCGTTAGTCGTTTAATTAAACCTGTCGATACAATTAACTTTACTATATAATATTAAATTATTATTTAAAATAAATAAAGGTGCTTAATATATTATAACTATAAACTTAAAGGAAAAAAATAAAATAAAAGAATATATTAAACCTCTTTTTCTATCGATAAAGTATTAAATAAAACTTAAAAATACTTAATTAATCTTAAGTTTACCGAAAAAAATACTTAATATAAGTCCGGGATAATAGTAATAAAAATAGATAAACGTTAGTTACCTCGATACCTATCGGAATAAGAAAAACACTTTAAATAAAATATTCTAAAAAGTAAAATATAAAACAGATTTAATTAATACTATTATTAAACGGTATAACTATCGTAATAATCCTTTTTTTCCTTAAGCTCTTTAAAAAACCTGTCTTTCTTATTAATTAACTATTTAGCTATTTATATATAATGTTTTCTAAATCTCTTAAAAAAAAAATAACTTAAAACTTAGATTTTTAATTTAATTAGTACGATACCGGTAAACTATAAGGTTATATTCGACTATAGAAACTCGCTTCCCTTTTATATTTCTTTATTTTAAATAAGTATTCGGTTTAATAATAGGTAAAAAAACCTTTTCTTTCGTAGGCTTATCTCTATAACGTTATCGATTTATCGTATATTATAATAAAAGTAGAATTAATCGGTAAAATTCGGTATTAAACGTCGTAGCTTAAGTATTTACCTTACTTCCTTTAGTCTATACTTTTAATATCTAATAGTTATAAACTTTAATTCCGGTAAGTCTTATACTTAAACAGCTTAAAAGTATATAGTTTTAAACGTCGATATATTTTTTAAAATATTTTTAGTTTAATTAAATTAAAAAATCTAAAAAAGCCGAAAAAACCTATATTCGATTTATAAAGCAGATATTAAATATTATAAAGGTAAGTAACCCTTATAAAAAACTAAAAGCTACTAGCCTCGCTATATTAAAGTTAATTAAAAGTAAGCCCGAAAGCCTATACTTTCGAATAACCGTCGGCTATAAAAATAAAAGCAGAAAGACGAAAAGGATAATATTTAGGTCTAATTACGTCGGGATAAGTATAGGTAATAAAACTTCGTTATATATTATTCTTATTTAAGTAAAAAGAGTAATTAAAACAAGTACTTAAAATACCTTTTAAAAGACACCGACGTAAGGTTAGTAGGTCTAGTACCACTAGCTACCGCGTTAAGAGTAATTAGACCTTTCTGATTTATTAAAGCTAATTTCGAAGCTATAAACTTACTGCTAAGCCCGATAAATAGCCTTAACCTTAACTAGCTTAGTATTTAAGCTTATATTAACCTTCCTTTATTTTAAAAGCCGGATAGCTTTTAACTAAACCTTTAACTCCTCGTTCTTTCTTTTAGCCTATACTAATTCGGTATTCTTTTAGTCTTAGCCGTTTCTAATCTTTTTAAATAGTAATTATTTTATACGATTGTCTTTTTTCTTTAAAGTCGAAAAGTTATCTAGTTAAGCTTAAAGGTCGATAGTCTTTTTAAAAGTAAACTAGATAGTATCGTCGCTCTTCGAATAACTATTTTATTTAAATCTAATTGAAAATAGCTTAAGTAGTTCTTTTATAAACGTATAAAGAAAGGTTTTAGCTATATTTCGATTCTTAAGAAAAAAAAGGCTTATTAAAAACTTTACTATCGAAACTAGCTATAACCCGGCCGCTTTTTATTTACTTTTAATATTTAAAGCCGTTAAACCTTTCTTTTAAGCTTTATTAAAGTAAAGGAGAAAGTTTCTTTTTTTTATAATAAAAGAGCTACTATAATAGCTTAAACTCGAAAGGTGTTTTCGGTAAGCCTGTTTAAAAGTAGAGAAGACTAATAAATCGAAAGGTTAAAAAATATAAAATATATAAGCTAAAAGAAAAAAAAGGTATATATTATTTCGGAAGTAAAGCTATATAAAATCGTTTATTATATAGCTTTTATAGTTATCGAAAATAAGTAAACGGGTTTTTAATCTGTAGAAAAGTTAAATATAAAAGATAAAGATTTCTTTTAGTTAAAAGATAGCTATAAGGTTTATTATTTACCTTTTTTCTATCGCTATAAATCTTTAAAGATCGAATTTTAGCTTTAATCGAATATTTAAAGAGAACTATTATTATTAGACCGATTTACCTTTAAAAATAACTAAGAGAGGAAAGGCTACGTTTATAACAGAGATAGTTAACGAAAAAGACTTAAGCCTTCGAACTAAATACTTTTTTTTATACCGAACGGCTTTTAAAACTACTTAGAATAAGGCTATTTAAGCCTTAGCCTTTTATAATTCTAACCTTATCTATATTATAATAGTTCTCGGCTTTAATAGCTTTAATATAAAAAAAGGCTAGATAATAAAACTAAGGCTTAATTATAGCCGTATTGACGCGGTGGCTAGTGGTACTAGACCTACTAACCCTACGTCGGTGTCTTTTAAAAGGCATCTCGAGTGCTCGTTTTAATTACTCTTTTTACTTAGATAAGAATAACATATAACGAAGTTTTACTGCCTATATTTATCCTGACGTAATCAGACTTAAACATTGTCCCTTTCGTCTCTCTGCCTTTATTTCTGTAGCCGACGGTCGTTTAAGAGTATAGGCCTTCGGGCTTACTCTTGATTAACTTTAACGCAGCGAGGCCGGTGGCTTTTAGTCCTTTATAAGGGTCACTCGCCTTTGCGACAGTATAAGCCTTATTAACTTTTATAGCTTTTATTATTTAGCTTTTTTAAGTTTAAATTAAAGGATTTCTTTTTAAAAATCGTTTTATTTAGTAACAGCCGATAAGGTTTAAGTTGTTTTAAATAGTTAAGATCTTTTAAGTAAATTCCTTTACTTAAACGTAAGTTAGTAGTAAGCTTAAATCGCTTTAAGTAATAACCTATTTAGCTAAATAGTTTTCTTAAGTTTTCGAAAGTTTTTATTTAAGTATATAAGCGATTTAAGATAGTTAGTAGCCTTAAAGTCTGTTTTATAAGGTGCTCTTTAGTATTAACTATTTAAAGGAAGCCTACTTAATAAACTTCCTGTTCTTAATAGCTACGAAAGTATCTTTAACGTCGATTTCGAAATAAAAAGATATAATAATCAGGGGAATTAAATAGTATAAAAATAAATTAATTTAAATAAGAATTAGTTAAGAAATAAGGGAGTTATATAGGGGGTCTTTATTCGAGGTGGCGGTAAAGGAGGTAGCCTATATAAGGGGGTGGCCTACTTATAGGGTGTTTGACTTATATTAACAGTTTATGCTATATATGGATATGTTAAATCAGGTGTCAGTACTGTATGCCCTTCTCGAGGCCTAAACGATGGTCACAGATGTGCAGGGCAGTCTTTTAAATGTCCTGCCGAGCTTCGATGTCAACAGCCAGAACTTTAGCAGCCGCGTCGGTTTAAGGGGGTACCTAAAGAAGCGAAGACGGGTCGGCGAGAACAGTTCAGTTGAGACAAAGTCGTCATAAACGTTCACGTGGCTATGGTGGTACTTGTCGGATGACTACTTACTTGGTACCTAGAGATTGCTGTAGTACCCTAGGGTAGCCCAGCAGACGCTGCGGCCAAGGCCTCTAGCTCGAACAAGGGCGTCTACGATATCTTCCTCGAATTGCTGGGAACTGTTACGAGTCCGAATTATGATCGCGACCTGCCGGAGCAGAGCCTAGGTACTTGCAATTAAGCTAAGCGGCGAGGGATGATATTTGCTCTTCAATCGTCAGATTGCCGCCTGGAAGTGCGACGCCATAACCCTTTTTTTTTTTTTACATGTTGCTGGTGGAAGTGGACTAGTACACAAGGTTCGAAAGCGTGCAAGACCTGGTCGAGTAGAGCTTCTTCCAGGGCCTGAAGATCCAGTGACGGAATGATGCAAGCAGACTGCACTGACAAGGTCATCTATTAGACCGAAGTGTGACATATGCACCTTACTTACCCCGAGCAATCACCACCCCCGATACTACTTCGCGTGCCTTCTAAGGGTTGTGTCTGCCCTAATCAACCGCAAAATTGGGCCCTATTGAAAGCAAGAACAGGGTGTCACCGCTCTTACCGATTGGTGTAGCCGGCGACAACGGTGATACGGCCAGACCTGTCTTGTTTCGATGCTACTGCAAACCTATTCTTGTCAGGCAACTGTCTATAGTGCGCGACCTAAGGTCTGATATCTTCCTTCCAGTTCTTATTCTTACTTCTTTGTCATTGTTTGTGCCTGATGGTGAAGGTGGAACGCGTGTATCCACTCGTGGAACGTAGGGGCGCAGTAATTGTGGTCATCATGGGATCTACACTATAAGCGACTTGGCGACCAGCGGTGATGACACTTCGAAATATCCAGGTGCCTATTCATTTGGCCAGCCAGGATTCTATTTCGGTACAAATCTATGGAGCCAGCTAAGTGAAGAGAACTGGATTAATGGGACTCAAGTCGAAGAAGGGAAGGCCGATTGAAAGTTTGTGGATAGAGCTAAAACACTGTGTTTCAGGTCATTTCGATACCGGATAAGCGCAGGCAAGTAATCTCGTGACGGGTCCGGCCTTGTTTCTTTTGCCTAAACCCTTGCTGGAATGATTTGTGAGCGGAATTACAAAATGGCCGGGTTATTACATGTGAAGCCCAGTATTTCTGTGCGGGGACGTCAACGAGGCCATTAGTACCATGACAACGTAACTTTGCAGACGCCGGCCTAGAGACGATTTCCAGACTCGCTAAATCAACCAACGATGTGGGCCTACAGTGTAATAATTGAGGGAATCGAAGGAGAAGGTGGGTTTGATATCGTAAGTAGGATTAGATCTACATAGCACCACTGCCGAGACTATATGTGATCGTTACTCATTTGTTCCTTATAGCTTGGCAATGGATCATCAAACCACACAGCAACACAATGAAATGTACCAGGCAGAAGCTTCCTTTCAAACTCGAAGGAACTATGTGTGGCACCGTCCAGCGAGGCAATACTCTATGGAAAGGTAACCACCTGGTGGAGATGACGGTTGGTTATACGGCCAGAAGGGGACGCATCGCTCTTAGTACTCCGGCCGTGGGCCATATCACGTAGCAAGATCCAGGCCCTGATCCATCCTTGGCCATGAGGCCAGGAGCCCGCAAGGCCTCCAGCCTTGTAGGAATGGTTTCGTTCAGAGCACAATTTGATCCATGGTTACTGGGCCCACACTCGAATGTTAGCAAGGTGTGGGACGTCCAGTTATGGCTTATCGAGTAGGCAGCACACTCTTCCTGTTGATGGCGAGCGAATATCTATAAAATAGCTTCTAGGACCCCCAACGGTGGTCAGAAGAATAATTCACCAGATCAACACTACAAATCAACAGTTCAAACTACACGCCAACACAACGACCAGCAAACCAGCACAGCAAACAATACACTACCAACACATCAACTATTCACACCTCGATAGCCAAGACACAACTACGTACAGATATACCGTACAGAAATATCTCATCGAACCACTTTCCTACACACTAAAAATCAACTACCTGTAAGTTCTCAGCCTTTGCATCGTAAGATCACGTCCTAGCCTTCATGGATCTTCCTAGCTCTAACACAGAGACCCCAATCCATATAATAACCAGCAAGCTTACCATGGATATAGCACCCGACCGACATCAAGATGGCTCCTGTTGCTAAGAATGACTGCAAGGTGTGCGGTTGGACGATGTGCAAGTCATGCGGTGGCACTGCCAACTGCAAGCTGTGCGGAGGGAAGACGGTCAAGATCCCTGTCAATTGCCCATGCAGGGGCAAGCCTAAGGCTGACCCAGCTTGCAAGGTCTGCAAGGGAAAGCCGGCGCCCATGCCCAAGTTCTGTAAATGCCAGAACACGGGTGCGTGCCAGGACTGCAAGGGCACTGGCAATGGTAATGCTGGCAAGCCTACATATAAGATGAAGGACTGCAGTGCTTGCGGTGCCAGTTCGAAATGCAAGTCATGCGGTGGCACTGCCAACTGCAAGCTGTGCGGAGGGAAGACGGTCAAGATCCCTGCCAATTGCCCATGCAGGGGCAAGCCTAAGGCTGACCCAGCTTGCAAGGTCTGCAAGGGAAATCCGGTGCCTATGCCCGAGCTATGCTCGTCTTGCAAGAATACGGGTGCGTGCCAAGCTTGCAAGGGCAGTGGCAACAGCCAGTCCTGAAGAGCATGATTCCAGGTTTAAATGTATAATATTATCTGGTGATAAGAGAGAGGGATGGAGAGAGGAAGAAGGAAAGTGGAAGAAGGAGAGGAAGAGTGACAGAGGAAGAGGGAGAGAGAGAACGAACATATGCATGTTTAGATCTTAGGTTAGCTATGCTGAGTCCTTAAATAAACAAGATGCCGCAGGTCGGTCTATAGAAGTTTAGGAGCTTTTCCTCTTTAAAATTACTATCCTTATATGCCTTCCGTTAAGAAGGTTGTTGTTTGTTTTATAAGGCGGGCGAGCATATAGAAAACTGTTACCTAGAAGTTATACTAATTACCTGTTTTTAATTCTCATTAGCTCTGAAATTATAATTACGCTGATTCGCTGTAAGCACCTGTCTAGAGGATCTGATTGGCTCCCGAAAGTAGAATTTGTAGCCGTCGAACGGCTAAGAGAATTGCAGGTTACAGGGATAAAAAATGTTAATTTTGAAGTTCCTTCCGTTTCAAGCGGAGGGTACTATCCCCATACTGGTTCGCTGGGGAAGTAACTCATCGACAGTAACATTAGGGACAAAATGTCAGTTTCGCCACCATTCTAGGCCCGACCGTACAGGGAGGGCACAGGGGTTACTTATCCAGTAGAAGCTATAGGACAAGGCCTACCGATTTGCTCGAAGACCTTTGAGAAATGGGTTGATGGAAGATCAGGGCGCGCAAAATGATACTGCATGGTTTTTGCCTCGGATATTAGATTCATGTCTTTCTCACAGTCGTCGACTTCGAAAAGATGATGAAGTGCTAGCTTGCAGCTGTGTCATAGTTCTGGGGGGGGGGGGCAGGTGGCTGCTGTACAACATCGAAACCTAGCGCAAGTCAGAATTGGGGAGCGCTACTGATAGAGGGTTGCGGCACCAAGACGGAACACTTACAACGTACCCCCCCAGAAGAAAACCCCGGCCAAAATCCAGCTCGCCGCATCGAAGTCGGATGAAGATTTCAATCTGTAACAGGAAGAGTATGGTGGCACTGGGGATAGTCACCAACAAGAGACGTACGCCATAGAGATGTCGTCTTATGCTGGCATCTGTCACTTCGGAGGCCGGCGCGATGGAATTGAGGCGTGGTGGTTCCATAGTCGCCAGGGACTACAGAGATTAGCACTCTTGGGACCTGGGCAAAGTAAGGGGGTAGAGATCATTCGTTACCGGATAATCAGAACCTGGACGTAATTGAGCTGCCAGCCGGTGTGGTGGTTTCTCCGGCGGGACGAATGAGGAATAGACACAGAGGAAATCTACCCAAAACCCACGGTGAATTCAGGGTCAACACATGTACCTAGGCGCGCTCTGAGCCGAAACGATATCTCCCCTGAAGTGGCGGTAGCCCTTTCAGCAGGCCAGTTGACCTGGGCAGTTAGGGGCCAGCGAGGGTGGGTAGTAATGGGGGGCTGGTTATGAAGCCTCTTTATATGTACCTAGGTAGGTAGGTAGGTTGGCAGTAAAAGGGTACTTGATTCCGCCGCAGACCGGCTGCATGTCCCATTTATGGCGTGGCGGGCTAATCTGACCCGACGGTGCCGAGCAACAGAGGGGAGCGGAACACAGCAGAATCTCAGTATGACCCTTTTTGTTACTTGCAACTTGCATATAAGCCTAGGGCTAGCAAGACTGTACCAGAGACCAAATCTTAACGATCCCAGAAGAGAAATCTGGCAGCTACGTGCCATGGGCCCACCGTGCATATAGGTACTCCATAGTCCCGTGGACTATTCAGACCTGGAAATTCTGGTATAGGAAGCACTTGAGCCGGCTGACTGTAGCAATAGTGCACTAGTTCGAGCCAACCATGATAAGCCAGATTAATATTTTCCTCATGCAGCTTCTTTTTTCTAGCGAGCAAAAACAGGTCGCTGACACGACGTCAAGGTGCAAGTTCCTTGCCATGGATATTATTGGCCTCCTCGCATTCGGTTGCTCCTGGATCCTACCGAGGGTGTATGAATCCCTGAATCCCTGAGTGTACCTGTTCATGAACTGGCCAAAGACCCACAAGATTGACCCGGGAGTACAGTGGCTGGTTAGGAAGCGCATCGAAAAGTTCTGCAGCATCCTGACAGGAATGATCTCTGACGGAATGGCCCTACCCCAAGACGCGAAGTATGACCTTTATGATTTGTTGCAAGTGATGAGAGAATCGACCAGGCTCAGCAAGAAGGCATCCGGAAGAGCGAAATCTGGGGCGCGGCGGGTGTGTTTGTCAATGCGGGCAAGTTTATAGTGTACCTGCTTGTGCCCATGCGCCAATTCGGGGCATATCTTGTTGCGACACACCTGCCCTGCAGTGGTACCCTGTATGTATGTACAGTGCTCAGGGAATGATATCCCCACACTCATGGAGTCAATCTACAATTATATAATACCGCAGACGCCCGGGGACAGCTTAACTAGTTACAATGTATGTCGTTGCCCCATGCACATGCAGTCTGTGGGCGTTGTAGCAAAACAGGGACATTGTGTCTGTGGAGGAAATTAACAGATTTGGTCCCTCAGCAACTGTACCGAGCTGGGTGCCACATTTCGAAAAGGGTGCAACTTGAGCGGCAGAGGCTCTGACTTCGAAAGTACTGTATCTGCAGCGTAATTTCTCGCCTCAGCAGTGCGAATCGTCGTTCTCATTGAAGAACACACCAACTCAAATGATCATTAGTATGTTTGTCTGGTGCTTCCTGTTCAATCCGCCTGCATACACGCCCGCCCTATGTAATCAACTGTATCTGCCTGTGGTAACAATCAGAGGTCGCTCAGCGCCTTGTCAACGTTCCAACCCAGTGCTCTCACTCTGCGCGCCTCTCATTCCACTCCTTCTTTATAAAGTCGGCACATCTCTCCGCCACCATCATAACGGGAGCCATAGTGTGGCCACTGGGTACCCGTGGGAACACACTCGCGTCAGCAATCCGTAAATTCTTGAATCCGTAAACCCGAAGCTTCTGGTCGACGACCCCCGACTTCTCGTCGTTGTTTGACATGGGGCAAGTGCATGAGAAATGAAGGCTCGTGTGGCTGACTCTCCTGATGTAGTCGTCGATCTCCCTATCAGTCACGTTCTTCCAGGTCTTGTTCCCATCTTCCTTGTTGTCCAACTTCGCAATTGACTCTTGATTTTGCTGGACGCCCGCGCTTGAGTTTGGCAACGTAGAGGCAGAGATGTCTGGCACTAGGTTAACCGCATTGCCAACAACCTCACCGGACTTCTCCCACTCGCGAAGGAGTTCCAGATTATTTCCAGGTGCAAACGCAAATGGGGCCGGGTACGGATATCCTGAGTTCTGGAACTCCTCGGCTAGTCGCATCGTGAAGCGCACGGCTACTCTAGCGGCGGCCAAGTCTCGCTCGTCAATAAGCATCGGGTGCGTTATACGAGGGTTGGCTAGCGGATCTGTACTAGCCAGCTCAATTCGCCCCCTTGCATGTGGCTGGATTAATGTGGGGTACAGGCTGAAGAGTGAATGTCCCGGGACGTGTCTCTCCAGGCCGTTGATGGGGAAGATCATAATCTCTGTGTCTGGAATATTACGTGGTTGCGAGGCGTCCATATTGTCAGAACCGTCTTCCGCATTGGCCTGGATAGTCATAGTCTTCGCATCAATCGCGTCCGTACGAATGTAGATAGTGCTTGGAGCGGCAGAGACACCCATCAATCCCGTGCCAAGGATAACCCAAACCAAGATGTACCAGAGACCCCACAGAGATTCGAGTATGTGAAAGGTCTCCTTCTTCGGCAACTCCAGCATGATGGGGAAGCTGTAATGGTCTGCCAGTCTGGCGCCTACCGCCGGCAACTCCTTCACAATGGTGATGTTCATGCTGTTCTGTCCCTCTGTATTTTGTTCCCTGGGTCCGATGCCACTCAATAGCAACAGTTGTGGAGTGCAAATCGCCCCAGAGCAGAGAATGACTTCGCGCCTGGCCTTGACGAGATATTCTTTGCTCGAAGCTTCAGTATTCGCTGGTTTCTGGGATGAGCGGATGCGTACACCACTGATGATGCCTGATTGATCATCGATCTCCAAGCGTGAGGCAACGGTGCCGGTACCTGTCACATAAGTAAGCATTTAACCGATATGATCATGTCACACGCCCGTGATAAAATTGGAAGTAGTGACATACAAACTGTAAGGCCACCGATCCTCTGACGAGCCGTTTTCTTGCTCAGAAAGGCGTTGTACGACGAAATTCTTCTGCCTTGCTTGTCGATGGCCGCGTCTAGGTAGAAAAATCCCATGGCTGGCGCTGCCGGATCATTACAATCATTCGCAACGGACAAGCCAACCTTCTGAGCGGCCTTCTCGAGATACGAAACCCATTTGAAAGGTAAGGCAAGCTGTCGCACCTCGACGGGTCCTTGTTGGGGTATGTAGAGTTAGCAGCAAAGTCCTGGGCGGATCTACTCAGGCTCATGGCTCACCTTCATGCCCTCTTGCCTTGGAAGCCGGGTGGGCGACAGCATTTTCAATCGCGCGAAAATGCGGCTCGACATGGTTCCAGTCCCAATCATCGAGACCTAGCTCGTCGGACCAGGCGACGTAATCCCCGTGACAGCCCCGTGTCAATAACATGGCGTTTATGCGTGTGGCACCACCCATGCCCTCGGCCGTCCAGAGTCGCGTCTTTCTACCGTTTGCCTCGGGAATAGGCTCTGACCAGCGAGTGCTCTGGACCTGGAGGGTGTCACCCATGAACATGTTCTGGCTTAAGAGCGGCATGCGCGAAACCATGTTGTCCCTGACGCCGCCCTTCTCGAGGACAAGCACGGTGACTTCGGGGTCTTCCGAGAGGCGCGATGCAAGCACGCAGCCAGCTGTCCCACCTGGGACACGAATGTTAGTTTTCCGCCCTGCTATTTAGTGGCATGTGGCGATATCCTCTCACCTCCAACGATAATATAGTCATAGGTTTTTCTATCGACCTGAGCCGGCGAGCACTCGGGGTACGACGAAGGCCACATTGCAGATGTGTTTGTAGGTAAGGCCTGTTCACCAAGGTGTCAAAATATGTAGATATAGTGGCGCAAATTGAGAAAACAAAAGTGCACGAGCCGTAGTAAGCACTAAGGCGGGATGAACTTGGAAGTTCAAGGTAAACGACTCGGTTGGAATGACGGGGGCAATTGGATTAGCAACGGTCACTTCAGCAACTCTAAACTCTGAGGTTTCGTGCAGCAATGAATTTAGAGGAAATCACGCAGCCGTGATATAAACCATACCTTGCATAGCCCCACACACCCATGTTAAGACATATCTGTTGGTAGCGGGGAACGGGTACAGGCATTTAGCGGATCCTCTGAAATGACGCCCTCCAGGAAATCATTTAACGCCGCCAGTAGCCCGTGCCTACGAGCTGATTAGTTTTGGAAGTAACGCTGTAGGTCTGATTACATAACAACTTAAGCCTCCATCTAAGGACATATAATTATGTTGTCGTCTCTGGTATCTACTGCCCCTGTCGGTATTCTACTTGTATACATCTGTCTTCGACTCCTTTAACAATAGACTCAAGGTTCCTATTAGCCTCTAATTATCGAGGAGGGCCTTCCATTCTTTGGCTATATCCTGCAGATGATAAAGTATTAAACGAAGGTCTACTTGCGAATAAGGTAAGTGTTTACGTTATCTTGAAATCCCTATACACTGATACAGCATTTTCCTTCTGGACGGAGCTAAGCATAATCTTACGATATATACTCTACGGATGCCCTGGACACGTATTTAGGGTATAAACACCCCGGCACTCATCGTGGCTGCGCAGAGACAGTACCGCGATCTGAACATCCCTGTAATCATGGGGAAGGCTATCGGCAAGATCGTAGGCACGAGCGAGGTCGCCAACCAGATTATGACACGCCATTCAATGACGGACAACGGACTTTTGGTCGGCTTCAACAAAGCTATGCATCCCCCCGTCTCTCCTGGCCCAGGTCTCGATGCTCTGAACAGTGAAGCAATCCGGATTTTCGCCATCTCTTTGGCCACCTTAAACACCTGTGGTCCACGCCAGTTACCTTTCTTTTCTTGGATCCGGTCCGAGATGAATTATGGGGATGACACATGCAGACGCGGTTATGGGCCCCATGACCGTTTTCGCAACACTAGCGTTGAGGAAGCTTGGTAGTAAGTACCAGGGAGACCTCGATCTTGAAACAATATTCTTTTTGTTGTCTGATACTGACGATATCTTATAGTCAATCTGAGCGTGGGGTCAGTAAACTCGCTCTCAGGCTCCTCCCTTCGTTCTTGGCCAGCAAAACCATGCAGGCCCGGGAGCACATGGTCAAAGCCTTTGTCGAGTATTTCCGTGCCGGTTACCACCAAGCCGCATCCGAGCTCATCAAAGCCCGTCACGATTACATCGTGATTTAGCATCAGATTCACGATACTGTTGACCTACCTGGCTAGACTGGAAGTCGCTGGAGCCTTTGCTATTATCGCGAATACAGCCCCAAGCGCCGTCTATCACATCTTCAACCCTGACGTACTGGCAGAATACAGATACGAGCTATCCCCAGTTGTACAAGAAAAGGACGAGGCCTATTATTTTGACGTCAACAACTTGACCTCGTGCCAGATCCTGCAGTCAACACTTCACGAAGTGCTTCGTTTCCACGGTGGTCAAACGTTTCTGCGCAAGGTCATGGAAGATCATATGCTTGACGACAAATATATTCTCCTGAAAAAGGGAAGTGCCCTCATATCGCCGGCCACGGTACAGCATTTCGACCCATTAGTCTGGGGTGCGAACTCGGATACATTCCTGGATGCGGTTCGAAAACATGACAAAAAATGTCATAGGCGCCACCTTCGTGGGTTCGGCGGCGGGCATCACCTGTGCCCTGGTCGGCATTTTGCCATGACAGAGGTTTTGGGCTTTGCTGCCCTGGTGATTATGCGATTTGATCTGATTCCTGCAGAGGGGACTTGGACAGCTTTGAAGACGGGCAAGATAAGCTCAAGGGGCTCGGCTGTAGCAATGCCAGACAACGACATGAACATCACTATCAGCCCACGGAGTAAAGCGCATTGGAAAGTATTCTTGGGCTGAATCGTGCGAGGCAATGCATATTGTGGCAGGGTAGACAGACAATTGCTTCGCCTTCCAGATTTGAGAGACTGTTGTGTGTAAGTCCTCAGATACTTGGACATGTAACGGGCCCCGGGATTTTCGGACACGGCACGGTGGCGATAGTAGACTGGTCCTTTCAGTGTAAACACTTTCATCAACCGGCTATATTCAAGGCATCAATGAGAGGACTTCACTCTGACCTACTGAAGCCCTCTCTATGTGGTGATCAAGAAGATGCTGAACGTGGAAGTTTGCCCAGAGAAAAGCAAAGGCGGAGGGTGCGCCAAAAGCGGAGCCTAAGGGGGGCAGGACCAGCGACAGAAGTCCAGTCGCAATGATTCGGGATTACTTCCAGTTCTCAAGAATCGTGTCTCCTTCCTCTAACTTAGCATACTGCACACTGCCTCTCCACACCACATCCCTTTTCACGGGATCCCTGGCCTGTGCGTTGTATTCGCCAAGTTCCGAACCACTAAGAAAAACCCCTTTTGGTTTCTCACAGAGCGGTGATGGGCCACAGGCGAACGCGGCGGCGACAACATCACGAGCCGATTTGCTCAGCGTGCGAAACGTGCCGTTGGGTGTGACCCAAGACCAGAGGGCTGCCATAGCTGGTACCAAAATCCCGAATAACACAACTCGGAGAAACCACGAGTCGCTGCGACGGACAATCTCGGTGCGCATTGCGCCAGGGTCTAAGGCGAGGACTGAGATTTGACTGAGGAGGGGGTCTTGGTCGAGGCGGCGCTGAAGCTCATGACTGTCCATAAACCACAAGTCAGCTGGCCAATGTTTGAAAGAAATACGGATGAAAAGAGTATCAGGGGCTGGTGAATACTACCAACAAGCTAGCAGTAACGTAGCAACCTACATCATCATTACGCCGCACAACTTAGAGGCGCCATAACGCCTGTACCCGGCCGCCCAAGATGAAGAGTCGTCTCTGTTTGCACTCCAGGTGCCTTTAGCGATAGGCTCGAGGTCATCAGACATGATCTTTCCGAACTTGCCCTTGAACGCTCCGTTGTATGAATTATGCCAGTCTTGAGGGCTGTCAGGCGGCGAGCGTTAGATTTAGGCCCAGGACCTCGGGAACCTCTGGATGTTTTAAAATCGATTTAGAAAGACTGATTCTGAAAACATACTTGTGAGACCAGCTGGTTATCCAGATCACCCTTCCCCCCTCTCGGTCCATGCTCTCAAGGAGCAACAAGGTTAAGAGCCAATGGCCGAGGTAGTTAGTCACAAAGGTTATGTCCAGATCATCCTCGGTCCAGGTCTGTGTTGCAAACTCCTCGATGCCCGCATTAAGCACTAAGGCGCGAATTGGAGGGATCGTGCCGGCTGCGACACGAGAGTTGATGTCGGCGGCCACTTTGCGCACGTTGCCAAGTCGTGAGAGGTCGAGTGATACCTTGTCAAAGGAATGTGGTATATCAGGCGATGGGGTTGATGTTGTAGAAGATAGGGCAGCATCGAGATTGTGTGCAGACATGGCGTTGCGTGCCGTGTAGAGACCATGGTATGCTGCGAGTTCTGGCATTGAAACGATATGAGACACGACGGCACTCCCAAGGCCTCCATTCGCGCCTGTCAACACAATTGTGCCTTTCGAGTCGGACATGATGTGTTTGTACTTAGTGGTGCTCTTATCATTTGCAGGTGGAAGGCAGAAGAGGTGTAAGTAGGGGTAGGAGATCGACTACATATGTAAGACTAGACTAGGACTACAGACCCTTTTTATTTTCTGCACAGTTAGCTGTGCCGCTTGAAATATAAGTGGAGTAAATGATATAGCTGCATATAATGAATTAGGGGGTGGGGCAGCTAGCTATTAGCTAGTGCCTTCTATTAAGAAGGTTGCTGTTTGTTTTATAAGGCGGGCGAGCATACAGAAATTATTGCCTTTAAGATTTATACTACTTATTTTTAATTTTAATTAGCTTTAAATTATAATTATACTAATTTACTAAAGCACTTATTTAAAGGATTTAATTAGCTATTAAAAATAGTAATTCTAGTTATTAAATAACTAAATATATTAGTAATTATAAAGTCTTTTAATACTTATTAAAAAGCTTATAGTTACTTTAAAACTTAACTTATAATAAAGCTTATAATAAGGCTATATTGTTATATACCTACTAGTAGGTTTATAGCGAACTTACTTATAAACGTACTTATAAATTTACTATATATTTACTAGTAATTCGGATAGCTAAACGTATAATAACTATATAGTAAACTTAAGGTAAGTTTATAATAGGTTTATAGGTTTATATATAGTTTATAAGAGTATTTAGGTATATAAAGAAAAAGAAAGAGAGAATTTATTTTTATTATATACTATTATATTATACCGTTATTATTAAGTAGTAGCTATAACTTAAATACGTTCTGTTATATATTACTTAGTTTTTTAATATTATAAATTAAGTTTAATAAACTATATTATAATAGTTATCGAATTATTATTATTATAGTAGCTAATAAGTAATTAGCTTTAATCTTTAGATAATAGTAATAGTATAGTATAGTAGCGTATAATAAAGATAGATTCTCTTTCTTTTATTTTTTATATAACCGAGTACTTTTATAAACTATATATAGACTTATAAACTTACTATAAACTTACTTTAAGTTTACTATATAATTACTATATATTTAACTATCCGAATTACTAGTAAATATATAATAAATTCGTAAATACGTTTATAAGTAGGTTTGTTATAAACTTACCGGTAAGTATATAATAATTACCTTTAAATAAAAAAATCTTCGTTTATATAAATATAGGTATTATAGTTATAATTAGATTAATAGTAAGTTTATAGTATAAAAGTAGTTATATTTATAAGATAAGAAAAAGAATTATTATTAATTTATAAAAAGAGTATTATATTTAAGTAACGATAGTATTTAAATTCTAATATAACGAAATAATCGGTAAAAGCGTATATAAACTATAGTAATATATATAATAAAAAGAAATAAAAGCTTATAAAAGTATAAAATATAATTAAAAAAAGAGTATAGTTAACTATAAAAAAAAGGCGAAAATAGTTTTTATTTTTAAGTATTTACTTTATAGTATTAATAAACCTATATATACTACCGATACTGTTAAATAAATAGAAAAAAAAAGATAACAATAGTTTTTATCTTTAAGTACTTATTATATAGCGTCGGTTTACTTATATATATTATCGATATTATAAAAACAGCTATAAATTAATAAACGTCGAATAATAAATATAAAAATAACTATAAAATAATAATAAAATAATAACTTAATAAAATGTATTTATAATAAACTTAATAAAGTTTTAACTTTTTTTTAATTAAAAAGGATAATAAACCGAATAATACTTTTACGTTTTTATTAAAAATATTTTTAGTTAATGTTAAAACCTTATTAAATATTAAAGCTATAGTTTTAATTATATTATAAGCTTTAAGGTAAGAATTTATATTATATAAACGATATTTAAACGTTTTAATAAATATATAACTAAGGTTATTAATATAAAGATGTTTTTAGTTAAAGTAAGTACTTATTTAATTAATATAGCTATTATTTTAAAACTTAGTATTATAAAGGCAAGTAACCTTTATAAAGAACTAAAAGCTACCGGCTTTATTACGTTAAAGTTAATTAAAAGTAAGCTCGAAGGCTTATACTTTCGAATAACCGTCGGCTATAAAAATAAAAGTAAAAAAATAAAAAGGATAATATTATAGCAGCGGCCTTAAGGCCTATATATATATATAAGTAGGGCAGAAGATTCTGTTAAACGGTATAGGCTATTTTAGCCTACACTTTTATCTAGCCTAGCCTTTTAACTTAAATTCTTAAACAGAACTACTAATATAGAAAAACCTACTAATATAATAGCATTATACTTAAAGTGCTATTATAAGTAGTAGCTATAACTAAATACTATAAAGATAATTAGAGATAATTACTATTTAACTTAACTTCTTTAAAGCTTTAAGAATAAAGTTACTTATCGATTAAATCGACTATAAAATCGTTATACGCTTACGTTTACTTAAGAAAGGTATAGCCTCGATATTAAAACACCGAAGATAACGTAATTAATTATATTTACGTTTAGTTAGAAAGCGTATAAGTAAAACACGTTTATTTAAAGAAGTATTCCTTTTATATAGATAAAAGCTTTAATAGTAGCTGTTTATAAATACTACTTTAATTTTAAGTAACTTACCGAGTTATTATAAATATAATAAATTACCTTAACCCTTTATATCTACTTAAGAAGTCGGCGCTATCTTATTTTATATTATAACCGTTTTTTTTTTCTTTTTGTAATTAACAGTATTAAAAGCAGAAAATAACTAATAAACTAAAGATAGCTTAAATACAGGCGACTTCGCTTTTAAAGGAAACTAAACGCCTTATATATACCTTCGGTAACTAGTTAAACCGAAAACTTAAGTATCTCTTAAGGCTTTATAAGGTAACGTTATTAAGCACTTACAAAAGCTTTAAATCTACCGGTTTTACTAATAAAAACCCTTTCTAAACTCGAAATTAAAATACCTCGGCTTTAAAACCGCTTAAGTCCGAACCGTTTAAATTAAATAACTAAGACCTTAACCGTCGAACTTATACGTTAAAGTACGAGATTCTTTTATCGCCCTTTAAACCTTATAACTTTACTAATAATAATACCTTTAAAGAATACGTACGTTATATTAAGAATTTAGTAGAGTAAACGTAATATAGCTTAATAGTTATAAATATACGTTAAGTTAAAGCTAATCGTTAATAAACCGAAACGGATTATTATTTAAGCGAGCTTGCTATAGCTTAAAAAGAAACGGTAAAAGTTATAAACTTATAAACTAATATACTTAATATACTAATAAAGTATTTCGATATAAACTTTAAAGTTATAAGTACCGGCGCCGATATACGGTATTAAGCTTATTATCGATACTATAGCTATAAGCTTAAAGCGCTTATATAACCTTTTATCGTATAGCTTATTATACCTATTATTAAAAGACCGGCCGAGCTTTATTATATTTATTTCTAAGATTAAAGAGTAAAAGGTAGCGGTAGTAACTTTAATAACTTTAATAATTTTAATAATAACGATAATAGTAACCGTAGTCTTTTTCGAATACTTTAACTACTTTAATAGCTACTATAGCTACCTTTTTATCGGGGAAACACTAACAGTAATTGTTAACTAGAATCAGGTCCCGTTCTAATTACCTCCTGCAGGCGGGGCCGGAGGCCGGGCGCTGATTAGCTAGTCCGGGGGCCTAGTTTTAAAACCGGCCTTCCACGCCGAGTTTAGCTTTGAATTTAATGATTTAACCCAAATCGGAATCCTTACGAAAAGGGCTATAAAACCCTATTTTTATTTATTTTTTATCTTATCAGGGGGGGTAGATATTCGAGACTCTAAGGTAAACCCTGCGGATTCGCCCCCTGCCCCCCCCGTTACAGCCCTAACCCTAGCCTTTTTTATAGCCTTGCTTTTTATTAATATAGTTTAATATATTATTATAATAACTATAATTAATTAAAGCTTATTACTATAATAACCGTTATTATAAGAAGTTTATTATAAATATAGCTATAGTAAGTTTATTATAAAAGTAACGATTTTATAGTTATTTCTTAATAAGATTAAATAAATAAAATATATTTTTATAATATAAATTAAACGTGTTACAGGCTAGAGCCTACAGGGGCTTCGGTATACACAGGCCGAAGCCTATACTATAACGCTACACCTGCGTTATAACGCTTAAGAGTAGTATAATCTCTACTTTACGTACTACTATAGCAGCTACTTAAAATCTTCTTTTATAGAAGATTATAAATAGTAATAAGACTTCTTTCTATAATTACTTAAAGGCTAGCCTTTTATATATAATCTTTTATTTATTATAATAAGCGATAGTACTATTAAAGAGTAGTTATAGCTTAAGACGATATTAAATAAGTCTTTACCCGAAATAAGGCGACCTACTTTTATATTAGACCTTTTTTAATAACTATAAAGGTAGTAATTCGAGGCTTATAAACAAAACTGTATTAATAAACGTAATAAACTTATACGAGTTATTTTAAAATTATACGAAAATAATAAAGTAAGCTGTTATAAACTATAAAAGTAGTTCGTAGGCGCTTTTTAAAAAGCTGAAGCGAGATAGGCTATTAATTAAATTTATACTTAATTATAGGTTAGTAATACGTCGGCTATAGAAAAAACGCCTTTTAACAGAAACCGAGTAGAACTTATTTCTACGTTTAAAAAACTACTATTCTTAAGTTTATATAATAACCGGGGCTTAAAACGTAATAATACAAACCGAGACTTTTTAGTTAACGAAAAGCGTAAGCTCTTCCTTTAACTTAAAAAATTTAATAATAATCGGATATATTACCTTTTATAAAAAACGTAAATAAAATATAAACTCGATCGGGATATAGACCTTATCGGTAGTAACTATAATAAATACTACGTGATTTATAATCGTTTAAAAAGAGTAATAAAAAAGCTTATTAGCCTTTATTATACTACCGGTAGGCTTAATTAAAACTATAACTTTATCGTTTTTATAGTATACTTTTGTAGTTACTATTATAACGAAAATATATTAGTATAAGTAGAATAAAAGCTGTTTAAAACTATATAAGGCGAAAACTAAAAATTCTTTCTGTTTTACGTAAATTAAAAACGAGTGTTTTTTAAGTTAAAAGAGACCTTTTAGCTTAATAAAGTTAAGCTTACTATCCTTTCGAAAGCGATTAATAATAAGTTAAAAAAAGAACTTATATCTATAAATATACCGACTTACTATATAAAATAGGTTAAAACCGTATTTAGAATTATAAGAAATATAAAACGTTTAAGTTTAAAAAAGAAAAGTAGCTACTTAGCTACTTTTTATATAAATACGTTTAAATAATCGAAATAATAAACGTTAATAATAATATATTACGTTACCGCTAATAAAAATAACAACGTTATAATAACCGGCGTAAATACTATAAAAGCTAAATAAAATAAAAAGTAGTAAACGTATTAAATAAGTAGTAAAGAGATTTAATAACGTAAAAACGAAAACCTTTATTTATATTATACTTAGTTCGACTGTTATACGAACTACTATTATTTACTATTAGCTACGCCTTTTTTATAAAGTAACGTTTAAATTATTATTACCTAGAAGAAAAGAAAAGAAGATAAAGACTTAATCGGCTTTTAAACGGAAAATAAATAGCTTTTATATTTAGTTATATATAAAAGCTAAAAAGTATTAAGTTTAAGTTAAAAGCTATAAAGCTACTTATAAACAGTTTTTTTTTTATAGTTAACTTATTATATAATTAAATTAAGTTTATTAATATATTAGTAAATACCGGCTATAAAAGTTATTCTACGGTTAGTAACTAGCTTATTTATAACTTTTACTTTATACGTTTTTCTATTTCCCTTTATACTTTAAAATAAGTAGTAAGCTTTAAAACTACTACTTTTCCGGAAGTTATCTTAAAGATAATCTTTTTAAACGTCGATCTCGATAAATATAAATACCGCGTTTAAGCCTATATTATCTTATATCTATATTATAATATTATTTTAAAAAAGCTATAAGCCGAACTAGAATATATTACTTATACGGCTTATAATTATTATATTATAATCGGATAAGTAGGTAACTTTAAAGTATAAGAATAAGGGTTTACTTTTATTTCGAAGTATACTGTTATAGACGTTAATATACTTATTTTCGAAGTTAAAGTACAACGAAGTAAACGTTTACAAATAACGACTATATAGCTCTTTACTGTAACGTTTATAAATATTAATAAAGTATTTATTTTAAAAACCGAAATATAAGTTACCGACCGCTTTTTATAAAAGTTCGTTTACTTTATTAAACTTTTCGATAAAGATAAAAGAGATAAGCTTTTACTATACTGTTTAAAAGTTAACTATAAGATTTACTTTACCTTTAATATAAACGGTAAGTTAGTTAAAGCCTTATAAGGCCTTTTATATAAAATATCGTAAAATAAGCTTTTAATCTTTTATAAGATATTTACCGAGCTGTTTAATAAAAGTTATATATAAGTAAGTAGCTTATTAATAAGTATATCGGTTATTTTTATTAAAAAGCTTAGTAAAAGCGTTTGTTTATATATAAACTATTATACTTTTAATACTATTACTTAAGCAGATCGGTACCTTTTCCTTTTTATTAAAGAAATATTTATAAGTATTTTATAAGTAAAATAGTTTATTAAGCTTAATATCCGAACGGTTTTTTATAAACTCTGTATTAAAAAAAGGAATAAATAGAAAATAGCTTTCCGGACTTAATTCGGCCTTTTCGAATAGTTAGTAATACCTTTTAGCTTATCCGGAGTATTTACTACCTTTTAATAATATATTAACTTAATACTATATAAGTACCTTAATATTACTTACTTAGTATACCTTAATAATATACTTATTTATTTTAATAAAATATATTAAAAGTATAATATTAAAGTTAAACAGATTTTAAATATTTTATAAGCTATAAGTTTTAACTTAAATATCTTTAAATATAAGTTTAATATATAAAAAACGAAATATTTTAAGTTTATTATTAAGGCTAAGGTTAGAATTAAAATAAACTTAAAGAAACTATTTATTATTAAAGACTAAAAAGCTCCGAATATATTTAAAGACGTATATAGCTTTTTTAGCTTTACTAACTTTTACCGGTAATTTATTAAGAATTACTTAAAGATTACCGGCTTTTTTTTATTTTTTATAAAGAAAAAGACTTTTTTTCGTTAAAAACTTAAGTAAAAAGCTTTTTTCGAGTAGCTTAAATACTACTTTATTACCGAACCGGTTTTAGCCTAATACGATTTAAACTTTTATATACTTTTTAAAGTAAATAGCTTTAAGTATTCTTTAAAAAGCTACTTATTTTAATAAAGCTATAATAAACTACTTTACCCGGTAATATATTACTTATAACGACTTATACCTACGGAAAGTAATTATAAAATCTATAATAAAAAACTCTTTATTATTATAAGCTGTTTAAATATATAAGACGTCGAGATTTATAATACGGCTTTCTTATTTATTATCTACTCGGACTATAAAAATCTAAAGTACTTTATAATAACTTAACGTTTTTTAAAACGTTAAGTTCGTTAGTTAAAAAAACTTTTATATTTTCGCTTTTAGCTCAAATACTATAAAAGAGCCGTTATAGTATAACTAAATATACTATTTAAAAAGGAATAAGATATACCGAAAAGGATAAATAATAAGCGCTTTATAGGTCGGGATATTTAACTACTTTATAAGGAATAGCTATTTTTAAGACGGCGTTAAAGCGGCTTTATTTAATTTACTATTTTTATTATTAGTAGTAAAATAGTTTTTTAAAGTAAAAAGCTGTTTATTTATAAAGACCTATAAAACGTATAAAATACTGCTTTTAAGTATAACGCGAACTATTCTTACTTTATCTAAGCTATTTATAAAAAGGTTAAAAGCTTTCCTTTTAATATATAGATAATAAATAATATATCTTTTAACGTTTCGATTATAAAGTACGAAATAAATAACGACTATATTCTCCGGTTCTGAAGGAATATATAAGTATTTAAGTAAAAGTTATTATATACTAGCTTTATTTAAAATACTTATAACTTTTATATTTCCGGTTACTTTAAGTAAGATATAACTATCTTATTACTTAATCGTAAGTATTTTTAGCTTAAGATATATCGTATAATACGTTATTTTATAAAAAACTATAACGTTTATAAAAAGAAGATTATTTAGTAATATCGGAAGAAAGGCTTTTTTAAGCTTTTTTTAGTTCTTAAGCGGATATAAAACGAGTTATTTATTAACTTTATAACTTACTTACCTTAAGAATATCTAAAGGACTTTAAGTTTTTTATAGTTATTATAAATAGGTTAAATAAAGCTATTACGTTTAAAGATATAACTACGATAAAAGCTAAAGCTTGTATTAAGCGTTTTTTAAACTACTATTAGTAATTCTATAGTTTTTTTAACGTTTTAACTAGTAACCGCGGTTTTAACTAAATAAAAGAATTTTAAAAACGCTTTTATAATCTTATTAGTATTAAGTAATAATTAAGTATTATATATTACTTTAAGACCGATAGTATTACCGAGTAAGTTAACTAAAAGGTTTTCGATTATTTATAAGCCTTTATTATATATACTTAGTTCGATTAAAGCTTACTTTTTTTAAAGGCGTAGTTTACTATTAATAACCGGGATACTTTTATAATTAGTATTAGTTTATTCTTCTTTTAATACGGTTACTATACCGAGCTAATTTAATAAGTATAGCGTTTAGTTATACCGGCTTATAAGCCGTATATTTAAGCTAAAGACTTTATATAATAGCTTAAAGACGTAACGGAATTTACTTAAATAGCTATAGCCGTTACTTAATAAAGAATAAAAGGAGTAGTTAACTAATAGCGTAGTTTTATAAAGCGCTTTATTATCAGAGATTACGTTTAGCTATTTTTTAAAAACGTTTAAACTAATTAATCTTTTAAAAAACTTACTTAGTTATATAAGAAGTATTATATATCCGCTATAATAGACTTTTATACTATAAAACTAAAGGTATTGTTAGTTATATATTTACGTTTTTATATAAATCTCTTATTAAGAGTAAATAGTAACCTGCTTTTATCTTAAGCTTTTTATAATTATTAGCTACCTTTAATCGTCTTAAAAGAAAGTAAAGATAAAGTAAAGCTTAAGTATTATATTAAAACTATTTTTAATATATATAAAAAGCCGGTATAAGGTAAACTTAAAGTAAATATAATATTAAAATATAAAGTTTATATTAAATAGGTTAGTTAAGTTTAGTTTTTTTAAAAACCGTTAAAAAACTTCGAAAATATAGCTATACTTAACGAGTATAAAAGCCGTTATAAGTTAACTTATAACTATAACGGTCTTTTTATATAAATAAAAAGAAAATCTATTATATTATAGCTATAGTAATTCGCTATAATAAGCCGTTATACTTTTACTACTAATATAGTAAATAGTTAGTATTAAATAGTATAAAAACTTATATTATTTCGTACTAATAAGTATTAACTTATTATATAAGCTAAAACGATAAAGTAGTATTAATAAGATAGAATTTAGCTAGATTAAAAAAAGCGAGCTATTTAATATTAGTTATATACCTGCTTAAATTATAGACCTTTTTTTTTTTAATAACGGTAGTAACTCTTTATATTCTTATCCTTTTTTTTAAATTCGTTAAACCGAATAAAAAAGCGGCTTATAACGTACTTATATATATAACTGTATTAGCTAACTTTTACTTAAGTTACAGTTTATATATAAAACGATAAAGTTTTTAATTTTAACTACCTTATCTTTTAGCTTATTAAGCTTAATCGTTAAAAAATAGACAGTAGTAATAAAACTTTAAATAAGCTTATTCTTTTACTTTTAAAAAAAAGTTAACCGTTACTTAATAAATATAATACTACTTACTACTTATATAATAAGCTTAGACTTTATTATTTAAGTTTATATTAATAGTATACAAGCTATTTATAGCTTAAACACTATTATTACTTAAGCTGCTTACTTAAGTATCTTTTTTACTTTATAACTATTTATAGGCTTAAATTACTATAAAACTAGCGATATTTTACGTTTTTATAGAATTTATAAAAATAAGTTAACTATTTAAAGCTTACTTACAATAAGAGAAAGAGAGGTTTACTATAATCTTAAGAATTAAACTCTTTCGTTTTTTTAGTTAAGGTTTCGGTAGTTTTAATTAGCTTTAGGTATTTAAATAGTTACCGAGTAGGTTAGTATTATAACGCGAACGGCTTTTAAAAGAAAAAACTTACTAGAGTATATAAGTAACCGGTATTCTTTCTGTTATTATTATACGTATAAAACGTATAATAGGCTCTTTAACCTGTCGGAAGGGTTAATAACGTATAAGCTGTTTAAAATAAGCTTTCGACTAGCTTACTATTTACTAAAATAGTTATAATAAAACGTATTAAAATCTTTAGCTAAACGGTAAATATATTCGAAATAAAAGACTTTATAAATATTATTAAGGTAAGCAGTTAAAACGTTATAAGAGAACTAAGCTTTAGCCTTTTAAATATAATCTTATTTCTTTTAGTTAATAGTAGTAAGCGCTTTACTTATAAACGACGTATAGGTAAAGGACGATAATAAGGCGTGCTTTTATTTTTTAGCTATAATAAATAGACGTTAAGGATTAAGCCGTTTATAAACGATATAGAAATAGCTATATAGCGGTTTAAAACTTTTATTATAATTAAAATAGAAGAAAAAAGGAGGGGGGTACTTATAATAAGGTTAACGGTTAAAAGAAAAAGAAAGAGAAAGGGTATATTCGAAGGGCTATAAAGGGTAACGGACTTAAGTAGGTAACGTTAAAGGTCTTTATAAGTATACTTTTATATAACATATAGTATACAAACCTTTAAAGTTAAAGATATACTTAAAAAAGGAAAGGCTAATATTATAAGCTAAAGCTTATAAAGGCTTTAATATATATAGGCCGAAGCTTATACTATAACGTTATACTTACGCTATAACGTTTAAAAGTAATATAATTTTTACTTTATATACTATTATAGTAGCTATTTAAAATCTTCTTTTATAGAAGATTATAAACAGTAATAAAACCTCTTTTTATAACTACTTAAAGGCTAGCCTTTTATAAAACGCTTAAAAACCTTATTTTTATTTTTCTTATATTTAATTTAATAAAATAAATATTAATCTTATTATATTAATAGTTTTATTATATATTAAATACCTTTAATTTATTTTATAGTTAAATACGTTTTAATATTTTTATAAAGCTAAAAATAAAATAAATAAAACCTTATTAGTAGTTTTTTAATATTTAACTTAATATAATAAATATTATTACTATTATAGTAAATATTTTATTATAGCTATTATACTTACTTTTCTTAATTAAAGTTAAACGATTTAAATATATATAAAACGCTAAAAATAAAATAAATAAAACCTTATTAATAGTTTTTTAATATTTAACTTAATATAATAGATATTATTATTATTATAGTAAATATTCTATTATAGCTATTATACCTTTTATTTTTAATATAATAAAATAATTTAAATATTTTTAAAAAGTTAAAATTAAAAAGAATAAAACTATACCTTTAGTTTTTTAATACTTACTTTAATAAAATATATATTACTATTATTATAAAAAACTAATTATTATAACTATTATACTTATTATTTTTATTATATTAATATAATTTAAATATATTTAAAAGTTAAAATTAAAAAAAATAAAACTATATTATATTAAGTAAATAAGTAAGTAAATAAGTAAATATATATATAAGTAATATATTATTTAAATACTTTAATAAGTAAGTAAGTAAGTAAGTAAGTAACTAAGTAAGTAACTAAGTAAGTATATATATATAAATAATATATATATAAGTAATATATTATTTAAATACTTTAATAAGTAAGTAAGTAAGTAAGTAAATAAGTAAGTAAGTAAGTAAGTATATATATATATATAAGTAATATATTATATAAATACTTTATTAAATAAGTAACTAATTAAGTAAGTAAGTAAGTAAATAAGTAAGTAAATAAGTAAGTATATATATATATAAGTAATATATTATATAAATACTTTATTAAATAAGTAAGTAATTAAGTAAGTAAGTAAGTAAATAAATAAATATATAAGTAAGTAAATATATATTTATATATAAAAAAGATATTATATACTATATATATATATAATAAAAGTAAAAAGAGAAAAAAAAGAAATTTTAATTAATTTAATTATAATTTTATTTAATTAAATTATAAATTATTTAAATTTACGATTTTATTTTATTTAATTTATAAATTTTTATAATTTTAATTTTATTATAAAAAGCACTATATAAGGGATTTAAATTAAAGACCTTTAAATTACTATATTTATTATATAACTACCGACTATACTATTTAATTTATTATAGAATTTATTTAATTATAAATTTAGTTACTTTTAACTTTTTATAAAAAGAGTTACTTTTTAAATTAGTAAAGAAGGAGGGTAAAGAGGATTTATTTATTAAAGGGTTTTACTAAGTTTCCTTTTTAAGCTGTTTATATTAATAAAATTAGGTAAAAAAAAATACTATAAAATCGAATAAAATTAAACGTATATAATATTAAATTTAATAGTTAGAAAGTATATAAATAAGCAGGCTAAGCAGGCTAACCTATATTTTAAAGTTAAATTAATTTAAAATAATAATATTTTACTTATACGTTACCGGTAATATATAACCGAAAGGTATATATAAAAATAAAGTAAGTATACGGTTTTATAAGTAAAATATAATAGTATTAGTAAAATAAAAAAAGAACTAATAAAACTTAAATTTAAAAAGAGTTAAGTTTTTTAAAAAATAATAAATATAAATATTATTTACTATTTTAGTACTTTATTACTAGTAAGATAAAGTTAAGATTAAAGAATTTTTAGTTAAATTATCTCGGTTAAATATTTAACTTAAATATAAGCTTATCTGTTAGATTTTTTTAAACTTAAATTTTAATACCTTCCCGGCACTTTTACGCTTTAAAATTAATTTAATAAGCTTTATAAATACTAATCTATATTAAAATATAATAAGAAGAGCCTTAAGTATACTAAGTAAAAGTCTAAAGTAAGTATACTTTTAAAGTTTAAAGTAAGTATACTTATATTAATTTAAGTTAAATATTTAACTTAGATATAAACCTATCTGTTAGATTTTTTTAAACTTAAATTTTAATACCTTCCCGGTACTTTTATACGCTAGAATTAATCTAACAGGCTTTATAAATACTAATTTACGCTAGAATATAGTAGAAAGAGCTTTAAATATATTAAGTAAAAGTTTAAGGTAAGTATACTTTTAAAGTTTAAGGTAAGTATACTTATATTAATTTAAGTTAAATATTTAACTTAAATATAAACTTATCTGTTAGATTTTTTTAAACTTAAATTTTAATACCTTCTTAGCACTTTTACGCTTTAAAATTAATTTAGCAGGCTTTATAAATACTAATTTACGTTAAAATATAGTAGAAAGGGCCTTAAGTATACTAAGTAAAAGTTTAAGGTAAATATACTTTTAAATTTTAAAGTAAGTATACTTATATTAATCTAAGTTAAATATTTAACCTAGATATAAACTTATCCGTTAGATTTTTTTAAACCTAAATTTTAATACCTTCCTGGTACTTTTACGCTTTAGAATTAATCTAATAAGCTTTATAGATACTAGTTTACGTTAGAATATAGTAAGAAAGGCCTTAAGTATACTAAGTAAAAGTTTAAAGTAAGTATACTTTTAAAGTTTAAGGTAAGTATACTTATACTAATTTAAGTTAAATATTTAACTTAAATATAAACCTATTTATTAGATTTTTTTAAACTTAAATTTTAATACCTTTTTACTACTTTAACGTACTAGAATTAATCTAGCAGGCTTTATAAATGCTAATCTACGTTAGAATATAGTAAATAAGTAGCTAAAGCCTTTAGAGAATTAGTATTCTTATACTTATTTAGGTATTATATATACTTTAGCTATAAAATCGATTTATTTTTATTAAACTATTGTTAGTATATATATACCGAGAGATAAGTTTAATATACGTAAGTTAATTTTTTTAATTACTTATATAAATAAATTTATCGGCTTATATAAATATATACTAAAGCTTACTATAATATATTAAAAGGTAAACTTATATCGGAAAGACTATAAGAGAGTATATTAAAATAGCCTTTTTAAATAATAGTATATAATTTTAAGTAGTTTAATAAAGAGTTTAGCATCTATACTATAAAGGGTTTAATACCTATACTATAAAGGGTTTAAAAACTTAATACTAATTAACAGCAGGTATTTAGTAGTAGTTAATACTACCTATAATACTACCTTTAATAGAATAGTGCACTCTATAATAGATTTAATAGTAGTTAATACTGCCTATAATACTACTTTTAATAGAATAATACAGCCTATAATAGATTTAACAGTAGTTAATACCCTTTATAATACTACTTCTAATAGCCTCGGCCTTATTAATTAAAAGGCGCTACCTCTGCCTAGTACTGTTTTTAAGTAGCCTTTTATCTAGGTTATATATATTACTTAGATACAGACTATATAAATTTCCTTAAAGTATAGCCGGTATATATATACCGGAAGATAAGTTTAGTATATATAAGTCGATTTTTTCAATTACCTATATAAATAAATTTATCGGCTTATATAAACATATACTAAAGCCTATTATAATATACTATAAAGTAAACCTATATCGGAAAGACTATAAAAAGGTATATTAAAATAGCTTTTTTAAATAATAGTATATAATCTTAAGTAGTTTAATAAAAAGTTTAATACTTATACTATAAAAGGTTTAATATTTATACTATAAGGAGTTTAAAAATCTAATACTAATTAATAATAGGTATTTAGTAATAGTTAACGCTACTTATAATACTACTTTTAATAGACTTATAATAGATTTAATAGTAATTAGTACTATCTATAATACTACTTTTAATAGAATAGTATACTTTATAATAGATTTAATAGTAGTTAATACTACCTATAATAAATTTAGCAGTAGTTTATACTACTTATAATACTATCTTTAATAGACTTATAATAGATTTAGTAGTAGTTAATACTACTTATAATACTACTTTTAATAGAATAGTATGTTTTATAATAGATTTAATAGTAGTTAACATTACTTATAATATTACCTTTAATAAACCTATAATAGATTTAGTAGTAGTTAATACTCTTTATAATATTACTTTTATTAACCCCGGCCTTATTAATTAAAAAGCGTTACTTTTACTTAATATCGTTTTTAAATAGCCTTTTATTTAAGTTATATATATTACTTAGATATAAACTATATAAATCTCTTTAAAGTATAGCCGGTATATATATACCGAGAAATAAGTTTAGTATATATAAGTCGATTTTTTCGATTACTTATATAAATAAATTTATCGGCTTATATAAACATATATTAAAGCCTACTATAATGTATTATAAAGTAAACCTATATTAAAAGAACTATAAAAAAGGTAATTAAAAAGCTTTAAAAAAAGCTTAACTTTAAATTATAACTAAGTTCTGCTTATTATAATATATCCTTTAATAACTTAAAAAAGGCTGTTTAGCTTATTAGGTACCTTATTTTTAAGCCGAAAAGCTTTTTATTTATAAAATATACTGTTTTTTAAATATTAAAGGTTAATATATAGTTATAGCTTATCCCCTTTTAGCTATAGCCGGTTATACTTTCCGAATATATAATTATAATAATAATAAGACTTAGGTAGTATATAATAATAACAGTTTAAATAAATTTTAAACGTAGCGATATTTTAACTTATTAACTTTACCTTTTTTAAACTAAACGTTTATAATATATAGCTTTATAGTTATAACGTTATAAGTAGGTTTTATATTTTAAACGGTTTTTATTACGTAGTCTTTTAAATAGTTTAGTAGACTAAAAGTTTCGGTTATAAAAGATTTATAGTAGGTTTTAACCTTATAAACGTAGCCGCTTAAACGGCTTACGTTAATAAAAAACATTAGTTATACTAATATAAGCTCTTTTTCGGAAGAATAATAAGTAATACCTATCTTTAAAGAACGTTAAATAGCTATACTTAACGTACTATAGCTACTTTATAATCTAATAGCTTATAACGGTTTCGAAGAACTTATTATTATAGATTATTCTTTAATTTTAGTTAAGAATAGAGTTTAAACTTTATAATAAGTATTCGGAAGACTTATATTATAAATTATCTTTTAATTTAAGCTTAAGTTTAATAACTTATAAAAGCTGCTAAATCGGCGTTATAGGCAATTAGCTAATAGCTAATTTTAAAGTAAAGAGTAATAAACGATAGCCTACTTTTAAAAAACGTTAAATAGCTATATTTAAAGTACTATAACTACCTTATAATTTAGTAGCTTATAACGGTTTTAAAGAACCTGTTACTACGGATTATTCTTTAATTTTAGTTAAAAACAGAGTTTAAACCTTATAATAAGTATTTAAAAGACTTATACTATAGATTGTTTTTTAATTTAAGCTTAAGTTTAATAGCTTATAAAGGCTATTAAATCGGCTTTATAAACGACTAGCTAATAGCTAACTTTTAAGTAAATAGTAATAAAAGATATTTACTTATTAAAGGTTATTAATAAGCTACTTTTTTAAGCTTAAAGTCTTTACGGCTAAATAATAACTAAACGCCTTTAAATTAAAATCTATACTAAAAAGCTATAATAGCTTTAAGAATAAGCTTTAGCCTTATACTTTAGTAAGCGATTAATCTACTAGTTTTAAAATAAATAATAGTAATTTGTATATTATAATTTAAACTTAAGCGAGGTTAAATACTTTATAAAACAGTCTTATAAGCTATAAAATAGCTTTATTGTTATAATTTATTAAAGGTAAACCGTTTATTACTTAAATTTCTTATCTTTTATCTTTTAAAGTATAAAAAAGAATCTATATATTTAAACCTTATAATAAGTATTCGAAAGACTTATATTATAGATTATCTTTTAATTTAAGATTTAGTTTAATTAGCTTTATAAACTTTTCCCGCTTTTATATTTATATTAGTATATAGTTGCCTTTTACTTATTAAACAGAGGATTTTTATATTTCTTTTCTTATTTTAAATTATAAGTTATCCGGAAGTATAATAACTTACCTGTTTAAAATAACTTCTGCTTAACCTTATAAGTTTTAGTTACCTTATAGGCTTTTATTACCTTACTTAATAAGTATTTATTATAAAATAGGCTTATATTACTTAAAGGCTTTTATATTAAAGGTTAATTTTATAGTAAGTTTAATAGTTTTATAATACTAAAATAAACTATAAAACTATAAGCTAAAAAAAGTACTTTATAAAACTAAAAGCTAAAGAAAGTACTTTATAAAACTAAAAGCTAAAAAAAGTACTTAGTTTTTATATATCCGAATTCTTAACTTCCTTATAATCTTTTTAATCGAGTTAATATTTATAATACTATACTTTAGTTATAACGGCTTAATATTTCTAAGCTATTTAGTTATAAGTATTATAACGTCTTTAACGTTTATACTTAATAATACCGTTTTACTTTATTTTAAAACTATTATATAAAAAACTAGGCGGCTTAAAGACTTTACTATATTAAATAATCTACTATTATTTTAATTTAGTTTTAAGAAAATAAATACTTATTAAAAGAATCTTTAATAAAGTATATCTTAAAACCGGAAGTATTTAATAAAGCTAGACTTATAACTAGTTATAGTTTTAAAAGTTATATTAAGTAATAACCGATATAGACTTTTAAGTATACCTTTTCGTTTCTTTTTTTTTATAATATCTTCGTCGGTAAAAGTCTAATTAAAGTAGTAAAAAATATATTTATAAAATATATAGTTATTTATTATAAAAGTAAACTGTTTTTTACTAGTATTTATAATAAAACCTTATAAATTAATAAGTATAAAGTTAAAGCTTATAATAACTACTTAAAAAGACTTTTCGAGTATAACGTCGAATACGTTTTTTTTATATTATAATATAATAAGCTAAGCTAAAATTTCTATTAAACGTTTATTACTTTTTTAAGATAAAATACTAAAGTTATAAATAAAGTTTAATATAAACTTAAAAAGTAAAATAAAGTTAAAGGCCTTTTATTAGTATATTATAGTTTTATTATACTTATATAATAAAAGTATAATAATATAAACTATAAGAGATTTTTTAAAGGTAAGCTTATCTTAGTTAATATTATAATAAAAGAAAAAGGTAAAGCTTTTATCGGCTATAAACTATTTTATTTTAAAGTTAGCTATTCTGTTAAATATACTTATAATAAAAGTAATAGCTTTTATAAGTAACTTAAAAAACAAATAATACTTAAATAAGATAAACTATTATAATGTAAGTATTATTATTACGTATAACGATATAACGTCGAATAAAGTTTCTTTATTACTATAAAAGGTAATAATATAATCTATTAAACGTAAGTGTTTATTAATATTATTAAATAAAAACTAAGTAAATTCCGATAACGAAATAATAAAGAAAGGATTACGGTTAGCTTTTATAGTAAAGCTTTTAAGCTTTATACTATTAGCTTAAACTAGCTGTAATTAAAATAGCTTTACCTTTTAAACTTTTAAAGCTAAAGATTTTATAATTTAAAGCTTAACCTATTACTTAAATTATTTAAAGTTTTATAAGTTATTAGTTAAATATAAATATAATTAAGTTAACGTATTTTTTACTTTAACTTTAATATTAGCTTTATAACTAATATTAAAGATAGTAGCTTAAACTTAAGGATTATAATTTAAGTTATAAATATCCTTATATTAAAACGTTTAAACGTTTATAATATTAAAGATTTCCTTTAAAACTAAGTATAATTAAATATATAAAAAGCTATTTTTAAATAAAAAACTTATTTTTATAAGCTTAAAGGTAATATAGTTAAAATTTTAAAGTAAATATAAAAAGTATTTTATTATTATTAATCGAAAGATTTATAATAAACGTTAACGACTTTAATTATTACTTTAAGTATTAAGTTCGAGGTTTAATTTTAACTTTAGTTTAAAGTTTAACTTTAACTTTAGTTTTAACTTAAATTCGAAAACTATATCGGAATCGGAATCGAAATTTTCAGTACTAAATAGTATTTTATAAACTTATCAGGGTTAGGGTTATTTTATTTTAGGGTTAGGGTTAGGGTTAGGGTTAGGGTTAGGGTTAGGGTTAGGGTTAGGGTTAGGGTTAGGGTTAGGGTTAGGGTTAGGGTTAGGGTTAGGGTTAGGGTTAGGGT